>NQII01002370.1:208706-249322 GCA_002778355.1 Clitarchus hookeri
ACCTCGCTCTCGCCAACCCCTTTTCCCATATTCTTCCCGGCGTGTGTGTAAATAGAGATCTCATCCCACCCACGGCCCCCATCCTGGAAATATATGGGCCACAATGTGGCCACATACATATAAGCTATTTTGTAAACAAAAATTTTCATTCTTAGTAAAACTACACTTACCAGTCTTACAATTACCTCAAAGTTAACGGTATGTCATATAACTCTACTTAGGCAAAGATACTCGCATTTTTATGTCGAATATCCGATTTCATGACAGGTTTCATTCCGTGATTTCACTACTATTCCAAGTTATTCTACTGGGGGAAAAAATAGTACCACGCGACACATTTTTTCTCGTACCAATTGACTTATTTCGTTGATATAGGACAAAATTTTTTTACAAGATATGTAGTTATAAAATTAACACCTGATGTAATTTTAAAATCTGACTGGGTTCGAGAGAAGCTGGAAAACGTGTTTGGGACATTACGCATGTGTAAGCACTGATAAGAGCTATTTTAATACCCTGCCACCAAATTCAAAACTCGCTTACACATTGAAGATGCCGTGGAACTGAAAATCATCAGAACTCTCGCCACGCATTTGAAATCGTCCAACGACAGCACATACCAATATTAACAACAGCAGTTTTAAAATATTAATTTGCTGCACTTTACAAATATCACTTTTTCAAAAATGATCCATTTATTTGGCAGTGTATTCTTTTGTTACTGAGAAAATGGTCTCACTTTGTCAGGTAGGCGTTGAAAGTTTGCGTTTCGTTTCAACTCAAATTCAGGACAAAAGTTATTTTTATCTAAGAATTCAAAACGTACATAGTTCGAGCCTCTATACTGTACACAACATTTTTGGTCAACTTATGCTTTAGAGTTAAACATCACAATTTTCTTGTGTATTAATTAATAGTGAAATTCATTCGCCATCTTTTTCACACGTGGCGATGATGTTCAGATGTTTCTCAAGCCTAAGATAACAGGTGTTAATAATTATCTCGTACAAAGCTGGATTTTTGTGCGTAAGCTATTTTAATAAAGTCTGCTCTGTAATTTTCTGTTCGCAAGCAACTAGTTCTACTAAATTATTATAATTAAAACAAATGCATTTTCACTGTTTTCTTATAAAAGCATATCCAGGATAAGTAAGGTTCATTATTTGATGTGCAATGGAAATAAGTGCATTTTAAATGCAAACCCGAATTAGAGCATAAATAGTGCTAAGAGCTATAGAAAAAGGTTTTTTTTAACCTTGAAAATTACTTTTCGATCTTATCTCAATTCACATAGCAGCATCAAGTAATTTTCTGGCAGCTATGCAATTCTGTGGATTTATGTATTGTATTTTATTTGAATTAGACAAAAAGATTTTAGGCTTATTAACTCTACACTATTACACTACAAGTAAGCTTAAACGTTTTTAACATTTTATTTAATATACTTTCCATTGAATGTTTTTTCAAAGTTTAGTAGCCGCGTAAATTAAAAAAATATATATATATATATATATATATATATAAATCTACTATTCAAATATTGAAAAAGAGCTCAACTAACTATAGACTTACGTTTAATTCCAGAACTTTAGTTACTGTTTGGATTCGAGATTTCTGAACATACTTCACAATAATTGTTTAGTTGTAACCAATGAACCGTAGACCTTATGTTCGGCTGTAGCAATATGAACACGTGCGAAGGATTAAATCGAAAGTATCTTGTAAATTGCTGTACCGAAATATGCCTACACTCTGTCTTAATTGTGATTCTCGGGTTTGCTACATTGTAAACATTTAACTAATAATTATCAGCATTATTTTAACTGTATGCAGATTCAGTATTAGAGAAGAGTAATGGAAGTTAACAAATATCAGGAAGTTCGTATCTACCGTTCTCCTATATGGGTGAAATATTTTTTAAATTTATTTACACCGTAACAAGGAAATCACGAGTGGTAACGCTGTAAGAGTACCACCAACTTAGTGTTTCCTCTTCATTTCACATTAATACCGCCCATATATATCTAAAAGCAAAAAAAAAAAAAATTCTTACTCGCTAAATTTTTTCTGTGCATGTTAAAAATATTTTAGCAAAGAAAAGGTTATAAAATATTAGAGATTTCCTAGCGAGATTTTGAAAATATTTGATCGGATAGTTTTTGAGTGGCGACGAGTTAAGTCAGGAAGTTTTCCAGCCGCGCGAAGCGAGCACGTTGCGGTGCCGAGTTCCCATCCTACGCGGAGGAGGCGCAGGTAAGGGCGAGATTCCCGTGTTTCTCTGCGGCTCCGGCTGAAGGTGCTCAGCCGTAGTGGAGCACCGAAGCAGTGCGCAATTATCTCTGGCAACAAAATTGAGCTCTAACCAAGTATTATTGCATTGTTGACAGGTAAAAAAAAAAGCATAATTTTCGAGTCGATAAAACTTTATATTTAAAACATTGATTGAATAAAATATTCCGTCCAAATGAATGAGAATGTTGGTCAGTGCTAGAGCATGCGAGCATGTCCTTACGCACCAACACTTGTTATGGTACTTACTCATGCTACTGTTATCAAAATACGGTATGTATACAAATGATAAGGCTACTCACAAACAACATTTTAACATTAATTTTAAGTTTTAAGGTGATTATATAACCTCATTAATTTATAATTTTATCTTTGACTACCTTTTGATATTTCTAAAAACAGAAATACCTTTAAAAAAAACTAGTTTGCTAAGTGTGCAACGATATCTTTTGAAGGCCTGAACTCAAAAATAGCATTTTTATAACATTTTACGGTAATTATTAGGAATCACTACTATTGCGTAAGGAAACATCTGATAGTTATGAAAAGTATCATATATGTTATGCTTTTGCAAGGAGCCTTGTTGAAATTCAGGCGAGCTTTGCAATACTTGCCACGAAAACAGTACAAAAAATCGTGAGACACATTCTGGGCCTTTGTTGACATGTATCGCCATGGCATATTCATCATATTATGACGTAGTGGCATTCATAACAGCCAGTTGAAAGTAGTTGAATTATAGACGGAAATCGCTTATTGGTTCAGCCATTTCAGTAGAATTACAGTTATTTTAGCAAGTGTGTTTGTGGACTGCCGTTTGTGCTGATTGAAGTGTGAAATCGAATCATTATGTGGAAATAAGAATATTTGTGAAGTTTAGTATTGTTTCAATATAAGGTGAATGTATCCTATATGTATGTAATCCGCAATACAATCCGTCACCATTAAGGATGAATTACTTCATTGATGTTCAGTGAATCGTCGTATGTTAACGTGGAAATTGTAACTTATTCAGTGACGTATTGCATATCAGTGTAGGCAATTCCAAATCTTGCATACTATCTACACGTAGCAATGCCAAAAGCGAACTCGAAGTAAACCTAATTTAACAATAGGTGAATCGCAGGGACTAGGTGTGCCGGCAGCTCTATCACACGTCGGAATAAAGGACTCTCAGAATTACATCTTATTCAGACACTATTTAATTACTGTTGTTTATTCCTGTTAGTCCTCACTGTACTATTTTCTATGTGCAACAGTGCATTGGCACATCCATCCCCTGTGATTCACCTATCATGAAGTTAGGTTAAGTTTGGCCCACCTGCATTTAACACAGTTATGCAACTCAACTGACATATATTTCACTTATTTAACACCACAATTTCCCTGATCTTCATTGCGCTTCTCACTATCGCATTTCATTGTACGTACTTAAATACTGCCATGCACCCATTGAAATTCATATTCAGCACGATTACTAATGTTGGTACATGCTATGTTCGAGGTTTTTTTTCCTGTTTTTCCGAAAAGCCAAAATTGTTTACAATTTACTGGAGTATTTTTTTTAAGCAGGTTAATATAAACTTAAAAAGAGTGTTCACATAATGAACAGAACCATTACTGACAAAACACAACAAATGACACGACAACGCAACATATGACAAAATAATTTTTGAGGGAAGTAATCTGCCTGTCAAATATAGCGAAAAATTTCCATAAAATATACACGTTTTTTATTTTGCAAGTGTAGTTAGGAGTTTTGTGCTGTATCTACGCGAGTGTGCTATTTGTGCCTGCTGTTGCAAACTAGACCAATGTTGGGTAGGACAACTAAAAAAAAAAAGTTGCCTACTCTTAAATAGATTAGGTAGACCTTAAATAAACATTCGTGATCACCTTACTTGAATTGTGACACGGCCTTAACCCTACGCTATTTACAACATAATTATCTGGGATACTTTATGTCACTTGAGGAAACTTTGTATAGGCTACATTTTCATTTAAAACGTTTACGATGATGTTTAATTTCCTGATTAACAGGTTTATTGCTAAACAACAAAGTGCATAAACTTCTCTCGTGCGTGGTTCAAAGACACCCATGTTGGTGCAGAGTTAGCTCAAATGACTGCGGGCAGGTTATGTTTACCTGTGATATTCAGTATTTACCTTTAAGCAGATACGATCGCAGTGTTCCATATCTTATTATGATAAAACTCGGAGGAGTTCTGTCACGATTGTCTTCTCTAAAGTGGTCAGAAAATGCTCCACTGTGTACAGTAGGTTGCCGATTTTCCCGCCGAAGTGCTGTAATCCAAGACTCGAGGTTTACTCCAACTTTACGGCAACTGTAAAGAAAACAGCACATATAGAGTGCACGCTATGAAAACACTGTAGATAGTTACAAATATATATTCAAATCGATTCACAACATGCACTACTTACCAGTGAAAAGTCACGCCTGTATTTCTGTTTTCAAACTTATTTGCGCAACCACGGGTAGAACAACTGATGGCCATTGTCAGTATCAAACACTGCCATTTTACATCCCACTTCAAATTATTGTTGAACTCGCTCTAATTGAATAGCTACCACAACTTCGCCACAGAAAACAATTCTCCGCCGCGTATTTCTTGCCAACCGCAATATGGCTACTAGCAGACGACCGAGCTCAAAGTTTGTGACGTCATGCCAGCTCCTCGCCTTCGTAACTCCACGAACGGCAAGACCTTGACAGTAACAAGTGGTTTCTTTAAGTGATCGTATTATTTACGTGACGTGAAACGACCGTGACGTGTTTCGTGAAACGTGAAGTCAACGTAATCCCGGCCTTACCTCAGACGCACACTTAGAAATGACACACACAAACGCTGTTGAACATAACATTTTTTGAAAATTATTGCTTTAAATAAAGTGAACAAGAAATTAATTGGTAGTGACTTCAAAACTGTTCTTTAGTGATGACAAAACAAACTCTCAATTCTGCAAGCCCTGACAGTTCAGGAGGCACTACCAATTATTTATGTTCACCACGAAAAAAATAAAATTGCACTGCAAATTTTCAGAGAAATCTTTATAGAGGTCTCATTCGTCTTCAGTTCGTGCATGCCTTATCCTGATATTCGAGCCAATTGAGCTCGCGTCGTAAGCTGAAGTGCCTTGAAAATTGAATGATCATCATGGATCATGCGGGCTTGTCGGGGTAATTTTGCCGACCACGAGAGAGTGGGAGGATGGATTTACGTCTGTACGGTGCCACGGCTTCACATAGCTCTGTAATCAGCAGTCTGCCAGTGACGTAGATAGCCCGTGCGAGAGAGAGAAGAGAGAGAGAGAGAAGAGAGAGAGAGCGAGAGAAAGAGAGGGACGAGCGTGCCAAACTACAGCAAGCGGTGAATGTGTTTTGATGAAAAACTAAGCGTGGCATCTACTGCACCCCATTCACGGTTACTTCCAACTTTTCTGAAGCCCTGCCAAAGTTCTACTTCCAGGATATCCCTCCGCTTCATACAAACAATGCTAAGAAAATTACACCTGGTAGCCAACGCACCGCATTCGTGAGCACTCACTGCAGTAATATTTTACATAAGAACCATTTCTCACTTGACATTACCAACATACCTATTTTCTCTCTGTCTTTATTTATATTAGTTAAAAATGATATATTTATCGATTATATATAAGTAAGAGTTAGATTTAACCAGAAATAAGGTAGTTTTAGGTTAAGACAGGTATAAAATGCTTGTGGTACGCAACATATTTAGTAAACAACCAAACGCGTTATACGTGGTATGTTTTTTCATAGGTTTGATTCAAAAAGTGTGAAGAAATCGCGAATAGACAATGTAAAGACATTTAATCGTTCAATCACAGAGGTGAAACAGATGCTCGTGCCACGAAGTCCAGACGCACACGCCGGCAAAATGGCGTCACCAGCCAGCAACATGCCGGAACGCCGTTCGCGAATCAGCGTCTGGTATCCTACTTGCCAGGAGGAAGCCCACCCTATAGGGAATATTACACAGCACGCGGTAGGCAAACAGAAAAAAATTGCTCTAGGTCAGATCCTTGCACAACCAATCAGGGAATGGGTATTCCCACGTCAATTGGAATTGATTCTAGACTCCTCAGGAAAAGCATTACAGCATGAAATAGTTCGGTAAAAATATCAATTGCCGGTCATTTTGATTTTTTTTTTTTTTTTTTTTTTTTAGTTGAGATATGTCCAAAAATATAAATCGTCTTTATACATTTTTTGTATCATAATTTTTTTTATCTTAATACATGTTTATGCGAAGCAAATTTTATGTCGCAAATAACTGCCTGATGGATCCCTGAACACGTTAGTTATGTCGAAATTAACAAAGGTGGGAATTCTTATGCCGAATTTTAAAAACCAAGCCATTCATTAACACAGTGTATAAAACCGTTACTCAGAGCCTGCATCACGAGTGCTTATCCCAAGCATATGTGTAAATTAAATGTGACCCAGTGTTGCAACCTGAAAAAAGAAAATCTTGAGGATTTGTTTATTACTTGGTGCTTGTTCCTTGTTGCAACTGTTTCACAAATACTATTAAGTTCGAATATTTTACAAGAAATCTGTAGTAGTACCAAAATAACTACATTTGTTACAGAAGAAATTTTATGTACATATTTTATTGCATAGATTTAGTATGGATTTTNAGTACCAAAATAACTACATTTGTTACAGAAGAAATTTTATGTACATATTTTATTGCATAGATTTAGTATGGATTTTTTGAAATTAGCTTTTTATTTTGCTTGGAGATTAAGAAGTTTAATAACATATTGGGAATAAAATAGGCCATAAATTCGAAAGTATTTAATGCCGGAAAGTAAAACGTTAAAATGCATGCCTTCGAGTTAGGTCGAAGTGCATCAAGTTCAGTTGGCATCGGTTGAGCAGCACAAAAGTTTTTCGAAGTAGGGTTTACAGGCATGCTCACTCATATACCGGCGGCCTCGCAACTCTTGAGGTACCGTGCTCGATCCAGGGGGAACTGGTGGNCATCTCGTCTCGCCTCATCCATTCTTCGGGCTGGCCGGAGCAACAACTCTGTCCCTCGGGTATGGTGGGCCGGCCCCGCCGACACTGAGAATAGGATTTTGTCGAATCGAACAAAGCTCGTTTGGAGCAACCAGATTAATTGTTCGTATAGGTACAATGGGGCAGCGATGGCGCAGTGGCCAGAGCGCTCGCCTCCCACCACGGCGATCCGGATTCGATCCCCGGAGGGTTCACTCCCGGATTTTCGCACGTGGGAATCATGCTGGACGATGCCGCTTGCCGGCGGGTTTTCTCGGGGTACTCCCATTTCCCCCGCCCTGCATTCCAGCGCTGCTCTATCCTAGGGTATAATTTCATGCCATGTCCAGGGATGACGGGTACCTGCTGGACCCAGCTTGAAAGCTCGTCATTAGGAGTGTGTCACCTCGCCCATGGTGAACTCCCCTCACCAAATTTATTTATGGGTGCAATAAAATATGTTGTTGTTGAAACCAAATTATTTTCTAGTTCTTATTTGGTTGCCGCAAACAAAGATTTGGTTGGCGCAAATAAAGATTTGTTTGACTCTACGAACATTAAACAGTTTCGGTTAATACCAAAAAAAAATTGCAAATCTGGCCGACACTCGAACCCAGGTCACCTGCGCCCAAGAGTTACGTGCTAGAAACATCAACTAATGAAATCGGAGTGTTTTTAAGCNACTCGAACCCAGGTCACCTGCGCCCAAGAGTTACGTGCTAGAAACATCAACTAATGAAATCGGAGTGTTTTTAAGCACAGGATGAGTATAAAACAATACCCCAACTTTGAAGGTCTATAATATCAAAACAAAACAACCTACAACCTTGGTTGACCAATCAAATGAATCACGGAACTGTGAAGTTCGTTTACTGTAGATTCATACATGTTCAATGTGACTACCACGAGCGGCCCGGACGACATCTAAGCGATAATCAAACTCGTTANACTGTAGATTCATACATGTTCAATGTGACTACCACGAGCGGCCCGGACGACATCTAAGCGATAATCAAACTCGTTACACACTCTTGTCAGCATGTCTGGTGTTACGGTTTAGATGGCGTTTAGAAGCGGACTCGCATTCGACACGTCAATGTGAAGGGGGCGGTTTGATGTTTCCTTTATGTGCCGAGACATGAAACTGGGAGCGTCTGTCATCGCACTATGAGCATGTGTTGTGTGTCAGTCCGCATCACGATGGCGACGGAACAACAGAAGGCGTTCTGTGTCATTTATTTTGCTAAATGTGAATCGGTTACGACTGTTCAACTGGAATCCCTTATTTGGACATGCTTACAGAGTGGTTGTTTCCTCAGTTAGAAGAGGCGGCGGGGGACTTCATTTTCCAGCAGGATGGTGCGCCACCCCGTTGGCACCTAGCTGTTCGCGGATACCTGAACGAGACGTTGCCTCAACGCTGGATTGGTCAAGGAGCAGCTGGTGACCAGGCTCTTCATCACTGGCCCCCAAGAAGCCCGGATAATAATACCCCGTGCAATTTTTTCTATTGGGGTACATAAAGGATCAAGTGTTTCGTCCACCATTGCCAGCTAACATTGACGACCTCAAAACGAGAACTACGGACGCCATCCAACCCGTAACACCGGACATGCTGAGAAGAGCGTGGAACGAGTTTGATTATCGCGTAGAAGTTGTTCGGGCCACTCGTGGTGGTTACACTGAACATTTATGAATCAATGGTAGACGAACTTCACGGTTTCCGGTTCATTTGATTGGTCAAGCAAGGTTGTAGGTTGTTTGGTTTTGATATTATAGACCTTCAAAGTTGGGGTATTGTTTTATACTCATCCTGTAGATACATATGAAATACTGGACGTGTGCAAATAAATACCTCAAGGAAAGATTTGGGCGGCTCTTAACACCGAGGTCTTGAGAGCCGATGAGGGTGAAGCGAGGTGGGTATGCAGCAACACCGGAATGAAGGGGCTGGGCAAAACGGGAGATCCCCGAGAAAACCCGCCGGCAAGCGGCATCGTCCGGCACGATTCCCACGTGCGAAAATCTGGGAGCGACCCTCGTCAGGAATCGAACCCATTTCGCCTAGGTGGGATGCGAGCAGTCAGACCACTGCACCACCACGGGCCCCATAAATATTTTAAGTTATAAATTTTCACCTTTTAGTTTCTTTCCTATTGAACTTGTTTTATTAGGGTGTTTTTACAATTATAAGCATCAATAAATTAACTTACAAACACTGTGTTCCTATCCTAATTGTCACAAAAAATGCTGACAAATTCTCGAACTGTATTTTCGAACGAAGGTAATCAAATGAGTGGCCAAACAAATACGTATAATATAGTTGATTCAACAAAATATTTTGTCGACAGTCTATTTTTTTTCCTCCCAGCAGAGATGTATTATTTATTCAAGCGTGTATTTTTATATAGATGAACAAAATAATTTTTTTTTTTGTTTTTCAAGTCATGTTTACTCAAAAAATATTTGGTTGGGGAAACTGAATATATTTTAATAACCCTTTAGGAACAGATATTTTGTTCGCTGTTCGGTCAGTGTGCCTTAGGCGGGAACCACCACGCGGATTTTTTTATTGGAGGGGGAAAAGGGCCAGGGTCGTGAAATGCCGCAGCTTATCAGCAAGGCCAAGTGCAGGACTTTATTTTTATATCGTCGCCGCGCTGTCGCCGGGGACCAGGTCGTCGAGGAACGTGTGAACGTTTTAACATGCAAAAATCACGTGCACGCCATCCCGCGAGGGCTTGACGCACTGGGTATTAGCGCGCCTAGCGAGCCGCCGCAGTTTGTTCTCTGCTCCGCGAAACAAAGCCACAGAGTAGATAACTACGCAGACACGGAATGGCGAGGAGGTTCTTTTGAAGAGTGGGCGTACCTACTATCTGATTGGCTGCGCGAGTAAAGGCTGTTCACGTTTATTTGAGCATTTCTGAAAATCAACCTTTGAAAAATGTCGCCGCCACTACCGACATACATTTTAATGGGCTCGCTGACTGTCAAGTGCCCAGTAAGGTTGGTAGCGACGGAGGGGAAGAAGTCCCGTTTTTTAACCTTCAAATAAAAGTGTCCATGGCCATGTTACTTTAACGTATGCCGGAACGCCTTATAACCGGCATGCTCCCATTCCAGACACTTACCTCATTCACTTAAATACATGACACCAACACCCATCATCTTGCAAACTAGCCCGTAAGAACCTCCTGGTTGGAAGGGCAACCCTACACATACACGTAATTCTGGGTACAATACTTTCTACTCATAACAAAAAAAAAAAAAAAAAAAAAAAAAAAAANAAAAAAAAAAAAAAAGAATGTGAGTGAGTGTAGAAATTTGGGCGGCCCCAACATCGGGGGTCTTGGAGAGCCGATTAGGATGAAGCGAGGTGAGAACGGAACAGCTCCGGAATGCAAGGGCGGGAGGGAAACTGGAGATCCCCGAGAAAACCCTGCCGACCAGCGGCATCGTTGAGAACAAGATATCCACGTGCGAAAATCCAGGGGCGGCCCCCGCCGGGAATCGAACCCGGTTTGCCTTGGTGGGAGGCACGCTGTCTAACCACTACACCACCGCGGCCCCATATGGTGGAATAATACACAATGTGCGTACAAGTATATGTTAAGCAGGGGGGTTTCAAAAGTGATCAGTTTACCGTGAACAGACTTTGTCTGGGAACGGGCCTTGTGCCTGCAATTGGCTACTGCATGCTGGGAAAGTTTACCCGTCACCGGGCGCTGATTGGCGAACGGCGTTACAACATTTTGCTGACGTGGCGTGTGGCGTGCGCGGCTGGAGTAAGCAGCTGATTCACCTCTGTTTTTTTACTTACTGACGAAGCTGAAGGTCATCTGCATTCCCTCCCTGCAGCCGAATTTGACTCATACCGTGACGTGAGTCACCTAACTGTTCCGTCTTCAAATGTCCGTGCTGAGTGATTACAGCTGTTGACAAACTGATTGCTCACGAGGCGTTGGAACCAGTTAACTTGTTATTTTTATCGAGGCTCCCGCCTGTAGTTCATTATAGGGTTACTTCCAACTTTTCTGAAGCCATGCTGAAGTTCTACTTTCAGGCTTTTCCTCCGCCTCATGCAAACAAGCTTAATCCAAGTCTAGAAAATTACACCGAAAGGACGACGCACCGCTTTCATGCGCGCTCAGTTACATTATATTTTTCAAGATAACTATTTCTTACTAGGCATTACCAACATGCCTATTTTCTCACTGTGTTATTCGTATTAAATATTATAATTTATAAATAAAATATAAGTAAAAGTTTAGTTTAATAAAAAAAAAGAGACCTATGTTAGCAGAAGTATAGAACGCATGCAATATATAACATATTTAAGGAATAACCAAACACTCCGTTTATGGGGTGATTTTTTTCGAAGGTTTGTTTCAAAAAGTGAGAAGTAGGCGAACTGTGAAATGAGTATACCTGGAGCTTTGTTTCGCGTTTGAGGCTGAGAAGTGCGAGAGCGATAAGGACGACACTGCCACGAGCATCAAGTTCTCCATCGCCTCTACGCGCAATGCTCTGAACTGGCGTGCAGTGTTCTCGTCGTGCTGCGTATACCTATAGGACTTCACAACTGTGACCCGATCATTTTACTGTTGGAAAGCCTGTGGCAAGGTTCAGTGCAGGCCCCTCGGGTATTTTTCTATGTATCTGACGTGTACATTTTTGAGATACGGCACTGCAAAAAAAAACTTGTATAGTTGTATCCAAGTGCTCTGAAATAGAGTTTATAAAGTGTGTTGTAACCTCATGAAAGCACTCAATAGGTCTCGTCTCAAGTGCGTATTCTTTCCATAGATCACCACATTCGACGCTCGTTTAATAGTTTCATAGGAAAACGTGTATTTCGAACGCAGTTCAAGCACCAGGTAGATGGGATCCTTAATTTGCGATCGGTATGTTCTAGTTGCGTTACTGTAGGCACTTGCTTATCTCGAAAGTCGTCATATTAAACAATTTTTATACTACCGATATTTTAAAATTAAAAAAAAACTAAAACAATTACAGTAACAAAGTTCCATTATCATTTAAAATTTAAAATGCAGATTTATTTATTTATATATTTTCGACTTCCTTTACATATGGTGAAGTTAAGGTTTGAAAGGCTTTTCAAGATATACCATACTGTACACATGTGAAAACATTTATTAACTCATAAAATGACTTAAACTAACAAGAGGTGAAACAGAAATATAATAACTTATATAAAGGGTGGTTTCCAATTATGCACATATCTTGACTAGTACAAGCGACGCGTGAATGTGTAAACAAATTAAAATTACAATAGCACACTCAAGCGTATCAAGCGCATTGCCAAACGTAGGTATACACAAGCGTGCAGAACCTAGAAAGAACCTAAGAGATTTATTAACACCAACATTCAAGGTCAACTCACATAGATAATAAATTGACATATCCGCAGTGCAGTAATTACAGATAAATTAAATTGAATGCATTAATCAACAAGTGTATCTAGGATGTATGATTATCATCACTAAACATTTTTCTTTATTTCAAAATTATAATTTTTTGCACGAAAATTTTAAAGGTTAATTATTATAATTTATAACTCGGTTTTGCCTAAGGGTGGCGAATTTCGTTGCTTGCTCATAGCAATCGCTGCCATCGCTCGGGTATCGACAAAAAGTACAACTAGCAGCGTTTGACGAAACTTGTATAAACTTTCACCCTATTGCCATAACTCCTTCCTCCACTTTCCCGGGCCGCGGCGGTGTAGTGGTTAGAGCGCTAACCTCACACCAAGGCGAACCAGGTTCGATTCCCGACGGGGGGATGCTCCCAGGTTTTTCGCATGTGGTAATTGTGCCGGATGATGCCGCTGGTCGGCGCGTTTTCTCGGGGATCTCCCGTTTTCCCCAGCGCCTTCATTCCCGACGTTGCTGCATACTCGCCTCGCTTCACCCTCATAAGCTACTTTATATGGAATTAAGTTGTAGAGGCTTAAAATTTTACGATATGAACGTTTAACAGCTTACACCTTCCTGAGATCAAAATTGTCACATTAATAAAGAACACTTTACAAATAACAAAATGAAATAAAGCTATCGTATAAGTTTCGCGGTGAATACATCAACTTGGACTGCTATTAAAATTGTTTTATTACAAAAATTTATATATGGCCGCTAAGGACGAACGCAACATTCTTATTTTACAGTAAGTAGTGAAAAATTTTTATTTCAATTTACCCCAGCAAGTAGGGATGTTGATATCGGAAAAAAATATCGATATTATTTATATTGGTTATTTATGAAAGTATTGTTTTACGATACGTTATATAGAAAGAAATATATAAATTTTCGGTTCATCGGAATCCGATATTTTATGTATTTAAGGAACTGGACAAATGTAAAATTTAATGGAATATTACAAACGGAGTACACGAGGCATTGCAGAAACACGTGGTGCCTGTTTTTAGTGTATGTTGCCAAAGTAAATATAGTTTATTAAAGGACATTTTAAGTATCTTCATTTCCGGTGCCTGTAAAAATATATTGATTTCGTTTCAAATAACGTTTAAATTTATTAACGGTTTATATCGATATATCGTTGATATAATATCGTAATTTCGAGATATCCATATTTTTATTTCCACATACCTACCAGCCAGCACTTTCAATATGAAGCAGGCACCGAGCTTCGTTGTTATTATTTGTACGTGGGAACGATTCGTCTCATCCATCAAGCATTACTATATTCCAGGGAGGGAAATCAGTTTCCCTGGCTTTGGAAATAATTGTAATCCTACTTTCCGAAGGAAATAAAGGCTTATGAGATCACTTTCCTGTCTGTGTGTATGTATGTATGTATGTATGTATGTATGTATGTATGTATGTATGTATGTATGTATGTATGTATGTATGTATGTATGTGCGTGTATGTGTGTGTTTAGATGTGTCTCTGAGCATGTGTGTCCCCCCATTTCAATTTTTGAACGTGTTAAGAGAATTTCACCAAACTCAGTTCACATATAGTACTAAGTAAGGGCACCTGACTTTTATAGTTTTAATCCACGCCAGACACTTACTTTAAAAATGGCGGACATTTTAAAATTTAGGATTAGTTATATCTCGGAAACCATTCAACCTATTTAAACCAAATTTTGTATGCTGAGAGAACAAGGTTTGAACATTGAATTCAAAGATGGATATCGTTATCGGTCCACCATTTTGTAAGATAGCGCCATATTAATAATTAAATTTTACATTATATCTTGAAAACTACTAAACCAACTATCGCTAAATTTGGCACGTATGTAATGCTATAACAGACCAGTCAAATAAAGGTTAAAAACCTTTATTATGTACTTATTTTCAAAATGGTGGCTATATCAATTTGTTATGTTTATTTAACATAACTACTATACAATTTGACCAATTTCAACCTAATGTTTTACTTTGACAGTATATATTACAATCTTCTTAAAAGCCAAAAATCAAACCACTTTTGTCTGCCATTTTGTAAGATAGTGCAAAATGAATTACTACAGGTTTTTTGTGATATCTCGGGAAACAAACGACATATTCCTACCAAATTTGGCAAACAAGTAGTACTGCGGTAGTTGATATGTACAAATATGTTTCAAGTATGTCGTACACTTATTTACAAAATGACAGACATCTATCTATTCTAGAATAGTATGCTTTATCTTCAAAACCATTTAATAAATTCCATTTTAACTTTGTATGCTGGGAGTAAATGCCAAAAACATCAAATGTGTCTACGCGGAGCCTCTTTTGTCCTCCCTTTTGTAAAATTTTTCCACACGGATAAATAAAAATTTAATGTCAAATCTTGGGAAACAATTGACCGATTTTTACCGAATGTAGCAAAAAGGTAGTACTGAGGAAAGGTGATGTTATCTGCTATATTTTAGGTATGTCTGACACATATTTTTAAAATGGAGAGCATATAGCTATTTTAGTTTTGTATGCTATATCGTCAAAACCATGTAATTAATTCCAATGAAACTTTGTATGCTGGCTATATATATCTACCATAAAATGTGTATACAAATATTATTTGTCCGTCATGTTAAAATATAGTATCATAAGACAAATTAAAAATAAGTGATATCTCTGAAAAACAACCGATTTCTACCCAATTTGGCAATTAAGTAGCACAATGGCAGTCCATGTAAACTGATAAACTTTGAGAGGGTCAGACACATATGTTTTCAAAATGGCAACCATATAAACATTTCAGCTCAGAATTTATTATCTATGAAATTACAAAACAATTTTCAACGTAACTTTGTATGCTGACAGTATCAATTACACTAACGTTTGTGAAAAATGCAACATCAAGAAAGACACATGTGTTTGAAATGAATTTTATACCGCAGATTAGGTAAATGACAATACACAATTGATTAGGATTACTAAACAGTATGGTGTGAAGTCACCACATGCTGCAATCAGAGCCACTAAACGTAGTGGCATGGAATCAAAGAATACCTGGATACGTTTCTGCGGAATCTCCTTCACGAGGTTTGTATGAGTCCACAGAGCATAAACAGTGATTGCTGGAGGTCTGTGACGAACAAGTCACCGACCAACCATATCCCAGACATGTTCGATGGGCGACATGTCAGGTGAATGTACAGGCCAGGGAAGCAGTGGTACCCGTAGTTCATTGCAGAAGGCTTTCCCATTACTCGGCACATGTAGTCGGGCATTTCTCTGATTAAATATTGCATGTGGAGTTGTGTGAAACAGGGGCCGTACCTCGGGATCTAAAATCTGCCCGATGTAGCGGTTATCCCGTGCTGTAGTCACATTGCATGGTCCAGTACCCGCTTGTCGCTGTGTACGACCCTCTTCTATCTACTGGTGTCACACGTGCATCATTGCCGTAGCTGCATATTCCCTGTACGGGCCGAAATGTCACGGTATAACAAACCCATTTCCCGGAGACCGATCATTCTGCCCCGTTCGAACTCACTCACATGCTGATATGGCGCCCTTTGACGTCGGTGAAGCATACTGGCACTTACTTTCACTACGTTTGACGGCTCTTCACTGACTGAGCTTGGTGTAACACTGACCTTTCCTTTCACACAAGAGAGAGCGCTGCTGGGCCTATGTGCACGCCATCCCTCTGCAGTCGTAATCACTGTTTTACACATCCTCCTAGTTTGGATTCATTAGGGCCATTCTTTCTGGGTGTCACAATTTTCACAAACAATAGAGTATATCCATCAAAATTGCCTATGTAAAGTCTCATTTCTCAGCCATTTTGTAAGGTAACCCCACCGGAAATAATACAGTTTTTATGCCGTATCTTAAGAAACAATCACTTGATTTATTTCCAATTTTGCGAAGAAGTTGTACCGTGGTAAACCATATACATTTATATGTTTTATCTTAATGTTCTACATCCACGAAACTATGTAACAGATTTATATTTAACTTTGCATATTGTATCTATGACAATCATCGAATGTATTAATACATAAACTTTTGTCCTCCATTTATGAAGATCGCCACATGAACAATGGAGGTTTTATGTCATATCTTGAGGACCAATGAACCGATTCATACCAAAACTTCAGGCAAGTATTTCTACAGTAGGGTATTCAAGTTAACATGTGTTGTGTGGGGCGGGTTTTTTTTTATAATTTAGATTAATTTGTTATACATATATTAAAAGTTTCAACAAAATTCAACCAAATATTTAATGCAAACAGTATTAATTAGAAGCATCATTTATGCAATTTAGTGTCAAGTGAGTAAATTGAACATTTTGCCATATTTCTGGAATAAATCAACTCATTTCCATCAAAATTTGCACACCTACAGAATGCAATGTAAAGTTACATGGTTTAAATGGTGTAAGACAACAATTTTCAAAATGTTGGCCATATAAATATTTTTATGTGTTTGGCATTTCTATTTAACAATTTTACTCAAACTTTTTATGCTGACAATATCTACGAGGGTTGTTCTGAAAGTAAGGTACGATTTCTTATAAAACATAAACCATTACAGATTTTTTCAAAAAAGGTTTTTTATTTAATTCCTTACATGTTTCTCTATTTTTCTACAAAGTTTCCATATTTGTTTAAACATTTGTCATAACGTTCTACAATCCTTTGTATGCCTAAGTCATAGACGTCTGCCGCCTGTGATGATAATCAGTCTGTAACTGCTTCTTTCACCTCATCATCTGTGGCGAAGCGCTTGCCTACCTAAAGGCGTTTGCCTTTAGGTAGCGGAACAAGTGAAAATCGCTCGGCGCCAAGTCTGGTATGTACGGTGGGTGGTCAATTTGTTCCCGTCCAAAAGATGTGACCATATTTTGGGTTCGAATGGCAGAATGGGGTCTGGCATTGTCATGCAGCAACAAAACTCCAGACGTCAAAAGGCCACGTCGCTTATTGCGTATTGCACGTCGAAGTTTAGTCAGGGTAGCGCAGTAAGCGGCTGCATTGATTGTTGTCCCTTGCTGCATAAACTCGGCTAACACGACTCCATGTCTATCCCAAAACACGGTTGCCATAACCTTGCGTGTTGAGATTGTCCGCTTGGCCTTGACTTTGACTGGTGATGTCGGGTGACGCCATTCCATTGACTGCCGTTTAGACTCTGGGGTCATGTGAGAAACCCACGTCTCGTCCCTTGTGACAATCTTCTCTAAAAATTGATCACCTTCCTTATGATATCGGTCCAAAACATCAAGAGCACAAGCCATTCTTTTCATTTGGTGTTCCTCAGTAAGCAGTCTGGGAACCGAACGTGCGCACAATTTGTGAAATTGAACATTTTTAGAGACAATTTTGTGCAAAGTTGTTCAACCCACATTCGGAAATTCCAATGCTAAAGTTGAAATTGTAAATCGCCTAACTTCACGCATCTTTTCGTCCACGGCTTTGACCAAATATTCTGTGGTCACTGATGGTCGGCCTGATCGCGGTTCATCATGGACATTTTCCCGTCCGTTCTTGAAAGCTCTCACCCACTTACGCACTTTGCTGTCACTCATCGCATTGGGGCCATACAGTTGACTTATCTGTCGATGAACTTCCGCTGCTGAAACGTTCCTTGCTGTCAAAAACAGAATCACTGACCGTATTTCACAGTCGGCGGGCTGATCAATTGTTTTACACATTTTGAACTGACACTGTAAACAGCACACTGCAACAATACCAATGCAAATGGCGTCGTTTGATGAGCAAAGCATGCCGGGAGTCGGTGCACATGCGAGTTACAATGTTCGCGCGACATTCGTTTAGCTACGGTGATTCGGACCTTACTTTCCGAATAACCCTCGTATTATATAGAAACATGGTGTGCACATCCCCTTTTTAAGCAATTTTGTAAGATAACCCCATTAGTTTTTTTCATGCCATATCTCGGAGACCAATCAACCTATTTTTACCAAATTTTTCAAACAAGTAGTGTTATGGTAGGTTATGTATTCTTATGTGTTTTTAGTGGCTCAGACACTTATTTTCAAAATGAAGGTCGTGTAAATATTTTAGAATATTGAACCCTATCATTAAAAATATTAGACTGATTACATCCGAAATTGATGCTCCGAATCCTACCTCCGTGATGCAGTTGATTGCACGCTAGCTTAATTTTAAGAGTTTCTCTGAATTCGACTCCGGGATAAGTCACTCGCGTATTTCAATTGTTTTGGATTCAATTGTTTCACATGTTTCTGGATTCTTCTCTAATGATATTGCTGTCAATGAGCCGTCAACATCTCCCTGCCATCCAAACTTTTAAGAATTTCACAAAAATGTATTTGCGTCCATGTAGAGGAAAGAAGGTTCATTAGTTATCAGTAACTTATTGTTCTTGAATGAGCCAGGGAAAACATTTAATAAGAGGGGGGAATTCCCTGGCAACCCATGTCAGTTGATTCGCACACAGGTTGTAGGTTTTGTGCTTGGCGGTAGTGATTCGAACCACTTCGTTGCATATTGTCCATTCATTGTAACTTCCAACTTTTCTGAAGCTCTGCTAAAATTTCTACGTCTATAATATTCGCCTATGTCTCAAGCAAACGAAACTTGACCGAGTCTAGAAAATTACGCCAAAGGAACAACGCACCGTATTCGTGCGCACTCAGTTTAATAACATTTCGCATGGGAACTATTTCTTACTAGGTATTACCAACACACCTATTTTGTCCCTGTTTTATTCATATTAATTACAAATTGAACACTATAATTTATATATTAAATAAAAGTTAAATTTAACCGAAAATTAATTACTGAAATGTTAACGCAAGTATAAAATGCTTCTGATACGTGAAATATTAAGGAAATAACCAAACACGTCTTACATAGGGTGATTTTTCAAAGGTTTGATTTAAAAAGTATGAAGAAACTGCGAATAGACTATGGAGAAGTAACGTGGTTTATTTACTATCAATTACTCACATGAAAGATTTTCGACACTGAGCGCCTCTGTGTGGCAAAATATAATCTCCCTGTGACTTATGTACATAATTGTGCTGTGCATTTTGGTTAACTGCGTTAATTTGTTTAAAAATCGTACGTAAATACCAGGGTAGAGAGCGTAAAAAAATTTTATATTGAAACCTGATGCTTTAAATCTCGAGTCACTGTCCAAATCGTATCAGACATCCCTCCCACTTTGACCGGAAACTGGAAGTCCACCAGAAAATATTAGCACGTGAGTGATAAAAATTTATTCGGGTTGCAATAGCAGCTTACTACCAACACAACAGATATTTGGTAGTTGAATAAATATAAATTATTAAGTCCGACTGATGTATCGTCTGACATAAAAAAGACTGTATCAAATTCTAATATCTGGGTTAACTATTGACTTTTGTTACCGTAGAAAGCAACTGAATGGGTACTACAGGCTTACAATTGCATAACCTTTAACCGTAATGCACAAATTTTGTATCAAGATTTACCAAAAACCTTAAACAATATTTCATTATTGGTTTAGCCTAGCGGCTAGTAGAAAGGCACAATTGCTGGATTAACACTAGACATATTCATAAAACAGAGCAGTTGTATTTTTGGGGACCGTCGAGTGCTATCAAGAGTTCGTGTTGTAATAGAGTCCTGCGAAGGGCAAGAATATTTTATCGCCCTTCCTAAGCCGCTAGAATATTCACGAAGGCCCATGCAAGCACTTCTTACGGTGACTGTTTCCGATGTAATATTTAAGCTTTCTGTATATTTTTTCCGCGCGGGTAAGAAATGTTAAACTGTTCATAACACCTAGATGTAAAAGCAAACTTGAGTAGCTAATTTTGAATGTTATACTTTGAGGCTTTTCCTGCTATTCAGATATATCTTTATAGCGGCAGTATCATGCGTTTCGCCGGTGATCGCTCCCCCGAAGAGTGTTCTCTGAACCGTGATTTTATGTTGTTATAATCCTCAAGTTCTTTTGGCAACAATTAAAGGCACTGCCTTCCGGCTCACAGCTGCGAAATTTAAATAGGAAATTTCATGTTAACAAAATGTTGCCTCAGTGCGTTAATTTAAAAGATATGCGTTTCAAACAAAATGTATTCTTCACGAATTGTTTTAGAAGATCTCTACGAGCGTATATTTTCAATATAGATAGGCAGTATGTACATTTTTGCAAAACATAAATTTTAAAAATTCCTTGCAAATAGGCAAACACTATATATACCGTACAATGCACATTACTGGTGGCTCTCTTCCAATATAATTCCGAGTCGAAAGTGTCCCAATAAAATGTTATTTCTTTTGTATAACAGTTTACGATCTAACCTGTCCATCTGAGTAACTTGCACTTTGGGTGTTGTTGGCGTAATGCTACGACGCAGAGGACCATATTAAAACTTCTGGCGAAATAATAGATAATTCTTCGCCCGTGTCATTAGGGAATGCGGACGTCCTAACGTTACGGCAAACGCCATATAACTAGGGGCAGTGTTATTTTGCGAAAATATTTAGAGACAAGTTGCAGTTCGAAGCACCGCACGGTCGTCCAGATTTTTTGATTGGCTAAACATTTTCTGGTCCGTATTAACTTTTTTTTACGCGCGAATCACGAAGGTTCAGTGTCGGAGTTAAGTAATCCTGAGTGGCTCGGGCAAATGCCGACACGCCACCAGCAGCCAATGGAGGGAGGTATGAAAACAGCTGAGGTGTATGTATAGCATTGAAAATCAATTGTGTGCTCCGATTTTTACGCGAACAATCACTGGTCATACATATAACTCAGTTAAATTGAGGCGAATTCTTATAACGTCGGCAGCATAACAGAATAGATAATCACACAGAGACNGCACACAGAGACTAAGTGGCGTCATAGAGTACTTCATAATATAGAGGTGAAACATCCACTAGTGTTGCGAACTCCAACAGCACGAGCCAGCAAAATAGCGTCACTGGCCGGCAACTTGTCGGAACGCCGTTCGCCAATCAGCGTCTGGTAACTTACTCGCCAGCCGGCAGCCTAGCCAATAGGGAACCTCCCGCAGCATGCAGTAGCCAATCGGACACAAGGTCTGTCCCCAGAACCTCGCGCAGCCAATCATAGAATGGGCACGCCCACATCAAAGGAACCGCCACGCCACCACAGAGATGAAATGGCTTGGCGGTTCCTTTGATGTGGGCGTGCCCATTCTATGATTGGCTGCGCGAGGTTCTGGGGACAGACCTTGTGTCCGATTGGCTACTGCATGCTGCGGGAGGTTCCCTATTGGCTGGGCTGCCGGCTGACGAGTAGGTTACCAGGCGCTGGGGCGTTCCAACATGTTGCACGGCATTTTACTAGCATGTGCGGTTGGAGTTGAGAAATTTGAACTGTTCTTAACATCGAGGTCTTGAGAGCCGACGAGGGTGAAGTGAGGTGAGTATGGAGCAGCACCGGAATGCGGAAACAGGGGAAACGAGAGATCGCCGAGAAGACCCGCCAACCAGTGGGCATCGTCCAGCGCGATTCCCACATGCTAAAATCCGGGAATGACCCCGCCGGGAATCGAACCCGTGTACGGCTGGGGTTCACGTCACGATCGGCGATTTCACATCTGTATTAATTGTAAAAAAAATTCACTGTAAAATAGTAGGCACGTTACTTTCTGTGCAACGTCCCAGATACAAGACATTGTGATTGGACCACTTATATTTACGTATATTCCTCCATAACTTAATTTTCAAAGTCAATATTTAAAAAAAACAATCTTGTGAAGGCATAGTGAACATCTTAACATTAGAAATTCAACCTATTTTTCTTATATGATTCGTTTCACACCTGTAATTGTAATCTATGATTGCCTCTTTACCTAACGATTTCAGTCCCACGTTAGAATATACAGGTATCAATAGAACCGTACAAATCTCACAAATGTCGTCAAAAATCCTCTACATCACGTCAAACTTCGGTTTTTAATGAACGATCATAAATTTCAATTACAAATATTTCTAAAAAAAAAAAAAAATCCAATATGGGTAGGAATACTACCCGCTTATCTCCTTAACGTTCCAATAAAATTCTCATTTCAGGTGTTGCAGAAGAGCAAATTTATGGTGTGAAAAGTAGTCACGGATTTCTTATAACAACTAACAATTTGGAACCTATGGAAATGGTTTTAGGAGACCCACTGCATGGGAAGCAGCCAATTATAAAATAGTTGGTGTTATAAGAAACCAATAATATTGCCCAGGGAAAGGAGTGGCTGTATTGGTGCTATCTTTTGAAATTGCACAGCACCGACAATGATTCTAACTATTGTGCGGCATGTCAGACGTGAACGAGAATACTTTGGATAATAAAAGGATTAACACTTTAAATGCGGTACAGATTTACGGACAAATAAGACACGCTATAAGTACACTGCAGAGCCAAAAAAAAAACTGGCATAGGCGTGCGTATGCAAATAACAGAGGTATGGAACCAATCAGAGTAACGCGATGCAGGTGGCAGCTACAATGGCAGGTTATCAAGATTTAAGTGAGTTTGAACGTGGTGTTATAGTCGGCGGACGAGAGATGGGANTGTAGGCTGATGCCAAATTAATTCACAAAATTCACGCACATGTAACTATAATTTAACACTAAGGGCAAGCATTCCTCAGTGGCCTCTACTTTCGCAGCGCTGAAGAGTATGTTTTTTTTTCTACACTGAGTGTAGCAGGTTTGACCACGGCTGCTTCTCCTGCACCTAAGCCCAATGGGTACAACAGGAGACATCCTTCTGAGCAGTATAATAGAGAGTGCACCTCAGGATTGGTTAATAAACATTCAGGCTTGCGTTAAGGTCACTTCAGGCTGTTAATTCTCACATCAAGCTGTTAGACGTGTGTGCACTCAAAGAATAGTTTCAGTACGCCAGATATAATTGTTTGCGTGGCGTTACTGGGGTTNGTGTGTGCACTCAAAGAATAGTTTCAGTACGCCAGATATAATTGTTTGCGTGGCGTTACTGGGGTTCGTTCCAGCTAAACGATATTTTGTTGGCACAACCAATCACCCTCCGTTCCACCAAATGAATGAAATTTGTTCACAAAGCAAAATAATTTATTTAAAACAATTTAGAACAATTTAGTGTAATCTAAAATATCGCTACAACGTGTCAAAGAAATTATATGTTTAGTTGCGTTCGATATGAACAAATTATTTCTCTGCAGCGACCGAAGATTTTGTTGTAGACACTAATCCATGAGCGGACAAGCAGTATTCTTAAGGGGCAACACCATCGGGTTGTTTTTTTTAGTTATTCATTTCGGTCTTAAAGCTGAGAAAGGAAGAATCAATTTACAACCATCGGTTTGCAGTGAAACATTAAATGAGAACCAGCGAACCGATTTCGGTCAAACAAACATTATGGACATTTATGAATTATACACAAGCTCTACGTNGGACATTTATGAATTATACACAAGCTCTACGTGACAAATAATATGCAAATCGCCAGTTGTACGAGAGAATAAAACAGGAGATGAATAAATACTAATGACAACGGTCTGACTGACAACACCTTCACGTACTAGCACTATCTTCCTACAGATAATGTCCCGGGGGTCCGACTCGGCTAAACTGGTAAACGTCGAGCTCCCAGAATTATGAAGTTTACGAGAAGAAGAAAAAACCAAACTGCACTACACTAACTACTTTACCACACCACGTGTCATCGTCCTTATCTACATCGTAATTTACACTTACAGGATATTTGTATAAACTTTCCGAGGATAATATCTTCTGGTGCGGTATCGTCTTCGTGCCACGTTGGACGTCGACCTGAGAATGTTCAATCACGGTCGCAGCACTTTTTTCTAAGTCGGGTGAAAGGCACAAGAGTGGGGGGTCTGTGTGCCCCTCTCACGGGCTTGTACAAACTTGCAACTGATAAGGGACGCGCGCCAAGTTTGAAATGTCCGCAGTGCGCTCGGCCCCTCTGGCGCAGTAGGAAAACGTCTCCGACCACACGTTCCTTCATAAAAGAACGATCGTCCCGGTGTGGCCTATCGCCCTTTCAATTCAACGTATTGAATTCCCAAAACATCCGTATACCTGCCCCGGCCAACATTTCAAGTATTGGCCTTATTTCGTGTCTATTAGGTATTCACTCTCTCCAATGCTGGTTGCAAGAGCAAAAAGTAAAAATACAACTTTATTTGGCATTGAGTGTTCATAAGCAAGCATGTTTCAATAGAAAAAAGTTACGAATTTAAGTCCGAAATAAGTATAACCGTCATAAAATCTCCTCTCCCTTAAAGAAAACTGCGCAGAAAATCCCTAAAAATGTATATATATATATATATATAACTATTTTTGCTATTTTTTTTATTTAGATGCCATATGTACTTGAATAAATTAGTTGTGAAAGTCAACGTTTGCTAAACCCAGTTTTACGACAATTAAACATGTGGGCATATTTCGTTATATTTTCACTTAAGAACTAAGAACAAAGTTTATCCTTTGCGTAGGTTTTAACACGATACAAATCGGAATATTTTACAAACAATCATTATTATTTTATGAAAATTGTATTTATCCCATTTACTTACATTCAAAACGGGAAAAAAATCCGGTAACATGCGACACCAGCACACCCAGGCGGTGAAAATGTTTAGTTGCCAAACTGAAAGCATTGAGCCTCTCAAACCGAGNACATGCGACACCAGCACACCCAGGCGGTGAAAATGTTTAGTTGCCAAACTGAAAGCATTGAGCCTCTCAAACCGAGTGGGATACGCCTTAGCGCAGTGAGCGGCGATACAGCTCAGACACCGTCGCTGGACGTGGAACGGGAACAGAATANAGAGAAGTCGAACCTCAGAGTAGGTAAGTACACAGAGAAGTCGAACCTCAGAGTAGGTAAGTACACAGAGAAGTCTGACCTCAAAGTATATAAGTACATGGAGAAGTCAGACCTCAAAGTATATAAGTACTCAGAGACGTTAGACCTCTGAGTAGGTAATAGAGACGAAATGCAGTGGCGGTTACTTTGATCTGGTCGTACCTACTCGCTGATTGGCTGCATACACTGACAGAAAATCCAACAAAATATTGATTTGTATAGGGCCAAAAATATATTTAGTAGCCCCAACAAAATGTCTTGTTGAGTAAACAAAACTTGGAAAGCAACAAAATTAAGTTTGTTCAATTAACAAAATGCACGCTTGAATTAACAAAACCTCTTTGTTGGGCCAAAATAAATTAGACTGTTAAAAAAATATTTTATTGAATCAACTGTATGTATTTGTTTGGTCACTCATTTGATTGTCGTCGTTCGAAAAAACAGCTCGAGAGTTTGTATTTTTGTCACAAAAAGTACAGTAACAATGGTATAAACATCCTAGNAGCCCCAACAAAATGTCTTGTTGAGTAAACAAAACTTGGAAAGCAACAAAATTAAGTTTGTTCAATTAACAAAATACACGCTTGAATTAACAAAACCTCTTTGTTGGGCCAAAAGAAATTAGACTGTTAAAAAAATATTTTATTGAATCAACTGTATGTATTTGTTTGGTCACTCATTTGATTGCCGTCGTTCGAAAAAACAGCTCGAGAGTTTGTATTTTTGTCACAAAAAGTACAGTAACAATGGTATAAACATCCTAGTAAAACAAGTTCAACATGAAACTAGAAAGAAAAATTGTAAAACTTGAAATATTTATTCGCGCACGTTGACCAGTATTCACAATGTGTGTATTTAAAACGTTCCTATCACACCAGTGGTCACTCTAGTTGAGGTTGCTAGGGCGTATCGCTGGGACGTAAGAGATGTAGGTTCAAATTCCTCGGTGGAGCTTCCAATCCATATATTAAACGAAACTGTTTAATTTACGCAAAACCAAATAAATCATTAGTTGCGCCTTGGTTGGGGCAAGCAATTAAGAACAACAATATAGTTTGGTTTCAAAAACAAAATATTTAATTGCCCCCATACAAACAAATTCATTTGTTTGAGTCAACGAAACCTTTTTCTCAGCGCGAGGCTCTGGAATAGGGTCTTGCGTTTCACCTCTGTATATTTAGGTACTCTGTGATGTAATTGTGGCTGGTGTATGTGAAGGACTGTAGGCTGATGCCAAATTAATTCACAAAATTCACGCACATGTAACTATAATTTAACACTAAGGGCAAGCATTCCGCAGTGGCCTCTACTTTCGCAGCGCTGAAGGGTATGTTTTTTTTTCTACACTGAGTGTAGCAGGTTTGACCACGGCTGCTTCTCCTGCACCTAAGCCCAATGGGTGTAACAGGAGATATCCTTCTGAGCAGTATAATAGAGAGTGCATCTCAGGATTGGTTAATAAACATTCAGGCTTGTGTTAAGGTCACTTCAGGCTGTTAATTCTCACTTCAGGCTGTTAGACGTGTGTGCACTCAAAGAATAGTTTCAGTACGCCAGATATAATTGTTTGCGTGGCGTTACTGGGGTTCGTTCCAGCCAAACGATATTTTGTTGGCACAACCAATCACCCTCCGTTCCACCAAATGAATGAAATTTGTTCACAAAGCAAAATAATTTTTTTAAACAATTTAGTGTAATATAGCATATCGCTACATCGTGTCAAAGAAATTATATGTTTAGTTGCGTTCGATATGAACAAATTTTTTCTCTGCAGCGACCGAAGATTTTGTTGTAGACACTAATCCATGGTCGGACAAGCAGTATTCTTAAGGGGCAACATCATCGGGTGGTTTTTTAAGTTATTCATTTCGGTCTTAAAGCTGACAAAGGAAGAATCCATTTACAACCATCGGTTTGCAGTGAAACATTAAATGAGAACCAGCGAACCGATTTCGGTCAAACAAACATTATTGACATTTATGCATTACACACTAGCTCTACGTGACAAATAATATGCAAATCGCCAGTTGTACGAGAGAATAAAACAGGAGATGAATAAATACTAATTACAACGGTCTGACTGACAACACCTTCACGTACTGGTTCTATGTTCCTACAAATAATGTCCCGGGGGTCTGACTTGACTAGACTGGTAAATGTCGAGCTCCCAGAATTATGAAGTTTACGAGAAGAAGAAAAAAACCAAACTCCAGAAATTCACTTCCTGCTTTAGCAGTTATACCTTGAAGAGCAAATCTATATAAATAAGACAAAAGAACATAGCTCTCTTCTACACAAACCACTTTACCACACGACGTGTCATCGTCCTTATCTACATCGTAATTTACACTTACAGGATATTTGTATGAACTTTCCGAGGATAATATCTTCTGGTGCGGTATCGTCTTCGTGCCGCGTTGGACGTCGGCCTGAGAATGTTCAATCACGGTCACAGAACTTTTTTCTAAGTCGGGTGCAAGGCACAAGAGTGGGGGGTCTGTGTGCCCCTCTCACGGGCTTGTACAAACTTGCAACTGATAAGGGACGCGCGCCAAGTTTGAAACGTCCGCAGTGCGCTCGGCGCACCTGGCACAGTAGGACAGCGTCGCCGACCACACGTTCCTTCATAAAAGAACGATCGTCCTGGTGTGGCCTATCGCCCTTTAAATTCAACGTATTGAATTCCCAAAACATCCGTATACCTGCCCCGGCCAACATAGTGTTCATAAGCAAGCATGTTTCAATGGAAAAACGTTACGAATTTAAGTTCGAAATAAATATAACCGTGATAAAATCTTCTCACCCTTAAAGAAAACTGCTTAGAAAAGCGCTAAAAAAATTTTTTTTTTTGCTATTTTTGCAATTTTTTTATTTATATGTCATACTTTAATAAATTAGTTGTGAAAGTCAACGTTTTGCTAAACCCAGTTTTACGACAATTAAACATGTGGGCATATTTCGTTATATTTTCACTTAAGAGCTAAGAACAAAGTTTATTCTTTGCGTAGGTTTTAACACGATACAAATCGGAATATTTTACAAACTATCATTATTATTTTATGAAAATTGTATTTATACCATTTACTTACATACAAAACGGGGAAAAAAAATCCGGTGACATGCGACACCAGCACACCCAGGCGGTGAAAATGTTTAGTTGCCAAACTGAAAGCATTGAGCCTCTCAAACCGAGTGGGATACGCCTTAGCGCAGTGAGCGGCGATACAGCTCAGACACCGTCGCTGGACGTGGAACGGGAACAGAATCTCAGCGCGGCGCGAGAAAGTACTAAGGACTCGTGGCTGGACCACGCTGAGGCTTCGTCTGTTGCCTTGTCATCTGCGNATCAGCGCGGCGCGAGAAGGTACTAAGGACTCGTGGCTGGACCACGCTGAGGCTTCGTCTGTTGCCTGGTCATCTGCGGGAGTTGGCTGGACGTGTACCGGACACACCGAGCTCCTCTCAGCCTTTAGGAACCCTACCTGGAGCTATTTCCCGCCCGAGGACGAGAAGCGCGGGAGCGGTAAGGGCGAGAATGCCACGCGCATCAACTGCGCCGTCGCCGCTACGTACAACAATCTCAACTGGCGTGCAGTGTTCTCGTCGTATCGCGTGTACCCACGGGACTTTCGCCGATGACCCTATAATTTTATTGATATGGAAGTGTGTAGCAATGTTCAATGCAAGGCCCTTGAGTATTTTTTCAGTTTATCTGACGCGTGTGCTTTGAAATACCGCGCTTTAAAAATTCAATTTTTAATTTTTTTATTTATACTTCTTTTGGCGCGTTGAGGGTAAAAGTTTAGTGTGCAGCGGAAGTTGCGCGCGCACAGTGAAACGAAATTCGACAGTGAACGTGGTAGGGGTATGACCCAACGCGCATTCGCGTATCGTCTAGCTATGTACAAACGCAAGGTACACAACATAGCACGTGGTTATATTTAAAACCGACAGAAAATCAGTTCATGTAATAAACATACGTAATAAAATTTTATTTTAGTCACGCCAAAGAAGTATAACTTCTAACGCGCGTACATAAGTACAAGCACCCATATTTTTTTTTTTTAACTACGTTGGCGTGCTATGTTGGGTGTTTGTGATGTGTATGTTGTCTTGAAAAGCACTCACAGGCCTCTTCTGGAGTGTGTATTATTTTCGTAGATCAGCACACTTTACGCACGTTTAATAGTTTCGTAGGAAATTGTGTATTTCAAACACTTTGCAACGCAGTTCAGTTGTCGACACGGAAAAATCCACGCGCCCTTGGTTGACAACAAAATGTTTCTTGTCTCTGCAAACATAGGACTGAAAGTAATTGAATCACACTATGAGAAAACTAAGTATTTTACTGTCTGGCAGATATAAGAGAAAAATATATGTGTATAAGCATTTCAGTTGTAAAACGTTAGNAAACTAAGTATTTTACTGTCTGGCAGATATAAGAGAAAAATATATGTGTATAAGCATTTCAGTTGTAAAACGTTAGCCAAAAATAAAATATTAAAATACTGGAAAGAAGAAAGTGTTTAAGTAAAAATATGTATATAGTGATTTTCTAATATCTATAAATGTATCTCTTTATACTCTCAAACCNAAACTAAGTATTTTACTGTCTGGCAGATATAAGAGAAAAATATATGTGTATAAGCATTTCAGTTGTAAAACGTTAACCAAAAATAAAATATTAAAATACTGGAAAGCAGAAAGTGTTTAAGTAAAAATATGTATATAGTGATTTTCTAATATCTATAAATGTATCTCTTTATACTCTCAAACCNAGAAAGTGTTTAAGTAAAAATATGTATATAGTGATTTTCTAATATCTATAAATGTATCTCTTTATACTCTCAAACCAGCTCCTGACATTTTTTTCATTTATATTTTTATTTAGAAATGTATTGTAACATTGCAATATAAAGATATTTATTCATAATTATTGTTTTCCTTTTTTTAACTCTTGTTGAAATCTAGCCGAGTGTCAAACTGTAGACGATACCAAAATTCGTATATATTTTTTTTTTTACTTGTTTAATGTCACTATTTTAGAGAAAAAAATGTTATATTTTTCTTTTAAATTATTTTTTGAATGTTTAGTTTTTCTATAGTTGCAATTGATACGGATGCAATTGATAGCTGTCCCTAAGTTAATAGAGCAGCTTTACTTTCAGCACTGCGCAAGACTGTACATTCGAACTCACTGAAGAGTAGTACATTCACTACCAAAATTGTCAAGAAAAGTACGATTTATGTTGTATATGAAATAAGAAAGCATATATTTTGTAACAATTGCGTGTTATAATGTGCATTTTGAAATGTTAAAAACAAAACAGTTTTATAGCTGTATTATTTATAAAAAATTTAACGTATTTCCGTTTTGGATGTTTTCGAAAGCACACTTTGGCGGAAAAATTTCGTCCGGCAGAGCAATTATAATAATAACTATGGTTCTATGTAAGGAAATATTGTTACTAAAGTTAACTAATGTTTTTAATATTTGATTTTGTGTACATAATTTCAGTCACAAAAATGATAAAGTTCATACATGAAAACGAATTCCATTGCGATTGAGTTAAAATATTTCCCTTTAACGTGATGGTTACTCAGGGGGCTAATTTCACTAATCTGTTGCCAACTTAACTCTAAGAACTCCAGTCACAGTTGTCATTAAATGAATGCAATGTCGGGCAGGGACTTCCCCTACCCCTTCCCACAAAGGTTTAATTTCATATGTGCTCAAATGACTGCGAACAGTTGAAACAAATTATTAATGACAGCAACGTCACCTTCGAATTTTCAACTGAGTCTGTGTTAATAGTCGTAATTTTTCACTGAAAACCTAGTACAACCAGAGTTACGTTGGCGTTCTGGTGGCGTGCGACGGAACGTACCTCCCCTTCGCTCGATCCGATAAGGCCCAAACTTTCAACTAACTTCCCGTAAACACGAAGCCTGTATTTTTTTCTGACCATGAGATTAGAGAGTTGCTCCGCTAACTTTGCCATAAATCCATACGGCAAGGAAAACTTCGCCGTCCGTATTTTAATTTTATTCAAGTACATAATTTGTAGCCTATCTCCCAGTTCCTATATTCCTAACCGCTCTATCTGAGTGTATTTTTGCGGAGCTTCCTTGTACTTAACTTCAGGCATGGAAAAATTTCGTCAGTGAACAGCATCAAAAATTACTCTATCATATTAATGACAAGTGACAATATGTTCACATTATATTCAAATCCGACAGAAGCTACGTTCGCGCGTGCACCATAATTACCGTCGGCGACTTTCAATTCTCGACCCCGCGAAACGTTCAATCGTAATTAAATTTTGTTGTCTCAAGTTCACACTCCGGAAGGTTTCATTTAATTAGCATCATCAATATTTACACACAAACTTTAAAACTTATTTCGTAAACAAAACTGCGACAAATATGGCTACAGAGTGACGACAAAGACATTTTGTCATGCAAATGCACAGCCCTAAAGTAGTTATCTGTTAACGGAGCCCCACTTTAAGTCGAAGGACGTGTTAAAATATCCGTCTGATACCGGCCCTTAATGCAGGCAAAAATGTTGCTGTTTATGTTAAAAACCACTTGAATTTATTCTAGAATTAATTTTAAGACAACTTTTCCATAATTTTAAATCTGTGCTAACGTGTTATATCTGTCGATGGAAACGAGAGGTCCCTATAAAGTAATCTTGGCCTAGTTACACTCAGGTTTGAGATCGCCAAACAATCATCAAGGCTTATGAGAACAAAAAAAAAGACAAATTTCTTTAAATAAAAGAACTCGTAAAAGCTCAATATTTGGGGGTTAAAAAAAAGAGCGAGATCCAAGTTCAAGAAATACAAACGAGTTTCTTCGAAATCGTTCATTTTAAAAGTTCGCTGCAAAATACTGTCTATACATTTCCGTACTTTCTGCCCGAAAGAAATCAAAGTAACTTAGTAGGTGCCATAACATACAAAATAACCTGAACTTGGATTCTCTTCTGCTGAATGCAATTGTACTGCGTTAGCATGGTAAAATTTTTTCATTTCATATTTGTACCACTTATCGTTCAACCTTCAGACATTACNAATTGTACTGCGTTAGCATGGTAAAATTTTTTCATTTCATATTTGTACCACTTATCGTTCAACCTTCAGACATTACCACTAATACCTTTTTCCTCGGATAATTTTTCTTATATTGCATGGTTTTAGGAAAAGGATATTCCAAAGTCAAATTTTTACTGTTTTTGTAATGTACAAATAAAGTAAACCAAACTATTTGCAGAAAATTTAACAAGGCCATCTGAAAGGCGCTGTCTTAATTAATGTTAAGGTAAACTTTGCAAAAGGTATTTTACAAAAATTCCAGGGCAGCCACAAATAAAAAGTATACAAGAATTTTCTTATTTTCAGCAAATATTTAAAATTCCCTAAACATTTCCTTGTAGGATTTTGTAGACGCCTTGAAGTAGANATTTTCTTATTTTCAGCAAATATTTAAAATTCCCTAAACATTTCCTTGTAGGATTTTGTAGACGCCTTGAAGTAGCGCTTGGCAACTCCTTTCAGTGTGAATTGTCTCATATATGTACGCGAGTTAGTTTTCATTACTTGCACATTCTTAAAACGATAACATTGTGATTTTTACCTCCACATGTGCTCAGTTTTTTTGCGAAGAAAAAGTAAGCACAGATAATGTCTAGTTGAATTCAGTCTATTCGCGGTTTCCTCACACTTTTTGAATCAAACACTTGCAAAATCACCCCGTGCATGAAGTGTTTGCCTAGATGTGTCTTGTACCACAAGCGTTGTATACGCATGGTAACAAGAAGTACCTTATGTTCGGTTAGANTGTTTGCCTAGATGTGTCTTGTACCACAAGCGTTGTATACGCATGGTAACAAGAAGTACCTTATGTTCGGTTAGATTGAACTTTCACTTATATTTTATATATAAATTATAATATTTCATTCGTAAATATTATGAATGAAAAAACAATGAGGAAATAGGCGTGTTTGCAATGCCTAGTAATAAATAGTTCTTACATAAAATATTAATCCACTAGGTGTGCAAGAATTCGGAGTGTTNTATGGTTCTATGTAAGGAAATATTGTTACTAAAGTTAACTAATGTTTTTAATATTTGATTTTGTGTACATAATTTTAGTCACAAAAATGATAAAGTTCATACCTGAAAACGAATTCCATTGCGATTGAGTTAAAATATGTCTCTTTAACGTGATGGTTACTCAGGGGGCTAATTTCACTAATCTGTTGCCAACTTAACTCTAAGAACTCCAGTCACAGTTGTCATTAAATGAATGCAATGTCAGGCAGGGACTTCCCCTACCCCTTCCCCCATAGGTTTATTTCATATGTGCTCAAATGACTGCGAACAGTTTAAACAAATTATTAATGACACCAACGTCACCTTCGAATTTTCAACTGAGTCTGTGTTAATAGTCGTAATTTTTCACTGAAAACCTAGTACAACCAGAGTTACGTTGGCGTTCCGGTGGCGTGTAACGGAACGTACCTCCCCTTCGCTCGATCCGATAAGGGGCCAAACTTTCAACTAACTTCCCGTAAACACGAAGCCTGTATTTTTTTCTGACCATGAGATTAAAGAGTTGCTCCGCTAACTTTGCCATAAATCCATACGGCAAGGAAAACTTCGCCGTTTGTATTTTAATTTTATTCAAGTACATAATTTGTAGCCTATCTCCCAGTTCCTATATTCCTAACTGCTATATCTGAGTGTATTTTTGCGGAGCTTCCTTGTACTTAACTTCAGGCATGGAAAAATTTCGTCAGTGAAGAGGATCAAAAATTACTCATATTAATGACAAGTGACAATATGTTCACGTTATATTCAAATCCGACAGAAGCAACGTTCGCGCGTGCACCATAATTACCGTCGGCGACTTTCAATTCTCGACCCCACGAAACGTTCAATCGTAATTAAATTTCGTTGTCTCAAGTTCACACTCCGGAAGGTTTCATTTAATTAGCATCATCAATATTTACACACAAACTTTAAAACTTATTTCGTAAACAAAACTGCGACAAATATGGCTACAGAGTGACGACAAAGACATTTTGTCATGCAAATGCACAGCCCTAAAGTAGTTATCTGTTAACGGAGCCCCACTTTAAGTCGAAGGACGTGTTAAAATATCCGTCTGATACCGGCCCTTAATGCAGGCAAAAATGTTGCTGTTTATGTTAAAAACCACTTGAATTTATTCTAGAATTAATTTTAAGACAACTTTTCCATAATTTTAAATCTGTGCTAACGTGTTATATCTGTCGATGGAAACGAGAGGTCCCTATAAAGTTATCTTGGCCTAGTTACACTAAGGTTTGAGATCGCCAAACAATCATCAAGGCTTATGAGAACAAAAAAAAAGACAAATTTCTTTAAATAAAAGAACTCGTAAAAGCTCAATATTTGGGGGTTAAAAAAAAGATCGAGATCCAAGTTCAAGAAATACAAACGAGTTTCTTCGAAATCGTTCATTTTAGTTCGCTGCAAAACACTGTCTATACATTTCCGTACTTTCTGCCCGAAAGAAATCAAAGTAACTCAGTAGGTGCCATAACATACAAAATAACCTGATCTTGTATTCTCGCCTGCTGAATGTAATTGTACTGCGTTAGCATGGTAAAATTTTTTCATTTCATATTTGTACCACTTATCGTTCAACCTTCAGACATTACCACTAATACCTTTTTCCTCGGATAATTTTTCTTATATTGCATGGTTTTAGGAAAAGGATATTCCAAAGTCAAATTTTTACTGTTTTTGTAATGTACAAATAAAGTAAACCAAACTATTTGCAGAAAATTTAACAAGGCCATCTGAAAGGCGCTGTCTTAATTAATGTTAAGGTAAACTTTGCAAAAGGTATTTTACAAAAATTCCAGGGCAGCCACAAATAAAAAGTATACAAGAATTTTCTTATTTTCAGCAAATATTTAAAATTCCCTAAACATTTCCTTGTAGGATTTTGTAGACGCCTTGAAGTAGAGCTTGGCAACTCCTTCAAGTGTGAATTGCCTCACATATGTACGCGAGTTAGTTTTCATTACTTACACATTCCTAAAACCATAACATTGTGATTTTTACCTCTACATGTGCTCAGTTTTTTTGCGAAGAAAAAGCAAGCACAGATAATGTCTAGTTGAATTCAGTCTATTCGCGGTTTGCTCACACTTTTTGAATCAAACACTTGCAAAATCACCCCGTGCATGACGTGTTTGCCTAGATGTGTCTTGTACCACAAGCGTTGTATACGCATGGTAACAAGAAGTACCTTATGTTCGGTTAGANTGTTTGCCTAGATGTGTCTTGTACCACAAGCGTTGTATACGCATGGTAACAAGAAGTACCTTATGTTCGGTTAGAATTGAACTTTCACTTATATGTTATATATAAATTATAATATTTCATTTGTAAATATTATGAATGAAAAAACAATGGGGAAATAGGTGTGTTTGCAATGCCTAGTAATAAATAGTTCTTACATAAAATATTAATCCACTAGGTGTGCAAGAATTCGGAGTGTTNGTGTTTGCAATGCCTAGTAATAAATAGTTCTTACATAAAATATTAATCCACTAGGTGTGCAAGAATTCGGAGTGTTGACCCTTTGGTGTAATTTTCTATAGACTTTTAAGCTTTATTTGCATGAGGCGGAGGAATATCCTGGAAGTAGAGCTTTAGTAGGGGCTTCATAAAAAAAATNACTTTTAAGCTTTATTTGCATGAGGCGGAGGAATATCCTGGAAGTAGAGCTTTAGTAGGGGCTTCATAAAAAAAAATGGAAGTAACCGCGAATGGTATGCGATAGAAATGTAAAATGAATTTTTTCGGTGGCCAGGGGCCTTAACACTCTGGTCCTGGGTTTCCTGCGACTCCCACGCTGGCTAAGCTCCCTGATAGAGGTCGCCAAGGCGTTGCAGACAGCTTAATAAGGCTAGTTAATTCAGGCTCCCACGCACGCCTATGCGCTCTTGCCCTCCTTTCTCCTTCGCTGCCTTCGCATTCTCCACGCTCTGCGAAGCTGAGTTTCTCGCTTCGCCGACTCGCAAGTCGACGCTGTGACGCCGTGATCGCCGAGGAGTCGCACATCCGCCTACACACCTGGAGAACGCTCTTGTTCTGTCATTCAAACTTGAGTTCTACCGGTATTACGGTTTGATATTACATATTGTTAGAGCCACTTATTTCACGCGAAAAGATTTACGCGGAGGCGCTAGACTTCAATAGCCTATGTGCACTCTTGCAGTCATCATTCGACTGTTGCCCGCTTATCCTTGTGTGAAGACAACCTGTTAAACGACTGTAGAGACCTGAAAAATTCGCGAGTTCAACGACCTGTAGGCTATACTCCATCGTCGTATGTAAAATCATGCGAATATCACTGTTCATTGGTTGCTTGTTGTATTAGCGACGTCTTGTAGATGAGCGAAGCCTCTGATAGAAACATTACTTTACACACATTGCTCTTACACTTGAATGTATTTAAGTAAAATCGAATANGAGCGAAGCCTCTGATAGAAACATTACTTTACACACATTGCTCTTACACTTGAATGTATTTAAGTAAAATCGAATGAGTAGCAAACACTTTAACAAAGCATTTACATTAATACAACTGATTTACATTAGACATTTGTTATACGCCAAATTTTAACATGCATCACTAATTTCATGTCATGCACAAAGAATATTAACATGCATTGTAATTGCAATCAGTTANCCAAATTTTAACATGCATCACTAATTTCATGTCATGCACAAAGAATATTAACATGCATTGTAATTGCAATCAGTTATAAGCCATAAACTGTTAGTTGCAGTTTCTTAACAAAAATACGGTGATAGCGATCTGCATTTTACTGTGCGTTTATTATTGGCTCAGAGTTGTCCAGGAGGTGTAAACTAACGGCTGGACCAATAGCGTTAGCAATACAAACGTACGAGGTTTCGAATTCTAGCTTGTCCCGAAATGAAAACACGAATTTTTCAGGTATCTATACATGAGTGAGTCAATCGGAAATAAGTTTCTCCGATATTCGCGGGCAGACAAATAAGATGCGCAACAGTTCTAATGATCCAATCACGAAAGTGATTCTGAACATAAGTTATGCTTTGGAACACAAATTGTCTTGAAATCTTTTCGCGAAAAACAGGTGCACCTATGTTAACTGAGCACTTATGAAATCAACGTTTGGATAATGTCACTGTCCTACCTGCAAATATTTTAACGCACACGATGAGCGGCATGTGCCCGGTAAATACTTGTGAATACTGAAATAATTTATTTTGTTTCAAGTGTAGTAAGTATTTGAAAGTTTGTAAAATATTTACTTTTCTAATAATTTCACAGTTTCGCCTCACCTACGCATGAATAAAGTGAACACGCCATTGGCAATGTTAATTTTTCATATGTTGGTAGAACTCACAGTGTGCATGCAAGTAGATCTTACGCGGGGGCTTTCGAAGGTGACTCAGTTTAACGGGAACAGTCTATACGAAGTTTTCAGCTGACAACACAACTCGCGTTCGTCAAATCACCTTCAGCCCATTCCATACAGAAGGCAACGCTAATCCCCAGACCTTCGCGCTTTTAAAATCACGGGGTTTTAAGCTATAGAATCCTCTTAATAAATGTAAATACCTGGCCGGAAATCGAGCCAGCCCTCGTCCTGGTTCTAATTCAAGACTACTCATCAAAATTGTCCGTCATTAGAGACATGTTTTCCGGGACACGTCCGGCTCTCCGCACCACCTCCCCTCCTGTACCTATAGCACAGAGTACTTCAGAATGCAGACGTGGAACAGCCGCTCGTACGGCGAGCTCCGGCCGCACGCGCCAGCAAAATGGCTGCCAGCAAAATGGCCGCCAGCAAAATGTTGGGACCCCGTTCGCCAATCAGCGCCCGGGTGGCCTACTCGTCAGGTCAGCCAACAGGGAACCTCTCGCAGCTTACGGTAACCTAATCAAACGCAAGGCTCGTTCCCGGAGCCTCGCAACATCTTGTATACTCCATTCGCGGTTTCTTCGCAGTTTTCTGAAGCCCTGCATAAGTTCCACTTCCGGGATATTCCTCAGCCCCGCGAAAACAAAGGTTGATCAAGTCTAGGAAATTACACCGAAGGGACAACTCTACGCATTCGTGCGCACTCAGTGTAATAGTAGTTTGCAAAAGAACTATTTCTTAGTAGGCGATACCAACACACATATAATATCCCTGCTTTCATTCATATAAATTATACATTAAATGTTATAGTTTATAAATAAAATATAAGTAAAAGTTCAATATAACTAAAATAACGTTGTTTTATATTAACAAGTGTTTAAAATGCTTGTAATACTTGACATATTTAGGAACAACAAAACACGTCCCACTCTCGGAACTATCAGCACAATGAGTTGGCCTTCAATCGGTTAAGAGATCATGATATTGCACATCACCCAACAATTTGGGAATGCCGCCATTTTTAAAATAAACACTTTATGTAGTTGGGAACTGAGATAACATTACGTGCCCTTACAACAAGTGTAAAATTTTGGTGTAATTATGAGCTAAGTTTGAAAATATTTTTAATAGGAGCAGTCAAACTAACACAGAAAGGTACTCTCATAAGACTTTCTTTCCACAAATGAATAGACTAAAAACCATGTCGAAATCACAGACAAGACTATAATAGTTTATAAATCATGACTGTAGAAACATGGATCTGATACCACTGCTTAGAATTTATTTAATTTCACATATTAATCACGTTTGCCGTGGTGCTAAAATACCACTTTGCCCTAGAACACTTTCTTGATGCACTTTGTGGATTGTCGCTGCGAATGTGTTTACTTCCTTGGGAAATTTTCCTTCCTGCTTGACTGCGTAGTTCCACATACTTCAGATGGTTTGAACATGTTTTTTTTAGCAAGTATATCGTTTATTGTACGTGAAAACAGAAGTAAATAGCTGTAAGTACTCTTCCCGAATTCTCATTACGTTATAGTTGTTTGTGTGGAGTAAGTGCACCGTTTAAGATGCTTTCAGTATGGGTTCAATACATCTAAGTGTGTTGTTACTCAAATTTCGTGTTTTGGATACACGATTTTGCAGATGAAGAAGTAAACGTTTTCGTAGTTATCGTTTAATGAATGTAAAGATGTCTCCACCGGCAAGTAGTCTACACGTAGAGCATTTTCAAAGCCACGTTCTGTTTGCAAACCAATTTTCGCGCTGCCGCGAAAAAAATATTTACGACTTGGTTCGAACTGGAGGACACTTAGGACGTTCGTGTGAGTTACTGTCGAACTCGGTAAGGGGGGCCTGATTAACACGTTGGTAATTAATGAGTAACTAGGTGCTAGAATTTTGCGTGAAAGCAAATGAATATTAACGTGTCCGTCGCTGGCTGGCGTATCCAGCATGCTGTCTCGAGACGCAGATTCTCTGGCTGAGTAACTGATACGCACTAGATGTATATCCTTCATAAAGCTCGAGGTATATACATTCTCCAAGATAAAAGAAGGCGAGAAAAATCACACCGAAATCGATGTGTTCAATCTAGCAGAGTGCGTTCGATTTAGTAGACGCGATATCTCGCTAGGCAGTAAAACTTAGAACTTACGCTCATAAAATCGATAATTAAACTTCTCGCCTTTCTGATGGAAACGCGTGAAAATGGTAGGTTTTAATTAAATTTGCACTTCGTATGTTCCATGGCGTATAATAAAGCACTTTCAAAAAAACACATGTTGTAGCATGTGAAAATTTGCATGTGAACTTTCGAAGTCTTGCAGCAGTTATTAAAATTAATATTGATTACATTATGCTGATACGGCCATATTATACTTAATGATAACGTCCTACTATAGAAACCCTTTCATGCAAAAAAAATTGTTCTTACAGTTATAACAAGTACACACTTCGAACACAGCCTTCCTTTTAACTAACACCCCCCCCCCCC
>NQII01002370.1:249332-275602 GCA_002778355.1 Clitarchus hookeri
ATCATCTTAGGTCTATTGGTAAGTTGTGTAAAAATGTGTGTAAAAATGTCTGTTTTGGACGGGAGCTGAGATACGGTACAGTCAGGTTCTAATAGGCGATATCGAATTCCGGTATCCACGCCCTATGACAACTCGTTTCGGCGGAAGCTGTATTAAATTTTTCTTAGTCTCTTTCATTACCTAGACGCTTTCCGGCAGGTACTTCGGTTTGCTTGTTCTGCCATTCGGTTTGAATCCCGCCATATTTGATATCAATGACATTAGCAATAGCACTCTGACATTCATCTTGGGTAGGGCTTCAGCGTAGCCGTGATAATGAATCGGACTTAAACAAAAAATGTCAAACATTTCGAAAATTTCAAAAATTTAATACAATATCTATATACTGACATCCTTCGGCTAGTTCACTTATACGAACCGGGTTCGATTCCCGGCGGGTTCGCTCCCAGATTTTCGCACGTGGCATTCGTGCCGGAAGATGCCGCTGGTCGGCGGGTTTTCTCGGGGATCTCCCGTTTCCCCCGCCCTTGCATTCCAGTGGTTCTACACTCATCTCACTTTACCCTCATCGGCTCTCAAGACCTCGATGTTAAGAACTACCCAAACCTCTTCACTCTCCACTCCTCGTCCAGTTCTAGCCACGTTGAGGGTAGCGGGAAAACATTTACAAAATTTTGATAAGTATATTTGTTTACAAATTATATTATACTAAATCATTATTCCCTGGTCAGCACTAGGTAAGCGCTAGTATCGGCAAGGTACTATATTTTCTCTATTTTCCGCGTTAAAAAAACCCGAATAATTGTAATAATAATAATTCAAATATAAAATAACTTGGTAACTAAGTAAAATTTTTCTTTTATTATTTACGTAGCTTAAAATTTTAATTAAACGTAAAATTTTGGAACAGTGCGCACTTAGCGGCGGAAATTTTCCCTATGCCAAACTCTTTCATAATAAATCACGTTTTGTACCTGACCTGAGTAGAATAAACCTTTACCCGACGAAGACAAAAATATCGGGGTGTGACCGTCGGGGTCACGGCTGTGAGTCCGTAGGTTTTACGTGAATACGCCTACATTAGTACATTAGCGGGTAATATTTTCTTTGTAATATCTCATTTAAATGAAAATAACGAAATTATATAGTATTGTATGGCTTAAATCGACAGAGGTTAAAGATTTCTTTCGTTTGGCACCAATACCAGCGCACTAGCACATCGGAGTCACGAGATATACTGCCCAGAAATTTTCGCACACGTCCAAAATTGCCTCCAGTCACCGCAGGGCCCCGCCCGCACAACTCAAGGTCATGCGCGCATCGTAGTTGCACATCCGATCGAACGAAATCACGTTTATTTCAATCGTGCTGTTGGTCACGAAGTCCTAGTGTCGGAATGGATCACCCTGCAAACGTTACGTCGCCGTTTCCGACCTGGTACGCAATATGTAGGTCTGATTTTAAAGACGTATCACAACAAAATAAACTAACGTTTTTAACCATTCTGTTGTAGTTTGTTTGCGCTGTAAAAAGTCAAGTACTCCACTTGTTAGTCACTAGAACGCCACTCCATGTAAACATAACCACGGCTACCATCATGCTAAACCACGACCATCAACAACAAAGAACATACAGAATACCTCAGTCAACTTTTATACGTTTCCAATCAACTGTTCACCATAGACGTGCATGGAAATTATAAAGTGTTGAGCATTTTTTTTTGTCCGCAACTTGATATCTTTGTGCGTCTCTGTCTGGTAGCCATATTGCGAAGGATAGTTTTCGTTGAGTTTCTCATTAAATAATTATGTAATAAGTAATTCATTTTATAATTAAATTATTTGTATTTAAAAGTAAATGCNCTGTGCGTCTCTGTCTGGTAGCCATATTGCGAAGGATAGTTTTTGTTGAGTTTCTCATTAAATAATTATGTAATAAGTAATTCATTTTATAATTAAATTATTTGTATTTAAAAGTAAATGCTAACAGAAAATATTGCAAACAATAATTTTCGTTGAGTTTCTCATTAAATAATTATTTAATAAGTAATTAATTTTATAATTAAATTACTTGTATTAAAAGTAAAATCTAACCCCCAAATTATTACGAATGTTTAATACGAGTTTTCAAAATATACTTATCCTCCCCCCCCCCCCTCACCGTATTTTTAAAACCTTCAAGGTCAAAGTCTTATTCAAGGTCATTTTCAAAGTAATGTGCAATCGAAAACAAATTTAAAAAACGTCACGCAAAAATAATGGCATGACGCTTATATTAAATGTAATATAACGGCCGTCAAACTGCAATGACAGAGCAAAGTATTAAAATATGTGTTGGCGGGCGACTAGGTACAATAGTTGCAGAAACGGCATCGATGATATTCAAAATTTCTGCCGGCGGTGCTTATTGACAAGGGCGCGTATTATAATAATTTAGCACGGCCAACTCGGTCTTGGCTTTTCCTCCGAATTCATGTACCTGAACATGTATTTTAAAACATATTTTTTGGTGGGGTATTGCACATTTTCCACCGTCGTTAACGCATGAGTTTTTAAACACTTGGCGTAATTAACGGACAAGATGTTGGCACAAGCGCGGAGCTAGTCTTACATGTCTATTATCAATTCACTCCTTGGTGCCAGCGAATGTTTGGTTAAAGGCCAGCGCATTCATTCGAGACGTCGTAGACGAAGCCAAGGTCTTGTGTGATTTTTTCTGTGATTTTTAAGTATTTCTAAAATAATTGTGATTTTTTTTTTTTGTGTTTTAAACAGCAGAAGCCATCCGATATGGTGTACAAAGTTCAAGGTCAAGGCCGTATGACGTCATCCAAAATATTGGTTATGGTGTCGCAGTTCTTGCTATTCCGAGCTGAGTAAATGGGTTTTATCGGTGCGTTCTCATGTTTTCTATGATAAAATACGATGTTTTTTCTCTTCGCCGCATGCTCATTACTGGCATGACCAATGTTTTCAGTCACCAGTCTTATGCATTTTTCGGCGATATTTAAATTTTTCAAAGCTTTGTTTTAGTTATTTTAAGTAAAGTGGGATGCAGGATAAAGATGGTGAATGTAAACAAGATGGTGGACAGATTCTCGGCACTGCTGTCCCCAGCACTTGGTTTTGATCTGTCTATTGCACATGCTCACTTATATTTCGAAGGTTTGTCATTTGGTTTTTCTCTGCAGTTGAGCTCTTGTGAGGGGTCTGTCTTGTGAGGGGTAAGTCTTGTGAGGGGTCGATCTCGTAAGAAGTTGGTCTCATGAGAGGTTGGTTTTGTGAGGAGTCGGTCTTGTGAGGAGTCGGTCTTGTGACGAGCCGGTCTTGTGACGAGTCGGTCTTGTGACGAGTCGGTCTTGTGACGAGTCGGTCTTGTGACGAGTCGGTCTTGTGACGAGTCGGTCTTGTGAAGAGTCGGTCTTATCGTCACTCGCAAAAAGACAGGTTGTAGAAATAGTGAAATCAATGTACGCACGTAAATAGATTCTTGAATTCTATTCGTAAACACATTTCCTTCTTCGCCTTCTCTTTCTCTCCCTTCTTCTCTCCACTTACTTTTCTGCCACTAAGAAATGTGTTGTGTTATTGCTGTCTTTGCAGAGTGTGCTTCAATACATTTCTGCATAATCAGCTTCGCAAGAACATTAAATGCTTTACATAATCGATTTTAGTGACATCATAATCTAAATTCCCGTGAAAATATAGATGCATAGCCATGTTGCTAATATACTTATTTTGAAAGTCAAATAAAAATATTTTGATTTAAATACATTACATTATTTAAACAATTATGCTTGTCCATAATTGATGGTTGCATCATATATTATATTCCAAGATGGCGGACAGTTCAGACGCCAGGCGTCTCAATTTTATTGGTTTTCAGGGATTTGGATGATTTTGAGTCACTGAGTGATTTTGCAGGTTTTTCCGCTATAAATTTAGTAGCTCAACATCTCCAGGGTGTATTTTTGGGAGCTGACAATACGGAGAACGCGCAGCTGAAGGCGCGGAAAAATGAAAAAAAATAATTTTTACGATAATTTTTTACCACCACAGACGGGAAATTCTTGATGTTTCGAGCGGAAAATGGGAAATTCGAGTGGAAAACAGTACATTTTAAGGGGAAAATATAATGTTTTAAAGAAAAAATGGGAAATTTTGAGGGGAAAAGGTACAAAACAAGATGGCGGAGGAGATCAAAATGGTGGGTGGAAACATGATAACGACCGAAAACAAGATGACCACCAGCTTAATGTCAAGGTAATAAACATTAAATTTGGCGGCAGTGACGTCATCCAAGATGGTGGAGCTGGCTCCTCGGCTCCTCAGCCCTTGTCCAGGAAACCCCCATTTCCATCTACTACTGAGTGCGGTACAGATTTACTGACAATAAAGACAATATAAAAATGATTCACCTATTTTCAAGACTGCATGACCAACAGTTCTGTTGTTTGGTCTCTATACTCGCATTTACAACCGTCCTATTGGTTCACACAACACCGGGCAAGCTTACTGTACAACGTTCATTACTGCCCGGCTTTCTGCTAATATAATCCCAAGCTAAAATTTCCTCAATCAAGTGTTATTTCCTTTGTAGAATAATATGCAATCCATCGTGTTCATTGAGTAATATACACTTTGAGTGTTGCTGATATAATATTATGTTGCACAGAGCCTTATGAAAACTGCTGGCGAAGTAATGTTTCTTCGCGCGTAGCTTCAGAGAACGCGGATGCCGTAATGTTAAGGCAGACTTCATACAGCTCAGTTAAATTCAGGCGATGTAATAGTATTACGTCGGCAGCATTCAAATGTTAAAGTTAAAATCAGATTTTACCAAAATTCTACAAAAAATAATTAACGCGTTCATTCCCAGTGCACATAATTGTGTACGTATCGCACAGGAACATTAATTTTGGTTGGTGCTGTACGTTTTGTCAGCAATAACGCAGATTGCATAAGAATACAAAAGTGAAAAACAGTTGCACACGCCAGCAAAATGGTTTCACTGTACAGCAAAATGCTGGAACTCCGCACGTCAATCAGGGCCTGGCAACTTGCCTGGCAAATACATTCATTAAATCCTAAATTTCCTCAATGAAGGGGCCGCGATGGTGTAGTGGTCAGACTGATCGCCTCTCACCTATGCGAACACCGGGTTCGATTACCGGCGGGGTCGCTCCCGGATTTTCGCATGTGGGAATCGTGCCGGACGTTGCCGCTGGTGCGCAGGTTTTCTCGGGGATCTCCTGTTTCCCCCCGCCGTTGCATTCCGGCGCTGCTCCATCCTGACCTCGTTTCACCCTCATCGGCTCTCAAGACCTCGATGCTAAGAGCCATACATATATTTCCACTCCACTCCTTAATGATTGTATATACTTCATTAGCATCTGTTTCTTTCTCTTATCTTCATAATAATATTGGTACGTACAAATTCATGGTTTCATGGCTGTCTAGTTGGCCCAAGCACCTTCATTCCCTGAGTGAGTTTCCTCGGGACATTCTCCTCTTGTGGTAGGCTATGGTGCGCCATGCTTTGAGTGACATTCGGGGTTCAACAAATTACTGTATTATATATGACTCGTAGTTTCCCCTTGACCAATATCATTCAAGTTTTATCTAATGAGCACCCAGTTACAATAAATTGTGTACACTAAGAAATTCTTAAAATCTGCAGGCAGCTTTTTTAGTTGAAGTCCGACAGATGTGTATTCTTTACGCTGATTGGCGAATGACCTGGCGCAATATTTCTACGCTGTAAAAAAAATTATAACTTTTACTGAGAAATTGTTTGTAATTTTAAAAATGCTTGTGACGGTCAGTGGCGGTTCCTGCTATAGGCTGCAGGGATGCGTCCCCCCCCCCCNGTAAACAATTTTTAATGTTGCAGCAGCTTCAATTTAAAAAGAAACATTGTGATTGCTTCGATCTCTCTGCTCTGCCGACGGACGTAGGCCGATCCCCTCGACTGAGCAACGCGTGTTTATGTAGCTTGTACGGCTGTCGCAGGACGGGCGTTTATATTGCGTTGCTGTCGTCAAGCGGGTGATCCCTTCAGGTTTGAAGTGAAGCAGCTATGCTACTTTCGCTATATTTTAATTTAATGTGGCAGGTTTACAAGCTCTCTCTTTTACTCAATTATCACTAGAGGAGAAAAAATGAAATTAAAAGCAAAGGACGACCTATTCCTGACTTACATACCTATTAATCATTTTTTCATCAAGTAAACGACAGACAAATAAAATAAAATTCCATTGTAACGTGTATAAGCACAAATGGCTGTCTGTATGTGAATCAAAAAATTCTCAATCTTATTTTCATAAAAAGTGTGTTAAAGATACGTTTAACTTATTTTAATTTATTTGCTTNACAAGCTCTCTCTTTTACTCAATTATCACTAGAGGAGAAAAAATGAAATTAAAAGCAAAGGACGACCTATTCCTGACTTACATAACTATTAATCATTTTTTCATCAAGTAAACGACAGACAAATAAAATAAAATTCCATTGTAACGTGTATAAGCACAAATGGCTGTCTGTATGTGAATCAAAAAATTCTCAATCTTATTTTCATAAAAAGTGTGTTAAAGATACGTTTAACTTATTTTAATTTATTTGCTTATTTGTAGAATTGCAAATATTTTTGTTTCGAAAATCGCAAAATAAAAGACGGGAATATTTCATTTTTATAGAATAAAATAGAGAATGAGAAAGAAAAATTATCGTGTTAAAATAATTTCTATCAACAAAATGTTTGAGACAAAAAATGTATTACAGGGTTAAGTTATTCAAAAAGGATGGTGCAAAAGTAAAGCTGATTTATCCATGCACCATCCTTTATTAATAAACCTGTATACTGAAGAAATAAAGAAAAATCAAATCTTTAATTTTCGATTTTGGTAAGTCATCTAGGTACTTAACTAAAATGTAAGCAAAATATAATTTTGAAGTTCACTGAATATTCAGTGCTTGTCAAATGTTCGTATAGGTGAATAACAATGAAAATGTATGTTATTTGTCTATTTGTCTATGTTTATTACTAAAATGTTACTGAAATAATTACTTGAAACTTGACTTGAAATGTTGTCAAAAGCTATTTTGTTGAGATCAATAATTGTATTACATTTATTCTTTCCTTATTCAATCCATTGGTGTCTATTATTTGTTACATGTACGTTAAGGAAATATTTAGGAGCATATTGCTATATTGTATGGCCATTAATGACACTAGGCAAGTTTGATTTCACAATTTTAATTGAATTCAGTTTTATGTGCACGTATTTAGTTGACAGTATGTATTAACGAAAAACTTGTTGGAATTCTCAGATTTCCGTTAAACATTTGTTACAGCTGAGTTCTCATAAAATTATTTTTCATTTTTGTTTCAGTTTCGTGAAATTCAACAACACATTTTAATTTTTTTGTTTTGTGAAATAAAAAGTTACTTTCGAACAACCCTAGGATATTGTAAAGCCTGGAGCTTATTTTCACACTTAAAAATTGAAAATTGTTTTGTAGGTCATTAGCTAACCCTCTCTCAAATATTCAGTAGCACTGTGCAGCCTTAACTGTTCTGAAACCCATGAGTCGTGATGGACAAAGATCTATCTTGTGAAACTACAAGGGCCGTGTTTATGATAGACCTCAAGGAGGAATGTTTGCTCTATACTGACCCGTGTCCACGATCTCCAGCAAAATGGCGGACACTCACAAACGTAAAACCGTATAATGTTGTTTGTGTAAAAATTATGGTTTATGTAAAGTGTAGTTGCAAACAAAAATAAATATATTGCAAGTTTTAATAACGTAAAACACTTCAAACAACTCAATTAATCATAACGAAAAGATAATTTTAATAAAACGTGACCGTGTTACCTATTAACTGTTAATGTTTCCTAGCTACACAGAACTCTTAAAATGAAATAAATGTATTCTTGTTAATTAAATCACTTCCTTAACTTTTTGAAGGTTCTTGCATGTTTATTAACTATAAAAATAAGTATTAGGTACGTAAGTTAATTGGTCTTGTGGTTAAGGTTACCGGCTAATAATACGAGGAGTGTAAGTTCTAGTCCCCGTGGTGGCAAAGTATAATATTTGTTTCGCAAATTATATTTTGAAAAAAAATTTTAATTATTTTCTGTTACTAATTCATAACATTTGTTTTCTAGAAAAAAAATGAAAAATTAGTAATTATCCAGAATAGGAGCTTTTCCGACAAACGGGATAATAATAACTGTAAATGGCATATATGTATAAAGGCACGTATTTTTTGCGAAAAAATTTTAAGACCAGTTGTACTACAAAACACTTTAGTTCGTACGATAATTTTAAATGTCACGTACCTCGAGTCTCTGCTCGCGAATCATGGACGTTCAATATCGGAGTACTTTATTTTGATTGGCCCAGTAAAATATGACAGTATCTTCTAGCGTAGACGCGCGGCCAATAAACAAAGGAAGTTGTTGTGGATGTAGGATATTGAAGTATAGCACCAGCATGAAAATTTTCGTGAAAAATACATGGCCCTAACCATGCTGTATATGGTCATTACTAATCACACTTAGTAGGAATTTTATTGGGGCTTCGCGTTATTTGCAGTATATACCATGAAATGTGACGGCGAGGAGGCTCATGGAGATATGCTGTGAAACACGTGAAATGTTTGTCAACTATATTTCTTTCGCGTCGCTGAACTGTGTTTAATGCGAGGACGCCTCTGGAAACGAAACCTTATTTTACAAAACGTTAGTCACAGAGTAAGGTTTTGCCGACGCGCTTAAGTTATACAGATATAAACCACGGCAATCAAGCAGTGTCGGATTATCATTTAATTCTGGTGACTTCTTCAAGGTTTACATTCTTGATATTCAACAGATGATTGTACAACGTAATATTTGAGTAGTATAAAAAAAAATAATATATATATATATATATATATATATATACAAATGACTGCACACAACGGATCTGGTATTCTGGAGGTTTGCTTCTACAGACATCCTCACAACAGTACTGTGGCTGGTGTTAATTATTTTAGTCAGATTGATTCAAGAGATATTATATGTTGGAAGACGTTTGCTATTAACGAACTTGTTGCTACTTCTAATTCTGTCATTGCTATGTTTCCGTCTCCAGTATTGTATTCTCGTCGTAGGCTTAAGTTTGAGCTAGGAGATGCGATTTGGATTTTTAGGAAGTTGGTTTGGTACGAATGGTGATGTTCGTGTATTAGGTCATGTGCAGTACGTTTATTGTGCTTAATAAAGTATATGATGTAATAAGTTGTTTCGTTTCCCCACCCCAGATATATATATATATATAATATATATATACAGTATATCATACACAAAACGTTCCCCAGTGTTTACTTGTAGTTGATGTGTATCGCCTTGATACATTTGTTCAAACAACGCACAGATACAGGAAACTAATGCGCAGCGATTTTTGGTCTTCCAGTTCAATTTTTACCTATTTCACATCACAGTTCTATGCTGGTAAGCTCTGTTTCATGTAAGCTCACTAAATTTTGATAGTTATGATGGTATGTATTATTTGATGATGGGCTCGCAGGTCACAATGCCAGTACAAATGCACTATTCTACTGGTTAACCATGGGTCTCAGATTCACATTTGTACAATAAATGTTGACTGTCACCGTGACCTGCGAGCACACCATCGAATAGTACACGTCCACAGAGCCGTCAAGATTTAGTGAGCTTACACGAAACAGAGTATTGCGTGCGGAAGTGCACAGTGCGCGGTGTGAATTCGACCGCGTTAAGACTTGTGATTCACGAGTGCTATTACGCGAGTTTATTTGCGATTATTTCCATGTGACGTGTTAAATCAAAGTATAGTGCAGAAATGCGAATGTCTCTTTGAAATTTTTTTCATGCGAAGTGTTATAACGCAACTAGGCCTATTGTGTGGTACTGCCAGTGCTTGCGGTGTTTGCGCAAATTGAAGAAACATTAACGTGTCCTATACGCGCTTTATCAGCGATACATCGCAAAAGAGCTGAAATGGGTGGCAAAAACGTAATTTATACTCTAGTTTTTGCGTGGAGAGTAAGTGCAGTTAGTTGTGCTGTATAGTGTCGCACCGGAATGTGGGAATTGGTCTTGCGTACTGCTGCCGCTAGCCATGTGAAATGCAGAAGACCTAACCAAATTAAACCTAACTTCACGATAGGTGAATCACAAGGGTGGATGAACCGACTTTACCTCACTTAATACACTTTTTCTAACACACCATCTCGTGTCGGCACACTCTCCCCCTGTTATCACATATCGTGAAGTTAGGTCGAGTTAGGTTAGGTCTTTTTGCATTTACCTGAATGACACGTGATTTGCATTAATTTCACGTGTTTTGCCCCACCATTTTCCTAATCTGCATAGCCCTCCCCACTATCGCATTTGGTAGTATGTAATGCGAATATCGTTCGTGGTGCCCTTAGTAAATTCGTGTTCCGTGTCATAAGTAATGTCGATATACGCCATTTCCCCGGATGTTTCTAGACGTATCATGCTGTAAAAATGCTCTCCTGAAAAATTACCTCTTTTGGCTTGTAGTCGTATTCCACCTACGTGAAATGAACTGCTACCACATGTGCATGGATGTGTGCAGTGCTTATTTTCCCAACGGGATCTACGAACCTCTAGCGAGGTAGGCCCACACATGCAGGTGGCAACTCTTCGCGGCGGTTAGGGGGAGGCAAACACGTGTCCGTTCATTTCCGGTGTCGATTGTAGTCCGTCCAAGGTCACTTCCGACTTTACTGAAGCCCTGCTAAAGTTCTACTTTCAGGCTAATCCTCCGCCTCGCGAGAACAAAGCTTAACCGAGTACAGAAATATCACACCAAAAGGACGTCGCACCGTATTTGTACGCATGAGAACTATTTCTTACTAGGTACTACAAACACTCCTATTTTACGTCTGTTTTAATTCGTGTTGTTTATAAATACAGTATTATAATTTATAAATAGAATATAATTTAAAGTTATATTAAACCAAAAATAAGATATTTTTTATGTTAACAGCAGTATATAAACGCTTGTGATACGTGGCTAACTTGGGAAACAACCCAACACGTAATACGCGAGCTGATTTTACGAAGGTTTGATTCAGAAAGTGTAAATATACCGCGAATATGATCCATTCACGGTTACTTCACACTTTTTTTGAAGCCCTGCCAAAGTTCTACCTCCAGAATATTCCTCCGCCTCGTGCCATCTAAGCTTAAATAAGTCTAGAAAATTACACCAAAGGACAACGCACCGAATACGTGCGCACTGAGTTGTAATAATATTTTGTATGAGAACTATTTCTTCCTTGGCGCTACCAACACACATGTTTTCTCACTGTTTTTAATAAATACTTGTTATAAGGGAAATATTATAATTTATAAATAAAATATTGGTAAAACTTCAATTCAACGAAAAATAGGATAATTTTATGTTAACAAGGGTATAAAACGCTTGTGATACATGGCATATTTAGAAAATAACTAAAGACGTCATACGCGGGGTGATTTTTCAAAGGTTTGATTCAAAAAGTGTGAAGAAACCGTGAACAGACTATAGACTATATCTGGCACTATGAAGTGACCAGCTGCCGGGTTAACTACAGCCCGGCCGTAGAACACGCAAGGCTTGCGAAGCGGGCAAAGAGGTCGCCGCGATGCGGGCAAAGAGGTCGCCAGGTATTGCGCAGCGCGTCCTAGGCAGGTGGGTGCGGCGTTGCCAACTTTGCTTTTACCACGAAGGAAGTCGGGTCACACGCTGTCCGTAGCTCGCTCTACTCAAACACGTTTTTAAACGCGCATGCGTGGCACTACGACCGGGAAATGGCTACTGTAGCTTGTTTTTTTCGCAATTACGTATTGGTATAGGCTGTTGATGGTTAATTTAGCACTTTTAAAATCAACCTTACAAAAATGACACTGCATCTTCTACCTGCACGTATTTAATGCGCACACTGGCTGACATGCGTCCAGTAAAGTTGGCAACTCAGGAGAGGAAGTAGTTCAGTATATTAAAGTTGAATTTAAAATATTAGGTAAACATTTGTGAATTCTGAAGTTATTTCTTTTGCATTGTTTTTAATGCTTTGTAAGTGTAAATAGTAGATATGTAACATATTTACTTTTCCAATAATTGTACGGTTTCACTTGATAGGCGAATGAATAACGTGAACAGGCCCAGGGAAGTTTTAATTTTACATATGGCGGAAGGATACACAGTGTGCAATTCCACGGTGTAAATACTAAAATGATATATTTAGCTGCAGCGTACATCCATATAAAAACTAAACCGGTTTTCCACTAAAACTGAGTGAAAATACGGAAAGATTTCAAGTCATCAGTTATATTATTTGCCGTTTTTATTGCCTTTAAAATTTAGCTCTTCTTTGTGATAGACTATTTTTGCCGTGTGGTTATATTTTTTAATTTACATTGTAGCTTACGGTATGCAGATGGCTCTAAAATGTCTGTTTGAACAGAAAATTTATATTTTTGTAACTACAAACATTTAAACAGTTATGAATTAATCCATCTTAAAATAAGAATAATTTTTTTTTTCTAAATTTGCCTTGTGTACTAAAGCTTATAAAGGTTTCTAGTTGACTTCCTAAACTATAATGGCAACTTTTAACCTATACGAGGTATGGAAATAATGACGCATGTCCGGTTGCAAACATGTAGAGTAATGTTGAGCGTCACTGCCATACAAATTCGGGTACTATTTGGCGGTATATGAAAGAAAAAAAAACTATATTTTTCCTAATTATTCATTATACGTATACACTGATGGGGTAAATTTGCGAATAATTTCTTCGAGTGTATGCTGCAAAGATGCGACAAGTACACTTCATTCACGTTCTTGTTGCAGCTCGAACAAGTATGTTAACACTTGGAACTTGTTTGAAAGATTCTTGCAATGGGGGTGAATGGTTAACGGGGTTAATGGTCTGGTGACGACATAGCGTGGTGGGGTATGTTCAAAATATTTCACTTAACACTCAGAACATTATGCCGGAACGTAACGCGTACTACACTAAAAAGTGAGTGAAGAGATTTGGGCGGCTCTTAACAGCGAGGTGTTGAGAGCCGACGAGGGTGAAGCGAGGCGAGTCTGGAGCAGCGCCGGATTGAAAAGAGTGGAGGAAACGGAAGATCCCCGAGAAAACCAGCTGCATCGTCCGGTACTATTCCCGCGTGTGAAAATGCAGAAGCGACCCCGCCGGGAATCGAACCCGGTTTGTCTAGGTAGGGGGCGAGTAGTCTAATAACTACAGAACCGCAGCCCCGGGACCTTAAAAGGGCATCATAGCACATCAAAATTATTTTTCAAGAAAAGAATCATTATCTTTATATTATGACAACTGAAATGAACAATGTAGATTGTGTTACCTTTATTATACATGATATTTGATTGGGAGAGAATCAACTCGGCGTTATATTGGCTACGACACAGCCAGTAATGAATTTATTCAGTTTAGTAAGCGTGTCAAATATGGTGCCAAGCAAATGGACATTGATAAATGGGAAAGCAGAGATCAACAGGGATATCATTCCAACTTGCCTTGAGTGCCAGTAAATGAGTATAGTAGTATAGTACATTCATGTTAACTTCCAAATATTTCCTGAAGTCCTGCTAAAGATCTACTTCCAGGATATTCCTCCGACTCGTGCAAACCAAGCTTAATCTGGTTTATAAAATTACACCAGAGAGACAGCACATTACATTCGCGGACACTCGGTGTAGTAATACTTTGCATAAGAACTATTTGTTACTAGACGTTACCAACACACCTTTTTTCTCACTGTTTTTATTCATATGAATTGTAAATGAAATGCTATCATTTAAAAACAAAATATAATTTTTTATTTAACTGAAGATAAGTTACTTTTATGTTTAATCAAGTATAAAATGCTTGTGATAGACGGCGTATTTAAGAAACAGCCAAACACGTCATACATGGGGTGATTTTTCGAAGCTTTGATTTCAAAATGTGTGAAGAAACCGCTAATAGGCTGTACGGCCTATTTTTTGTAGTTACCAGTATCTACGGAGGAAGTACCTATGTTAATGCTGTGCCATTATGTATTCAAGTGTGAAGAAGGAAATAAATTGGACCTACTAGTCAATGATCAAGCAATACGCTTTTATTAAAACGTTTAAGTTATGGAATCAGTCTTCGTGCTTCCTTGCCAACATTACTACATCTCGTCGTCATTGAATTATAGTCAACAGTGTTATTGTTGTCCCTATTATTAATATTAATGTAGATCTTTGTTGAAAAAATTTAATTAACCCTATTAATGTTAATATTGTTGAGATGGCACCGATTAATGGTCAAGGACTTATTTCTACTAAATGGTATGGGTGATTTTGGTTATTTGACATTAGTTTACTTCTCTAATATAAAGTGTTGTTAAGACAGCAAATACATAACTTTTAAAGTTTTCATTAAAATAATGTGTAGTTGGGCGCGAGGACTTAAAAAAAAATTATTTCTTGTGACGGGTTTGGCAACGCTGGGGATTGTCGCTCGCTTACGCAAGCGCTTTGATGCCACTAGCACGATCGTCCGTCGTGCGTGAGAAACCGTTGCATTCACCCATTCTCGTAGGGATGGGCCAAAAAGTCGCTTTCATGAAAAGCGTTCCATCGTTCCAGTTCCAAGAAAGTAACACGTTCCAGTAACATGTTATTTTTGTAACATGTTACTGTTGTTCGATGTTCCGAAGCTTGGGGTTCCAAGAAATAACGTTCGTGCATGAACACAGTTGCAAACCAAAATGTTCCAAAAAATTACTTTTACGCATGCGCACAGTTAGTTGCAAGCTGAAACGTTCCAAAAAAATAACTTCTACGCATGCGCAGTAGTGAAGCATTGGTTTAACAGAGGTAATCCCAGTCGTTCCAAAAATAACGGTATAAACATTGGAACTTGTTACTCGTGTAACACGTTACCAAATTGGAACAGTTTATTGTAACCGTTATGTTAAATAACACCCATCTCTACATTCTCGACTCGGTAATTTCATTCCGTTCCCAAACGCTAGCAGCGCAACAGCCATTAAACGTAGTTCACGATCAGTTTCGTTTTAAGAGATCATTGGCGTAAACAGAAATTTCTCAAGGAGTGGGGTTACACTTACTGAATAGAAGGAATAAACTGATGGTGTACGTGTTAATCAAGAAAAGGAGAAAACTTACTTCACAACGTAATAAAATGCGTCATATTGTAAACTATTCACGGTAAAGTAAGCACTTTTGAAAGCCCTCTCATTAAAAATAATAGTTAATAAATTTCTTTTATTTTTGTCTTAGACGTTAAATTCCTAGTGCGGTGGAATATTCACACTGTGGTTATTAATTGCATGGCAATATTTATTTAAAAAGGTGGTTAGAGGATAAAAATTGGCTGAAAGTAAATAGTAACTAGGGCCTCAAAAGTGCTCATTTTCCCGTAAACAGCCTATATCATATTATAAAGCAAATACATATTTTTTAAGGTGTATGATAATGTACTGTTCATTGTAAACGTACTCGTCTTACGTTCAATCAATCGCACACGGCTGAAAAATTAAGTTAATTTTAGTGAAATAGTGATTTATTAGCAAATAACATAACTCAGGCGTATTTTGTTTACTGCCATGTGCGATATTTTGTTTCTGAGCTACAGAAAGTGGATTTGTGCGTTTGAAATAAACCCATTCTGGGTTATTTTATATTTGCATGTTTTAAATTTGCATCTTCCTTCCTTCCAGGAAGTAAATGAACACCACCAGCGCGTATTTTTTCCTCCGTTAAGATTCTTATAGACTGGTTACGGTAAACTGAGCACTTTTGTAAACCCTGCTTAAGATCTACTTCTATGCACATTGTGTGTTCTTCCACCTTATTTAAAATTATCATTGCTATGGGCCTGATCACTTTATTCATGCGTCACTGAAGAGAAACTGTGGAATTATTATAAAAGTAAACATTTTACAATTTTGCTAATTATTACACCTACGTGCATTAAAAAAAACTAAAATGAAAGAAACCGTTAGTATTTGCAAATGTTTACCCAATACTTTTAATTCGACTTTAACACATGGAACTACTTTCCCTTCGTCGTTACCAACTTTACTGAACGCATGCCAGTCAGTGTGGCCAAAGGTTTATTTCAAAAGTGCTCATTTTAACATAAGCAGCCTTTACCTAGGGGTGCCTACTACTACCCTTGACAGTATGACGCAAGGAACTCCTACCCCCCCCCCCCCCCCCCCCNTCTTTTTTGCTGGATGTTCGTGCACGCTATGTGCACGCGTGCCCACAGCACAGACCATAGGCATATTTCATTCTACGTTGATTTACGTGTTGAATCGTGTATGATCATGTTTATTCACAACAATATTTTTATAGTGTGTGCAAAATTTTTTCCAAGACAGAGTAAAATGTCTTTGGTTTTACGATCGGCTGAGTCCAATTGGTTCGGCGATGTTTGTCATGGAGCGAGCACAAAGCTTAACTGTTTAATTGATTAGATGTGTGTGTTTAAACACATCCGTGACAATGATTCTCATTGTGATAATAAACCATGCTTGACGAAGAGGAAATGAGGCGGATATGGAGCAACCCCAGCAGAATCCGGAATGCAAGGGCGGGCAAAAACGCGAGGCCTCCGAGAAAACCCGCCAGCCAGCGTCATCGTCCAGCACGATCCCCACATGTGAAAATCCGGAGTAACCCGGATTGCCTTCGCTCTAGCTGCTACACCAATGCGGCCCCTCAGCAACATCTGAGATAAGTTAGATAGTTATTTATGCAGACGGAGTACTGATTGATGATGGTTTTAATTAAATCACCTCTTCGATTTTTCTTCCGATGTATTTCCTTCTTCTAACACTGTATTCTGGACATAATGCTTCCAGCTATCGCCATCGCAGTACTTAAATTCTATAATTTTGTATTTTACATTTAAACTATGTTATAGTTTTGTAGGCGTGCTTTTTCCTGTCTTACTATTCTATTGCAAAATTAATTCTAGACTACCGTACTTAAAAAGTTTATGTTGTTTAGGCGTGATTGTATTTACATTCTCGCAAAAAAAAAAACCTGCACCTGGAAAACACTATCGTAACAAATACGTACGCGCACGAGATCCGCACAACTCGAAACAGTGAACGTTCACGTTCACGTTCTCATGAACTGTACGTGACTGACGGGAACCTCACTAGTCACGTGAAGTCACCGTGATCCCGGCCTTAGTGCCACCATTTTGAAGTCACCGTGATCCCGGCCTTAGTGCCACCATTTTGCTGGCGTATGCAGCTGGAGTTCGCTGCGTGAACGGCTGTCGTCCAATCATAACACAAATATAAACAAGGCCTTGCCCGAGTGTAGAAACTCGAAAATATAAATCACACAAGGATCGACTATAGCCAGAGAGTCATCGAAAATACGTTCGCTCAAAAATGTTCGCTGTTTTTAAGCACTCTAAATCTGAACCAAAGAGAATCAGTGAAAATAGTGAAAATTGAGCGACCGATAAACAGTGCCTGATAACTAATTAATATGGTGGTTGAATTTCACTGAATTATTTGTGATTCCCACTAAATNGACCGATAAACAGTGCCTGATAACTAATTAATATGGTGGTTGAATTTCACTGAATTATTTGTGATTCCCACTAAATATCACTTTTTCCCAGTTTATTTCCTTGATTTGTCAGTCAGCAGTAGCTTATCAACTGACTTTCAGTAAATTTTATTNGCCCGAGTGTAGAAACTCGAAAATATAAATCACACAAGGATCGACTATAGCCAGAGAGTCATCGAAAATACGTTCACTCAAAAATGTTCGCTATTTTTAAGCACTCTAAATCTGAACCAAAGAGAATCAGTGAAAATAGTGAAAATTGAGCGACCGATAAACAATGCCTGATAACTAATTAATATGGTGGTTGAATTTCACTGAATTATTTGTGATTCCCACTAAATGCCGAGAATTCCGCTGCCATAAATCACTTTTTCCCAGTTTATTTCCTTGATTTGTCAGTCAGCAGTAGCTTATCAACTGACTTTCAGTAAATTTTATTNATCACTTTTTCCCAGTTTATTTCCTTGATTTGTCAGTCAGCAGTAGCTTATCAACTGACTTTCAGTAAATTTTATTTTACTCATTTATATCACCGATTCGGGTTTGCAGTGAGTGTCTCTTTACTATATAGTCCATTCATGGTTACCTCACACTTTTCTGAAGCTCTGCTAAATTTCTACTTTTGGTTGCCAATTACGTATCCTTCCGCTACATGTAAACATAAACACTGCCATGTGACTTCTACTTTTTAACTGTCAAATGCATTGTTTAGTGTTTACAGATGTTCAAAGAATTCTGTCATATTTAAAAAAACCATTACGTATGCATGTTCACAGTTTTCGCCTATAACCATATTCAGGTCAGCTTTATGACTTTTTAACAATGTTTTAATGACGATTGTTCTTACGGTTATTATTTTACATTGTTAACATACGTTGATATTTTGCCACGACTGTGTTTAACCCTGTTACAACTGTGGGGAAAGAACTGTAGAGTATTTAACCTCTTGTTACTGATGTGTTTTTGGGTTGTTTCGTTAAAAGAACGGCCGTAGTTGGAAAAAATATTAAAACGAAGGAGCAACCAGTCCAAAGAAAAATACAGTAAATTCAAACACGCAACTCGTGGCGCTAATTTTATTTACGCAGCAGCAACAACCTTAAAATTTAGTGGTGAACATGCACACAAATAGGCCCACCGTAACTTTCGTTCCTCTTACATTTCTTTGCATAGGTACTTAGATTTTACTAGGTTTATTTAATTATTCATTAAAAATTTTCTTGCTTGGCTTAGTAATTTGTTTGGATTGTGACAAACATTCAGATCACAAAAACGTAAGCACGGTACACAGTTGTGTTTNATTCAGATCACAAAAACGTAAGCACGGTACACAGTTGTGTTTCAAACACTTAGGGCGAAGTTACGTTGTGATAAATAAACAGATGTGTAATTAACTTCGTCATAGAAACAGTTCACGGTTAAAACATAAATTTCGCACGTCCAATATTTGCAATCGCACACACACACACACCAGGCCAGCGTAACGACCACGAAGCAGCCNTTCAAACACTTAGGGCGAAGTTACGTTGTGATAAATAAACAGATGTGTAATTAACTTCGTCATAGAAACAGTTCACAGTTAAAACATAAATTTCGCACGTCCAATATTTGCAATCGCACACACACACCAGACCGGCGTAACGACCACGAAGCAGCCACACCCTTCCACACGCAGTGGTTAACGACACATGTTATAGAATATTTATTACAGCCATAGAAACACAGATTTATCACAACATCGTAACTTGCCTAGGTAGGTTTAGAAAACACAACGTGTACAAGTGTGATGTGGCGATTTGAAGTATTTTTCGCAGTAAGAAAAAATAAATGTTTCGTTTAGCAACAGCAATACGCCATGTCATCATGTCATATCACCACTCGCCACTTCTGCCAACTTCGGCTTTCTAACCCTCCCGCCATCACATCTAAATATATTAAAATAAGTATTGAAGCATTAAAATCTTTTCTCAGTTGTAAATTAAAAATTCGAGAATCATTATATTTGCTGTAATAAGTATTAAATATGCTAAAATTGAAAGATTGTATAATTTTCCTGCTTCTACTAGCGGTGCGAAACTTCCCAAGAGTAAATGAGTGAGAGAGAGAGATAGAGAGAGACAGAGAGTGATAAGTTCCTCTCCACCGACAGTTTCTTGCTCGGTCGAAAAAAAAACACCCATGCCACTAAGGCCTACGCACCGTATTTTGCGCTGATGTTTTTAACTGTAACGTTAAAATATGTTTCCATCGGGGCTACCTAAAAATTTTAATATTTCAACAGGCAACGTTTAATTTACATATAGCCAACTAAAAAAACTTGGTTAAAACAATATTTCAACTGTGAACTACTTCTTATTAGTCGTTGCCAAAACATCGCTGTTCTCACTGTTATTAATTCGTATAGAATAATAAATAAAAATTACTTGTTATAAAATATACTAAGCTAAAGTTTCATTTATTCAAAAATAAATACTTTTAAAGTTAATCAGTGTTATATACTTGTGGTATATAGGTTATTAAAAAAAACAGGTTACATATAACTCCTAGGGTGATTTTTCAAAGGTTTGTTTCAAAACATCCTAAGAAACCGTGAATGGGCTATAATAGCGTTTTCCTTGCACTTGCATTCTAACCAATTTCGTTACAAGCGCGACTTCGTTTCGCCTGATGTCCATGCAGAACGAAATACGGTAAAATTACTGTAGCCGTGGTGGAATCAAGGGGCTCTGTTTACAGTAAGCTTCAAGCGTACGATTTTTTTTTCCTCCGGGAGGATGGAGATTGGCAGAACTGCGGCCGGTTTCACGCTCCGGTGGGCGTGTTTCCGGTGTCACAGCCCGCCCGTCTTGCTGTCGCCAAAGTGGCGTTCGGGAAGGCCCGCAACAGATTCAGGGCCGCCTGCCTTGGCCGCCGAAACGACTGCAGAGCCTCAACAAAACAAATGTTTCAACCGTCGCCTTTTCAACACCCCTTTAACTGTACTCGACCACAAAAAAAATATTATTTTAATTGGATAACATGTCCAAAATACAGAATCTCCCCCTTGCCGCTGTCGTTGTAACGGGCGTGTTTACTCCCACACGTGTTGGGGTTATTTTTTGATGCGTTGGGAGACAGTTTAAGTTAAGTTTGAACGCTCAGATCATTTTTCTGTCCGCGATAGGAAGCTAGTTTGTTAAGCCGTCCAAGGCTAATCTGCTCTGCTCTCATCGCTGGGAGTGTAGCATGTTGGATGGTGATTGTACATTATTTAATTAAAAGTGAGTGGCAAAAAATATTATGGAAAGACGATAGTATATTAATTTCATTTCCACGTATTTGCTTGAAGCAAGAGGACGATATTTTCTAAATTACATCAGTGGGTAGTTTTTTTTTTGTATAAATTGCAGTCTCTGGTTCAGCCATAACGGACAAACGTTTACGTCGATGGAAAACGTAAAAGTTATGGCTTGTAGTGAGTTACCGAACCCGTGGGGTTTTGTACCAGAGGTCCTGATAACGCCAAATTAACTAGCTGTGGTGAAATTAATTATTGTTTCCGACAATAATTCAAGATAAATCAAAAATCAAGAAATTACGTTAAATCCTATGATACCAATGTAAAATAGTATAACCGACAAATAAAAATCACACCGTATAGGCGACAACGGAAAAGAGGATCTCGGGGGAGACGGATGAAAGACTGTAAGAACGAAACCCCGGAATGCGCTAGAGAGTACACTCAAGACCACAGAGGAGAAACAGCCTCTTGTACAGCGAGCAAAATGGCTTCGCTGGGCAGCGACATTCGGGAACGCCGTTCGCCGATCAGCGCCTGGTGACCTATTTGCCGGCCGGTAGCCCAGCCAATAGGGGAACATTTTGCAGCACTCAGTAGCAAATCAAACGCAGGCCCCGTTCTTAGAGAATCGCGCAGAAAATCAGCGAATGGGGACTCACACATCAAATGAACCGCCACACCATTTCGTATATGTGCATTTATCTACTCTATGGCAGTAGTAAGACTAAAGTCTGTAGGTCGCGATGATATTTCCCGGACAAGCTCGGGAGGAAGTTTCCAGGAGACCTGCTGCCCGAGCCTGCATGCATGCAGGGTTCTTTGGGATAACCTGTCCAACGATACTCGTTGCAGCACAAGTAAAGGCGAGTGCATTACTATGATTTTACTCCTGCAACCGTGATTCAGGATCAATCTTCACTCACAACTCCAGCATTATGCGTTTATGCACAGAGCCTAATCGGTTGGTTGTTGTAACCCGAGCTCTTGTGTTAAATAAACACGAATGTGTACCATAATTTTCGCACAGTGCAGTTTTAGATTCAGTACACATATTTTCGTGATTCAATAAATCGAATAATTTTGCGGAACTTTTTTAGTGCCTGCATTTGTTAGTACTGGGCAAGTATTTCTGAGCATATAAACCGGAGTCAACAGAGGAACAACTTGGGTGATGATACAAGAGCTGGTTCACCTTGCAGAAGCCAAGTTGTGCAACGCACTCCTACGCGCAGCTTCACGTGCCGTGGGCGGGGACGCTCATAAACCGGTACTTGCGTTTCTGAACGCACTCACAACTACTTGTTATAAACGCCAAACGAATATTTTCAAGCCGTTCGGTCCCGAAATCATCTACCACCTCAATTTTTTCAGTCGTGCATTATTTTGGTTTTTTCGCGAAAGATTTTACGCGGATGCTAGACGTACATACTTGCAGTTCTGCGTGACTATTGGCAGGTTGTATTTGTGTGAAGACAATCTGTTACATGAGCGAGCCAATCAGAATTAAGTTTCTCCGATACCGACCGTCCGTTGTCCGCGGGCAGGCAGATAAGAGGCGTAGCAATTCAAATTATCCAGTCACGAAAGCAGTTTTTTTAACTAAAGAGCGTTGGAGCACAACTTGTCCTGAAATATTTTCGCGAGAAACAGGTGTCCCTGGTAATCGCTGTACTCGTAAGAAAGCCCTTATCGCAAAACAGTTTATAACACAGATAAATTCTACCGTGCCAACAGTATTAATGTTACTACCACAGAAATTCTTTGTTATCTGTGAGTCTTCAGTAACTAATGTTGCTGTTAATGTAACATGCTGTTACGCTTTCAATGTAAATTTGATATGAAGCACTTTTGTAACAATGATACCCCATAACTGTACTGTTAACATTAAGGTGGCGTTTATGTTGCGGCAAAACAAATCTTGTGTTGAAATTTCGTTAAAATTTTCCTTGCATTTATTAAGTACAAATATTTTGCCACAAAAAGAAATATTATCTATGAAGGATAGAATCAAGGCGCGGGGGAGAATCGAACCCACGTCTTATGTAGATTACGATCTCCACTTCACTGAGTCATAATGGCTGAGTTGTTACATTGTTCGCCTCCCACCAAGGCGAACAGGGTACAATCCCCGTCCTGGTCACCCCGGACTTTCGTAAGTGGGAATCGTGCCAGACGATGCCGCTGATTGGCGGGTTTACTCGGAGTTCTCCCGTTTCCCCCGCCCCCTCATTCCGGCGCTGGTCCATACTCACCTCGCTTCACCCTCATTGGCTCTCAAAACCACGATGTTAAAGAGCCGCCCAAATCTCTTCACTCAGTCACAAGTTTACCTGGCGAAAACACAAGTACTTGGCGTAAACTCCAGATTACCCGGTGAAAGACCCAGATTGCCCGGCGAAAACACCAACTAGCACAGCGAAAACACCCTATTTCCAGGCGAGAAAACCACATTGCCTTACGAAAACACAAGCTTGCATGGCGAAAACACAAGTTTCCCATGCGAAAACTCCAGGTTACGCGGCAAAAGCACCAGCTTACCCGACATAGCCGACCTCCCGTGGCACAGTCAGACGGTGCGCCGCCGGTCTGGGGTGTGGGAGGTTCTGAGTTCGAATCTTGGGTAAGGCATGGGTGTTTAAGTTACGTCATTAGTTAGTTTATAAGCCGTCCCCTGATAAGCGTTCTGGCATAACATCGGGGGACGTTAATAAGACCTTTCCAATCCAAACCCGGCATAAACACCAGCTTACACGACAAACACCAGCTTACCCGACAAACACCAGCTTACCCGACAAACACCAGCTTACCCGACAAACACCAGCTTACCCGACATAACCACCAGCTTACCCTACATAACCACCAGCTTACCCTACATAACCACCAGCTTACCCGACAAACACTAGCTTACCCCACAAACACCAGCTTACCCGATAAACACCAGCTTACCCGAAAAACACCAACTTACCCGACAAGCACCAGCTTACCCGACAAGCACCAGCTTACCTGACAAACATCAGCTTACCCGACATAACCACCAGCTTACCCGACAAACACCAGCTTACCCGACATAACCACCAGCTTACCCGACAAACACCAGCTTACCCGACAAACACCAGCTTACCCGACAAACACCAGCTTACCCGACAAACACCAGCTTACCCGACAAACACCAGCTTACCCGACAAACACCAGCTTACCCGACAAACACCAGCTTACCTGACAAGCACCAGCTTACCCGACATGCACCAGCTTACCCGACAAATATCAGCTTACCCGACATGCACCAGCTTACCCGACAAACATCAGCTTACCCGACATAACCACCAGCTTACCCGACAAACACCAGCTTACCCGACAAACACCAGCTTACCCGACATAACCACCAGCTTACCAGGCATCAACACCAGCATCCCCGGCATAAACGTTAGCACCCTGGCATAAACACCAGCCAGCCCGGCGAAAATTNATCAACACCAGCATCCCCGGCATAAACGTTAGCACCCTGGCATAAACACCAGCCAGCCCGGCGAAAATTCCGTATTTCCCAGCGAAAACACCATATTGTCCGGCGAAAACACCAACTTAACTGGAAAAATTATTAGTTTACGGGTAAATATCAACAGCTTACGCGGTTATTTTCACCACACGCCATTCAGGAAGAGACTGCAAGTTCAATGACCTTTAGTTAAGGTTGGATCCAGAATAATTGGGGGAGGGGACATTTTAAATTTTAAAGTAACATTTTGGAATATAAGTACCAAAATTTAAAAAGAGATTCCATAGAGCCTTAATGAAAACGTTTCTGTAGACAATATACAATCCCATCCCGCTGGTTGGAGTGATTACGCAAGAAGTGGGCGGCGATTTACAAAGGCAAGCCTCCATGCGCCGTCGCGATAAAGCTATCACAACTCGCGCGTTCCTGAACTTCAGCTGATTGAATTTCAGGGGCTGTCTTTGAAATGGCGTCCTGGTCGATGCCCTAGCCTCTCAGCGTGACTCGGGGTGCGGGGAACCTTCTAGATCGAGCCAGCGAGACTACTGTAGCCGCGACGGGCCTCCGAGCCGACAGTTTGAGAATTTGAAAGACTGCGCGACCTTAAGCGATAGACGACGAACCAGCAGAGCGTCGAGTGGCGGCAACAGCGACCAGCGGGAATCAAGATTGCGGACAGCGAGCAATCGGTGCGGTAGAGTGCGGGACCGACGGGCAGTACTGTTGAACTGGATGCGTGAGTCTAAGACATTTTGAATGACGGTGATAGACCGATTGAATATGTGTAAATAATGCGTGTGAATTATGTGACTGTAATCAATATAGAGACATCAATTAGGACTTCAGTTAGAATCAAGATAGTCATTAAATATTGCGATCACCGAGAATAACAAGAGGAATAGTGAAGATATCTAGTTTAATGTAGTTAATAATATCTGTGTGAATAAATTAAAAATCAAATTTAGATGTATTATTTAACTAACCTAGACCCAGCGTACACAATTATGTACATTACGCACGTGTATGTAATTTTTGGTGTCTACTGCACTCTGCGAAGCCAATGAACAACGATCTTACCTTTAAGCAAATTATTCGCAAACCATCTTACTGGTATAAAGGTCATAATTGGTTCACATGACTGCAGGCAAACATATAGCCTAAATCTCATTTATTGACTGTGACAAAGAAACAAGTGTTGTGTCGACTTAAGTACAGCACGCATCATTATTATTTTTTTATTTGCGATACCCGAAACTGTAAATTAAAGTAGGTCTGAAAGGGTTAGAAACCCCCTCCCTCGCGAACTCGGATACGCCCCTTTGACGTCTTGTAACAGTACGAAATGCACGTGCAGTCTAGCATGATGCCGGAATATGACGAGAATCATTTGCGGGGCTCTATACAGGATGATTCTAAAATCATGGGACATACATTCAGGGGTGGTAGAGCTCACTAAAACAAACAATTATTGTATGGGAATATATGGGCGGAAATGACGCGTTGAGGCACAAAACACAAAAACATAACACGTTAACGGAAACATAAAATGGTCATTAGCAGCATACTTAACGAGTGATTCCGTACAGAAAATGTTAAAACATCTACTGGAAATGCATCCACCAACAGTCACGCATGCTTGGCGACCTCTACATATGGCGTGATTGGCTGACAATGGTAGCGNATCCACCAACAGTCACGCATGCTTGGCGACCTCTACATATGGCGTGATTGGCTGACAATGGTAGCGTGCGTGAAACACCCGGCGTATTTGAATCTGTTCGCCAATCACTCCGCCGACGCTACCAAGCTTGCATTACTGTCGGTGGTAGCAATT
>NQII01002370.1:275921-292026 GCA_002778355.1 Clitarchus hookeri
GTAGGGAAGGGGAAGTGCGGGCCGGAAGTACGCCGAGTTGCGCTCAAGGCCGGTGGGGACTCCGACATGCGAGCTGCGGCAATGGCGGCTAACCTGGCCGCGTGTATGACGCCTCACCTCGTCACTCAAGGTGGGCTTACGATTAAATACAAAAGCATTAAGACTAGTACTTCTGACTCGTTAAAGTACACGAAAAAAATTAGTTTTGCAGTTTACGATTGATCTAGCAACGGTTAAGTTAAGCCGATCAGAATCGCAGGAGAACAAAGCAGCCGACGTAAACCGGACAAATAGATAAACGGTGAAAATTAATTACATTTGTTTAATTATTTTTGGTTACTGCTTGTTTAATAGTTTTGAAAAACTCGTGCCATCTTACAGAAAGGGATGCCGATGCCAACATTAGGAACGCACGTCAATAAATCTGAAAAAAATTTTAAATACAGAGAATTCAATAACCTCTTCCAAGAAATAAAATATAATGGTGGAAAGTTTTTTAAATAAAGAGGATACTGTATCCCCGATTAAAATATTTTATTGCATACGATTTTACATCCAACATAACCTAAATCCACGATGTAAATACACTTCCCCGCCAACAACTGTCGCTGTGCTCTGATTGGCTACTTGGTCGTGACTTGTACTTAAGATGCAAAATACAAAGATATCTTAAGTCAAGCCAAGAACGCACACGACCCGCAAACTGCAGCCATAAACCAATACCCTTGAAAACATTGACTCATATTATAAGCACACTGCTTAAGGTTTCTGTTACGGCAATCGTAAACCCAACTTTAAGCTGGCTCACTCGCTTTCCTACAGAATCTCGCACTCTTTTACGTATTTATTGTTACGTATTAAATATGTCCCTGCGTGTGATACAAACCGCACTTACACACTTCTTCTTGTTTGCTGTAGGCTGTTAACGGTTATTTGAGCACTTATGAAATAAAACCTTTGGAAACTGTAACTGCACCTGCGTGCATATATTTTAACTGGCAAACTAAGTGGCATGCGCCCAGTAAGGTTGGTAACGACGAAGTGAAAGTAGTTCCATGTCTTAACGTTGAATTAAAAAAGTCACGTAAACATTTTGTGGATACTGAAATTATTTATTTTTCTTTCGGTTTTTCTCAGTGCATACAAGGGCAAGAGTCATCACTTTTGTAAAAAATTAATTTTTCTAATAATTTCGCAGTTTTCCTTGACGGATGCATCAATAAAGTGATCAGGGTCATCACAAAGTTGATTTTGCATATACACTTAAGAGCCAAAAAAATGACATAGGCATGTGTATGCAAATATCAGAGGTATGGTACCAATCAGAGTAACGCGATGCGGTCGGCAGCTAGATCAGTTACTGCTGCTGCTACAATAGCAGGTCATCAATATTTAAGTGCGTTTGAACAGGTGTTATAGTCGGCGCACGAGAGATGGGACATAGCATCTCCGAGGTAGCGATAACATGCGACACCCCACACGTCGAAAGTTGCTACCGAGTGGCTCCAGGAACACTCTTCTGACGTTAGACACTTCCATTGACCACCTAAATCACCAGACATGAACATTATTGAGCATATCTGGGATACCTTGCAACGTGCTGTTCAGAAGAGATCTCCACCGCCTCACACTCCTATGGATTTGTGGACTGCCCTGCAGGATTCATGGTGTGAAATGCCTCCCGCATACCTTCAGACATTAGTCGAGTCCATGCTACGTCATCTTGTGGAACTTCTGCGTGCTCGCGGGGGCCCCGCACGATATTACACGATATTAGGCAGGTGTACCAGTTTTTTTTGCTCCTCAGTGTAATAGATGTGATTACAAGTAGATTTTCAGCGGGGCTTTTAAAAATGCTCAATTTACCGTCAACAGCCTATACTTGGGTTGGTAAATCTCAGACACAAAAGTAAATAGATACACCGAAACGAAATGGCGTTGCGGTTCCTTTAATATGCGCGTACTCACTCTCTGGTTGGTTGTACGAGGGTCTGGGAATGGTCCTGGCGTCTGATTGGCTACCGCGTGCTGCGAACTGCACCCTATTGGCTGGACTACTTACTGGCTGGCAAGTAAGTTACCAACCGCTGATTGGTGAACGGCGTTCCGACGTGTTGCTGACTATTGACGCCATTTTGATGGCATGTGCGGCTGGAGTTCGAGGAACGAGCGGTTATTTCACCTCTGTATTCTTATTTACTCTATATTTTAGTCCCTGTTCCAATTGGCACTTTTCGTTAATAAAATGGCAAGGTCACCCGATTTTGTCAACGAAATCGATGACGTATTTTTGCAATTCTTTTTTTGAGTTTTGTCAGCTTCGAAGCTAACAAACCACCAAATACGAAATACCAAATCACCTACATATTAGCAGGCCTTTTAATTTTTTCGTGTGTACTGGAGGCAATCGTCAGCATGTTGCACAGGAAGCTTATATTTAACCGGTACTGTACTCTGCGAGGATCAGTGCCCGATGATCTTTCCTGTTGGTATCTGATTCCTAAGCCATACTACTGCACTTCGTTACAACTGGTTCATACCACTGATCACCAAGCTTACAGACTAGAGCTTATTGGTTGTGATAACAAAACAAGTTCTTGGCCAGCGAAGAACAGTACGCATCAAAAAATGTCTAATTTTCAGCATCATAAATTATAAATCAATGTGGGAATGAAAGGGTAAACGCGGCTGATGTAACAAGAACAAAACACCGGAAATGCACAGAGTAGACAAGTATACAGACGTAATGGCGTGGCTGTTCCATTGAAGTGGGCGTACCCATTCCCTGACTGTCTGCGCGAGGCTCTGGAAACAGGCCTTGTATCCGATTGGCTACTTCCTGCTGCTAAAGATTCACTATTGGCTAGGCTGCCGGCTGGCAAGGAGGTTACCAGGCGCTGATTGGCGAATGACATTCCAACATTTTGGTGGCCAGTGCCGCCATCTTGTTCGTGTTGTGAGACTGAAATTCGCTGCATAATTAGCTGTTTTAACTCTGTATTATTATATGCTCTGTGTCCTTACATAATTTGTAGAGCTAGTGATTTTTCGCGAAAAAAAATATGAGTACACGGTAGACTTCAAAACTATAAGCACCCAACAGCAGTTTGTCTATTGCCATTGGTTGCTGTCTGCTTCAGAAGGCGTTTTCATATTTGACCGGGCCACTCAGAATTCGGCCACATCGGTACGGATCCTACGTGATTCGTGTGCAGACAGTAAACACTTGTCAAAAAAATATTTAGCCAATCAAGATAGGTAAACGACCCTACAGTGGTTTTAAATATTGGTACGCAGACGAGAAGCAAGTAAAAGTTACATAAGAAATGACGGCAGTTAATTGTGCCAGAATGAGAGTATAGTCAATTCGTGATTACAGTACTTCCAACTTTTTTGAAGCCCTGCTAAAGTTCTACTTCCAGGCTATTCATCCGCCTCGTGCAAACAAAATTTGACTATGCCTAGAAAATTACCCTTAAGAGACAACGCACCTCATTCGTGCGCCCCTACTTAAATACAATTTTTCTGAAAAACCATTTATTACTATGCATTTACCAGAAAACCTATTTTGTTCTCTGTTCTCATTAGTATTAATTATAAATGAAATATTATCATTTATATATAAACTGTAAGTACAAGTTCATTTAATCAATTATAAGACACTTTCATGTTAATAGAAGTATAAAACCATTGTGATACGCGGCATATTTAGGAAACAATCAAACACGTCATTCATGGGGTGATTTTTCGAAGGTTCTATTCAAAAAGTTTGAAGATACGAATTTAAATATAAATGAGCACCTAAAGCAGATCAAATCAACTGTCATAATGCATTTCTGCTACGCGCCGTTCACGGTTAATTGCGCACTTTCGAAATCCCTGCGTCATTTCGCATCGTTCCGCCACGCGTAACATTTACATTGTCACGAGCGTAATCACTTTATTCATGCGCCAGTCAAGCGAAAACGTGAAATTGTTGCGAACCTGAATGCGTTACTAACGAGCTAATTCGCGATGTTATACGTGTAAAGCANAAGCGAAAACGTGAAATTGTTGCGAACCTGAATGCGTTACTAACGAGCTAATTCGCGATGTTATACGTGTAAAGCGAAAACTGCACGAATTGATTCTGCCATACATAGGGGCGCGTGTTTTTCGCGCAAATATTTCACGACCAGTCTTACTCCAAAACGCACTTTCGTGGTTGGATGTTTTTAAACGTTACGTGCCTCAAGTGTCTGCTCGCAAAACACGGACGTTCCATGTCGGAGTGCTCTATTCTGATTAGCCCAGTCAAAATAAGAACGTTTATTTTCACGTAGACGCTCAGCCAATAGCCAAAAGAAGTTGTGGTTGCGGACGTAGGATATTGAAGTACAGCATGAGCATAAATCGTTTCGCGAAAAATGCATGGCGCTANGAAGTTGTGGTTGCGGACGTAGGATATTGAAGTACAGCATGAGCATAAATCGTTTCGCGAAAAATGCATGGCGCTAGCCATACATTTAAACGTAACACTTGCCATACAAACTCAAGATTTGGAACTATTTTACTGAATTCGCTTCCAACTTAACATGTAACCTTCATGATGGTGTGTGCAGTCGCATATATGCAATTAATGGCCAGTGATTTTCTTTTTTTTTTTTAGTGGTTGAGTGCTTACTTTGCCGTGAACAGCCTATACTTATCTACATATTCGTATCTGTGTTATAGGCTTTTTTTTCTATATTTTATGTAGCATGTAATCAAGATTTTGATCGCAGCAGAATGAAATTTATAATCGAAACAAAAATGTCTTAAGTAGGACACATAAAGGCGTTTCGCCTTCTTAACTTGGAGGATGTTGTGCCACTAATCCAACTGTTTCTAGTGGAGAGATTTGGGCGGCTCTTAACATCGTGTTCTTGAGAGCCGATGAGGGTGGAGCGAGGTGAGTATGGAGCAGCGCCGGAATGCAAGGGCAGGGGAAACGAGAGATTCTTTAGAAAACCCGCCATCGTTCGGCACGATTCCCGCGTGCAAAATTGCGAGGGAATCGAACCCGGTGTTCGCCTTGGGTGGGAGGCGAGTAGTCTGACCACTACACCAACGCGGCCCCAAACAGTTCCTAGATCATTTCACGTTGTTACTTCAAACGATTGATTCAAAATCATTCTGTCAAGAGCAAACCAGCGGTTTTATAGTATATTCGCGGTTTCTTCACACATTTTTTAAATCTAACCTTCGAAAAATTACCCTATGTGTGACGGGTTTGGTAGTTTCTCAAATATGTCAAGTATTTTGCACGCAATTGTATACATGTGTTAATATTAAAGTACCCTTTTTTTTTTAATTAAATTGAACTTTTACTCATATTCTGTCTACAAATTATAACATTTAATATACAATTAATATGAATAAAAACAGGGAGAAAATAGGTGTGTTGGTAACGCCTTGTAATAAATAGTTCTTATGCTAAATTATTATTACACTGGGTGCGCACGAATGCGGTGCGTTGTCCTTTTGGTGTAGCTTTGTTCGTATGAGGCGAAGGAATATCCTGGAAGTAGAACTTTAGCAGGGCTTCTGAAAAGTTGGAAGTAATCGTGAACGGCCTATGCAAGGAACTGCCATGCTATTCCCTCTCGCTGCAAAGTGGTTNTTTTTTTTTTTTTTTTGAGCAACAGCGCAATTGCGTAGAAGTCACGGCATCTCACTTCGTGCGCGCGAGTTGCTAGCGAAGGGCGAATCAATTTGAGGAGCAACTCCCCGTGACACGCGAAACAAACACCCAAGGTCGGCAGCTGTTCCCAGCCTGGGAATGTTCCGGCATCATTCACGACGATCGCGTAAGTTTTGCAAATCGCTTTCTGTCCACTTGTTTGTTCGATCGCCTGACGTCAAGTGGCGTCTAAGGGTCCTTTCACACGATCAGGGATCGCTCTGAATCTTCTTCAAATTTATTGACTTCATTCATTGCTGTATGACGTCACTCAGGCGTCATATTCGCAGCCATTTTGTTTTTCAAGTCAAATTCCTTCAAAGATTTTGGTTTATAACATGTTATAAATTTTCTTGAATCCAATTTTTAACTAGCACTTCAAATGATTAAAACATTATACTGTAAATTTAAATTGTAGTGTCTTAATACAGTAGTTTATGAACAGTTAATAAAAAACATCTGCATAACTTTATTTCATGCAAAGTAAAATATGTATAATATTAGAAAAAAAATTATTTCGACAAACTATTTTTATGTAGAAAGTGGTTTAAAGAGGTTTAGAATAAAAGGAAGCTTAACTTATTTTTTACTAGAATATTTGTCAAACATTTTTAAGTTGGCACTTCAATATTCATTGCATACATCTGCACGTGTAAAAATCCTTTCAAAAAGTTGAATAAATAATTCAATTCACTAAAGTGCATGTGATACTTAAATCGGCTGAATTCAATAAAATATTTGTTTGTGTGAAATGGCATTAAGTATTTTTAAGTGGAAAGTTTATCAGTGATATTACTAGTTTCATGTTACCGGAAATAAAGCACTTAATTTGTAGATTATTTCTTAATATATACAGTTATAAGGGCATCTTCGGTGATGCAAAAATTCGAACTATGAGATTCATATCCCTGGAGCTAATAGCAGGCAGGATATGGCCTGTTGTGACGTTGATACAGTTACATTTATACCGATCGCCATGTTGCGACGCCCAAAACAGTCTCAATAATGTTGTTTGTTTGCGTATCAAATATATGTTAATTGCGGCAGTTTTAATGCTAGTAAAGATCTGCCACAGCCGAACTATTAAGCCAAACTTCAATAAGCTCTGAAAATAATAGCCACATTGAAATCTTACCACTTAAAATTTCAACTATTTGGTCATCACAATATGGCGATGGTGGAAAAACAGGCTTGACCATTTCTCGCTATGTAACTAGAAGTAAGGCCGCCCCTTGTTGTGTTTCAGCCTTCGGCAAAAAAAAAAGTGTGAGTATTAAGAAATTAATAATAATTTCCCTCATTGTTTGTGGGAACATTCGATTCACAACTCGTGCTTCGTGGATGGATGTTAGGTGGCCTCCCTAATAAAACATTTTACACGCTTAAGGTCGCGTCTGTCTGTAACGAAGCATTGCGACGGCGATTTAAAATATCATAAAGAAATTTCGCGTGTCTTCTGTTTCCTCAGAACGTTATTGAAACTGTGACAACAGGGTTTTCATACATCAGTATATTCAAGAAATATTGTCGCTATAGTTTAAAACACTGATTTACAAAATAACAAATATCGTTAACACAGAGGGCTACTTACATATATTTTTTTGCTGACTTTGAAACTTTTCAATGACCACATTTGTGTTCCAATAACCGAATGTGTAAATTGGTAACAAAATATCAACTTTCATTTCTATAGGATTTACAGTGAAGTATGTCATTGTTTTTTTATTAGAATATACACAACTGCTTACAATAAAGTATGTCATTGTTTTTTTTATTAGAATATACACAACTGCTTACAATGAGACCCATACGAAAAATTAGACAGGCCCCTTAACACGCATCTTCTAGTTTCATTTTAACAACCACGTTCGTAACGCGTGCGTGATTGTCGCTATTGTTGTGAAGTGATCAGGCCTTAGCTGAACGTCCTGCCTGATCACACTTTCAAACATTGAACCAGGGCACGAGCGTGATTGCAATAACACCTTACGAAAGACAGTTGCAGAAACCCCCTCCACTGGCAAGTAAACGGGGCCGAAAATATTATTTTTTAAAAAAACGCGCCCGATATAGGCTAGCGTAACACCGGGAGCGGCTCTTTTTGTCATCGGGTCAGCGGACCAAGAAGACGTGGAGATGGGTGTGTCCGGCCGTCGTTAACCGCCTCCTAGAATCAGCCTCCGGCAACACGAACAAGGTGGGGACTTTCCAATTAGATTGCAATAGTAGTGACGTGCGGTAATAAAACTTAATGTAATTAAATAGCATCTTGGTATTCAATTTAAGCTCCCCCGATCAATAGTCACGTAAATAGTTATTGTGTAATCCTTATTTTCAATAAGCCCCATCTTATACTGCTGTGCTCTTCCTAATCATGACTCATTATTTAGCTATGCCCATAGCCCCTTTCAGGTATGAATTGACTTAAAAGCTAATTCATAACACTATGAAGTTATTTGATTCTTGAAATATAGTACTGGAAACCAATACTCTGCTCTTCATTTTTTGTTTACTCGAGTTTACAAGTGAACGCGAACGTGTGAGACGTACTTAAAAACAATTGCTTGATCAACGAAATTTACAGAACTGAGGAGTCGCAAAAAAAAAGTCACAATTCTTATGGAAAGATGACTAATTTTCTTGTTTGCTTTTTGTGAACTTTGTAGTGTGTTCCCTGCGTCGATACATTCTTGTACTGAAAGGTAACTTTATTTGCATACTTATGTAACTCCTCGGAAATTCTTCGCTTATCCTTTCATCTCGTTGCTATCCTTCCGCCATTTGTAAAACTAGCATTGCCTAGTAACATAATTATGACTCTCTTAAGCATCAATCAAGTTTTACACTGAAAGTGTTAGAAATTTCAATGTTTTAGTAGTTAGCCAATTCTTATGACTGTATGTACAAACACCAATTTAAGTGGACACCAATTTAAACACTGGAGGCTGAGCGAGACGTTAAGGTAGAGAGCTGTTTTCCACAATTCACTGCTTAAACCACTCCATAAAGTTTATGGGCAGGAATTTTTTTTTTAAATTGATCTTAAAAGCGTTTGATTAACTTGAGCCAGATGTGCATGTGCTTGTAGGAAATATGGTCGCCAGAGTCTATTCGCGGTATCTTAACACTTTTTTAATGGAACATTTGTAAAATTGCTCCAAATACAACGTGCTCGCTTGTTTCGTAAATATGCTATGTATCACAAGCATTTTATACTTTTTTTGACATAAATGTATCCTTTTTTTTTTTTTTTAGTTTAACTGATATTTTACATTTTATCTATAAATTGTAATACTATATTTCAATTACAGGATGTTCACAATTACTTCCAACTTTCGTGAAGTCCTGCTAAAGTTCTACTTCCAGGATATTTATTCGCCTCATTCAAACAGAGCTTAACTGAGATAGAGTATTGCATAAACGGGACAACGCACCGCAATCGTGCGCACTCAATGCAATATTATTTTGCATAAGAACAATTTTTACTAGGCGTTACCAACACGCCTATTTTCTTCCTGTTTTTATTCATAATAATTATAAATTAAATATTTTAATTTTAGAAAGAATATGAGTAAAAGGTTTATTTTAATAAATAAATAAGGTACTTTAATGTTAACACATGTACAAAATACGTGTAATACGTGACATATTTAGGAGACAACCAAACACGTCACGTGATTTTTCTAATGTTTGCTTAAAAAAGAGTGAAGAAACCGCGGATAGACTATATAATTAGTGTGGGAATAGATAAATAGTTCCCCCATACAAAATATTATTAAACTGAGTGCGCACAAACGCGATGCGTTGCCCCTTTGGTGTAATTTTATGGACTTAGTTACGCTTTGTTTACGTAAGGCGGAGGAATAGTCTGAACGTAGAACTTTAGCATGGCTTCTGATAAGTTGGAAGTAACCATGAATGGACTACAAGTACTTTTTTTCCAGGATCTTCAACATTTCCTAAACGCACGCGACATGTTCCGTTGAATGATTCATTAGGTACACTCTGTCCATTTGAAGGCGGCAGCTTGTATTACCCCTCTCGTCCACGCAATTGGAAGGTATTGATGCCATTGCCGGCCAGCAACGCGTCACAAGTGGTCAACTGCCAGAATCATACTCCCTTCGCCTTCACATTACAAAAGTTATGCTTATTTTAGTTGCATGTCCGTAATGAAGCAAACACTTTATATTTAGCGTTAAATGATCCTTGCTCTTTTCTGTGCTATTTGTAACGTTTCCTCTATTACATGTTTATGGACTCATGGTGACGCTTCGTCAGGACGCATGCAACGCATCCGCCATCTTGCACAACGCTATTTACTCAGTGCGTTTTTTTATCTCAAAAAAAAAAACAGCAGTTACATATACATGATCTTGCAATGCGCGTAAGTTACTTTAATATTACAAAACATTAAAATACGCAATTAATCATTTAAATTGCTAAATATTACCTCGAAAATTACCAGATACCGACGGAACTATTTTCTATCGCAGTGTTACTGTGGACAGATTAGCCAGCCAACCGACGTTATTTACCTCGGCTGCCACCTACGTTACGGATAAAATATAAGTGAATCAGTTACAAGAGAAGTCGGTTTCACGTCTCAGGACATTTTCCAACGTAGTAAAATTCCGTTCGCTTGTCTCCTCTTAGTTCTGTTTGAATTTTACAGTTACGGGTAGTGGAGGAGCTATCTGGTCAACGGCCTCAATTACTACAATTACTTAGAAGTGCCTTCAATTAAAATGCCTTGTCCAACGCTCATCTCCAGACACTGCGTTCTGCAATACAAGAGTTCTGTCGCCTGAAGAACGGAAGTCAACTAATTCATCAGTCTAGTACTGTCGTTACGTATAGCTGCTCAAGATTTACTGTACTCGTTTGAAAACTAATCTTCAAAGACGTTACCTTGCCCGGCAGTTTTTATTTTTAACATGAAACTGACTCGAATAATTAAAGTAATATTCGTGGATATACACTGAAGAGCCAAAAAAAAAAAAACTGGCACAGGCGTGCGTATGCAAATAACAGAGGTATGTAACCAATCAGAGTAACGCGATGCGGTCGGCAGCGCCTATATAAGACAACAAGCGTCTGGAAAAGTTGCTAGATCGGTTACTGCTGCTACAATGGCAGGTTATCAAGATTTAAGTGAGTTTGAACGTGGTGTTAAAGTCGGCGCACGAGAGATGGGACATATCATCTCCGAGGTAGCGATAACATTTGGATGTTCGCGTACAACCATTTCACGAGTGTACCGTGAATATCGGGAATCCGGTAAAACATCACATCTTCGACATCGCTGCGGCCGGAAAAAGATCGCGAAAGAATGGGACAAACGACGACTGACGAGAATCATTAAACGTGACAGACGTGCAACCCTTTCTCAAATTGGCGCATATTGGATTTGCGGACTGCCCTGTAGGGTTCATGGTGTGAATTGCCTCCTAAATACCTTCAGACATTAGTCGAGTCCATGCCACGTCGTCTTGCGGCACTTCTGCGTGCTCAGATGGGTGGTGGGGTGGGCTACACGATATTAGGCAGGTGTGGCAGTTTTTTTGGCTCTTCAGTGTATATGTTAAGTAATCTACGTAAGAGCATTTGTGGCATAAATAAACGCTTGAGTTGTCAAGTGGACTGCACAAGTTTTTGGAAACCAATGCACACAGTCCAAGGAAAATAACTTACTGCTAGCTTTGTCAGCAAATAATTAGTCACGATATCACCTTCAACATATCACCTAGGGCCGCAATGAAACACACAATGTTCCAGCCTTAAGAAGAATCTCGTCAGAAACGCATCATTCTGGCAAAATATCTGCTCAAAAAGTTGGTAAAAACTGCCGTCTGGTATTGACGTTTGTTGATTGATTCATAAGTCACCGCACAATTTTTCAATTGTAAAGGTACTCCCAAGCTAAGTCAAAAATGTGTCTACCAATCATAAAATTAGAAATATGTTACAGAGCATTTGAAGATATACTGGTACAATTGTTTCGCATCTTCCAGATGTCTCTTTGCAATATTATTTCTATTACCGCTACAAATACCATTGCTATTACCAATACAACTAACACTACTACGCTTACTATTACTATAACTACTATCTCTGGTACCACTGCTCACTACTACTCTTACCGTTACAATTACCACTACTCTTACTACTGTTATGAATACTGTTGTTATTAGTAATAATACTATCGTTGTTACTGCTATTATCACTACTATTACTTCACCTGCGAGAAAAGCCGCTTACCTCTTCGCCACTACAATTACCACAACTCTTACTGCTATAAGTAATGTTACTAGTAATATTACTATTACTACTACTAATACCTCTAATATTACCACTACAGTTGACACTACACTTACAATCGCAACTACAATTGCCACTACTTTTGCTATTACTACCGCTGTTACAACTACAATTACTACAACTATTACTACTACAATTACTACCACTAGTATTGTGAGTGGTGGCAGAAAACACTGGTGTAGAAAACATTTGTGAAGAAATCATTGGTGCAGAAAACATTGGTGCAGAAAACACTGGTGCAGAAAACACTGGTGCAGAAAACACTGGTGCAGAAAACACTGGTGCAGAAAACACTGGTGCAGAAAACACTGGTGCAGAAAACACTGGTGCAGAAAACACTGGTGCAGAAAACACTGGTGCAGAAAACACTGGTGCAGAAAACACTGGTGCAGAAAACACTGGTGCAGAAAACACTGGTGCAGAAAACACTGGTGCAGAAAACACTGGTGCAGAAAACACTGGTGCAGAAAACACTGGTGCAGAAAACACTGGTGCAGAAAACACTGGTGCAGAAAACACTGGTGCAGAAAACACTGGTGCAGAAAACACTGGTGCAGAAAACACTGGTGCAGAAAACACTGGTGCAGAAAACACTGGTGCAGAAAACACTGGTGCAGAAAACACTGGTGCAGAAAACACTGGTGCAGAAAACACTGGTGCAGAAAACACTGGTGCAGAAAACACTGGTGCAGAAAACACTGGTGCAGAAAACACTGGTGCAGAAAACACTGGTGCGACCACGCCGGGTGAGCTCCTCCTCTGGTCGTCGCAGTGCCGCCCAAATCCGGTTCGCGTGCACGAACTCCGCCCACTTGGCCTGCACTCGCGCGGGCCCGCTCGCCTTCACGTGGGCAGCGGAGAGCTTCGCGCGTTACGACGACGCCTAAGAAACGAGGCGTTAACGTCGCGGGATGACGCGCGTCCACCACCTACACACTCGACGTGAACGCCTCCAGCTCACTCGTCACGCCAGTGAAGAACGCCTCTCTGTCTGCAGATGTCGCACTTGCCGCGCTCTCGACTTCGCTCCGTCAACACTTCCCGGTCGTAAATCTTGGTCCACGCGACAGAAAACGCCGAACCCTTCTGTCCATTCACAGTTATTTCCAACTTCTCTAAAGCCATGCTAAAGTTCTACTTCCAGGATATTGCTCCACCCCATGAAAACAAAGCTTAACGAAGTCTAGTAAATTACACCGCATTCGTGCACACTCAGAGTAATATATTTTGCACAAGTACTACATCTTAGTAGGTATTACCAACACGCACATTTTCTCCCTGTTTTTATTCATATTAATTTTAAATGACATATTACAATGAATACATAAAATGTAAGTTAAAGTTCTATTTATTTGAAAATGAGGTACTTTTATGTTAATACAAGTATAAAACGCTTGTGATACATTACATATTTAGGAAACAACCAATCACGTCATTACAAGTGGTGATTTTTCAAAGGTTTAATTAAAAAAAGTGTGAAGAAACCGCGCCTGAAATCGCCGAGAACCCAAAGAACAACATTTTCAGGATACGAATTCCAGCTTGTGGGTAACATAAAGAGATGTAAGTAGTCGTCGCACGTAAAAGCTAGTATCATAGTGCGGCACATAATGAGAATGAGTTTGTTAGGTTGTTAGGTTAGGTGGTGGTAGAAAGAATGAAAAATACATTTGTCTAAGAACTAACATGAATGTATTCAATGGTAATTACTTATTGCTACAAAATCGTAGCCAATGTACAATTGAATGTTTGATTGTGATAATATAATATAATAATAATTTTTAACAAAATGTCTTGTTTTTTTTTTTTGTGTTGTGGTAGCTGTTGGTTTACTTATTTGTACCACATTGTCTACCCCACCTAACCTAACATATCCTAACCTGCCTTAACATAACTTAACCTATCCTAACCCAACCTATACTAACCTAACCTATTCTATCCTATCCTAACCTAACNACCTATACTAACCTAACCTATTCTATCCTATTCTATCCTTACCTAACCTATTATATCCTAACCTAACCTATTCTATCCTAACCTTACCTATCATGACGTACTTTATCCTAAACTAACTAGAAAAATATGATGTTTCAAATTCCAATATGTCATGCTGGCCGTTCCCCGATCACCCTCCCAGTATAAAAGCTGGGATATTAAACCCGTTCATTTCCGATTTCATTTAAAAACTCAAGTGTTACAGTCGTTAAATTTTTTTTAATGGGCGCTGTATTTATATCGAGCGTGAACAACATACTGCTTGTTCGTTGATGTAAGCATTAACCATTCCCAAATGAGAAGTGCAGAAATTACAACAAATTATGATTTCTCGCAAGAAAGGCGTTCTAAACACCAGTCACTGATTCTTTGTCGTGTACAGTGCTTACCATAAACATCATTCACGTGTAACATGCCCTCGATCACGGACACGCGGACTGGGCGGGTTAGACCACTCAGACCCAGTGTATACAGTTGTGTACATTACGCACGTGTAGTTAATTTTTGGCCTGTGCTGCACCCTGCGAAGCTCATTGACCAATCATCTTAACTGTGGGTAAATCATTCGCAAACCGTCTTACTGGTCTAGGTCATTGGTTCATGTAACTGTAGCCGAACATATAGCCAACAGCTCATTGGCTGTGACAACGAAACAAGTGTTGTGTCAGCTTAAGTACAGCACGCATCATACATTTTTTTTGCTNACAGCTCATTGGCTGTGACAACGAAACAAGTGTTGTGTCAGCTTAAGTACAGCACGCATCATACATTTTTTTTGCTTGCAGCACCTGAAACCGTTAATTAAATTGGGTCTGAAAGGTTTAAGGTGGAGAGATCCCATCCATCTTGGCTTTGTTTACAAACTTCACGATCGGACATTAAAAATCGACATTTGACATGGCATAGCGGACAACTTGACAGAATTGTTTTTTAAGTTTGTTTTAAGTTTATGCGGTGTGGCGGTGGTACAATAATTTTCGTCCTCACGAATACCATATTATTACGATTCTTGATTAATAAACTTGATTATGAAAGCTTTTAAAGCTCGCGTCTTACTCCAGTCCGTCGGAAACTAGGCATGAGTGGGAATAAGAAAGCTGAAGCCAATATGTACGTCTCAAGATACTCTGCAAACTTTTGGCGATCTTCTCAATTTTATTTCTCCAGGTAAAAAATAGACAAAGCGAAAAATATTCTGCGCAAAGCGCAACTTCAACACCTCTGTCTCACATCGTCGATGTTTTTATTCCTTCCCAGCTACCATCAATACAAAATCCTCTGTAAGTTGAGATGATCCACGTGAAGTTGAGACATGCAATCAAATTTATAGACTGGAAATATTATTATTACCTGCATCTGTCACTGCATTTTTGTAGATTATTTGCTTAACGATCTAGGTAATGCTTTCAGCTTCTATCGCATAATTTTATGATTTTTATGAAACGATAAAGTCGTGAGTTTAATTTTATTATGACTTGGTTTACACAAACGATGAAATCGTGAATTTGGGGCGTGTTAATACAAAAAGTATGTAGTATAAATTTTTGATTCACTGTAAATGAAATCACACAAAATATTTATAGCTTTAATAAGGGCACGGAACAGAGAAAGTTTGGCAGTTTTATACACCGCCTATACATTGCATTGCTGGCAAAGAGAGGAGTTCCTCCGCCAGAAAAAAAAAAAGACTCACTTTAATTTAGAAAAGTGCGTCGCGGTTTGCTGTAGCCCCGGCACTACTGGCCCTACTTTAATGTTTGTTAACACGCACAGGCGACACGCACGAACCTCTCCCGCGGAGTGCTCTCGAGTTCGACCGTGGTCAAGGTCTCGAGTTTCCTACGTGCCGTCGCATTACCATACAAACGCAAGGCAAGCCCCCCATATTAAGGCGCCCGTCTACCTGGCGCTTGAACTGCGTTGCAGAGTGTTCCAAATACACGTTTTTCAACTAAACTATTAAGCGTGCGTCCAACGTGATGATCTACGAAAAGAACACACACTTCAGACGAGAGCTGTTAAGTACTTTCAAAATATCACGTACGTTAGAAACATAAATTCAGAGTACTCCAAAACCGCTAAAAAAAA
>NQII01002370.1:292130-323408 GCA_002778355.1 Clitarchus hookeri
ACACGCAGCACGACGATAACACTGCACGCCAGTTCAGAGCCTTGCGCTTAGCGGCGATGGCGTACTTGATGCGCGTCGCAGTGTCGCCCTTATCGCTCCCGCGCTTCTCGGCCTAAACGTGGGAAAAAGTTCCAGGTAGACGGCGGCTTGGTCACCGGGCGCTTAAGCTGCGTCGCAAGCGTGTTTGAAAATATGTACTGGTATTCCGGCGAAGCTATGAAACGTGTCACTACAGAGTAGTTACAGTCCATTCGTGGCTACGTCCAACTTTTCTGAAGCCCTACTGAAGTTCTACTTTCAGGATATTCCTCCGCCTCATCCAAACGAAGTTCAACTAAGTCTAGAAAATTACACCAAAGGAACAACGCGCCGCATTCGTGCGCACTCAGTTTAATAACATTTCGCATGGGAACTATTTCTTACTAGGCATTACCAACACACCTATTTTCTACACGTTTTTTATTCGTATTGATTGTAAATGTTATATCATAAATTATAAATAAAAATAAGTAAAAGTTCAATTTAACAAAAATATATGTATACTTTTACGTTAACAGTACGTATAAAACGCTAGTGGCATGACGTATTTAGAGAACAACCAAACACGTCGTACATGGGGTGTTTTTTCAAAGGTTTGATTTAAATAGTGCGAAGAAACCACGAATAGTATTTTGTATACACACAGGCGAAATGCCGTGGCGATTCCTATGTTGTGGGCGTGCCCGTTCTCCGATTGTTTGCGCGAAGCTCTGAGAACGGGCCGTACGTCTGATTGGTTGCTGCGCGCTGCGAAACGTTCCCTATTGGCTGAGCTGCCGGCTGGCGAGTTACCGGGGGCTGATTGGCGAACGGCGTCCCGACGCTTTGCTGGCACGCGCCGCTGAAGCTCGTGCTGCAAGCTGCTTCTTCACGTCAGTATACTGAATTACTCGACCGGAGTCGCCACTAAGTTTACATACGAAAAGAAATCACACCCCAGACGAAAACGGAGTCGTACTATCAAAATGTCGCATAAAAAAAAAAAATATATATATATATATATCATTTTGTAGTTCTTCAACATCGTTTAACACGGTTTTCCCATTCAGACCCAGTGATCCGGCCGGGGATTGAACCCGGTTTGCCTTGGTGGGAGACGAGCGCGCTAACCGCTCAGCCACCCCGGCTCCATTATGATGTCGGTTTGTAAGCATAACAAGGGTCAAATTTTCTATCCGCTGTTCGCAGGTAATCAGTAACATTGGCAAGTCCTGTCATTTTTTTATTATTCCATCATGTCCGGAATTAGCAATGTCATGATCCCAGTTGCTTTATTCAGATGTCGAATGTAGGTTTATAATAATAGGTGCCAACGTCACGTTTTCCAGACGGGGGAAAAACGTAAAAATGTTTGACAGTACCGTAAGCGAGGGTTCTCTTTTTGACAGTGTGGGTGACTTTGTGCCACTATTATTCCAATTTTCTTCCATTTCGTAGAGGTTGTTTCAAATGTTTAGTTATTAAATTGGCACCATNGGGGGCGTATTTAACCCATGTGAACCCAGGTGTACACAATTGTTTACATTACGCACGTGTAGGTAATTTTTGGTCTGTACTGCACACCGCGAAGCTCATTGCCCAGTAATATTACCTGTGGGTAAATGATTCGCAAACCGTCTTACTTGTCTAGGTCGTAATCAGATCATGTAACTGTAGCTGAACATACAGCCTACAGCTCATTGGCTGTGACAACGAAGCAAGTGTTGTGTCGACTTAAGTATAGCACGCATCATACAATTTTTTTTGTTTGCAACACCTGAAACCGTCAACTAAAGTAGGTCTGAAAGGGTTAATTACTATTTTATGTGCCACAGTCACCCCGCATTTGTCACAAAGTGACCCCCGCTTGCGGTACTAGTCTTCATTTAAATTTTCTCTCTCTCCCTCTCCCTCCCTTCCTCCTCTCCAGTACTGTGCTTTCTATGTTTACGCATGTGCTCATGCACCCATGTAACACATATTTCATGTAGGCAAAGGTTTTAAATAGTTCAATAAAATAATTTATACTGAAATATTGCGGTTTTTGGCTATGTAAATACCTATGAGCATAATATATTTTGGAAATAATAAGGTCTACAATAAGTTAAAAATACTTATTAAATGCTGTTATAGATAAACTGAGCACTTTTGAAAGCCCTGCTTAATATGTACTTGTACGCGCATTTTGTATTATTGCGCCACATGTAAAATTGACATTGACATGGGCATGATAACTTCATTGATACGCCAGGCAAGTAAAACTGTCAAATTATTAGATAAATAAAATTTTTACAAATTTGCCATGTTTTGCACTTACATGCGCATTAAAAAAAATAGAGATAAAAAATAATTTTAGGGTTCACAGATATTTACGTGCCACTTATAATTCAACGTTAGTACATGGAACTACTTTCCTTCCGTAGTCACCAACTTCACCGGGTGAATGAAAGTAGGTTTGCCCGTGAAAATAAATGCAGGTAGGGGCAGTGAGATATTCCAAATGTCGATTTCAAAAGTGCTCAAATAACCGTGAAGAGTCTATACAGACCGAAGTAGTGACCAACCACTTCTTATAATCTCGTAGAACAGTTGGTAAAGGGGGAAGGGAAGGGGTTGTGATGCGCTTTTTGACTGAAAAGTAGGGAGGTGACCACTTCCATTAACCGGCCATTCCTTCCTCGCCATACCCATCTTCTGTGTTTCTTATGTGCTAATTCTTACTCTGTATGCCCAAAACAAGGAAACTAAGATAAATCCAGTGTCTACGGATTTGCACGTTACCTTTCAACAGGACGTCGTGGTATGGAACTACAGTTCCTGCATTGTGCCAAAGTTAGGAGAAGAATATTTCCTTTCGAAGGTTTACTCCAAAAGTTCTCGATTTGCCGCGATGTTAATGACATTGAAAACCGTTGCTCCATGGGCACATAAAAACGAACATTTCAATAATTCGTCAACCAACTTTTTTTTTTTATCGCGAACGCGTATTTATCTTTGGCGGCGTGCGCTGTGTGCCGGCAGAGCTGCCAACGTTATTTCCGTGTTAGCTCGTTTCCGCAATCTGTCGACAGAAGTTTTTAATCAATATGGCACGATTGGTTTCGTTTATCGCGGAATGCCATCACACGGGTTGCGATTAAAGTGCACTCGCTCGTGGGCAGACTATAATTTCCATAATATTGCACGTGTGCCCTTCTTCGCGCGTTAAAATGTTCAGATTTTAAGGATTTAAGTTTCATTTAAATTATGGTTCCCCTCCGATAGTATATATTAAATTGCGCTGTACTTGATGTGACATCGGGATGTGTATCATTCTTATACTAAAGATGAGGTAGACCGCTTATTCGTCTTCTGCGCCTGGTATCCTACTTACGAGGAGGAAGCCCAGTCAATGGGGAATTTTTTTGCAGCACGCAGTAACCAATCGGACACAAGGAGTCAGAGAATTGATACGCGTACATCAAAGGAACCACAACATAATTTCGCCTCTGTGTATTTATCTACTCTGTGGTCGTAGGCTGCGATATCGTTTGCAGTTCGTAGTGCAATGCAGTTTCGTAATCACTACGTTCGCTTTGTGTTTCGTCACGTATCCAAAGCACAACGATTGCTGTCGAATAGTTCGTGGTCAGCCCGCTGCGCCCGGGCCGCCGGCTGACGAACCATGTTACCAAGCGCTGATTGGTGGACGGTGTTAGAACACGTTGCTGGCCAGTGAAGGCATTTCGGAGGCGTGTGCTGCTGGAGTTCTGCGGCGGTGTTAGCGGCTGTTTAACCTCCGTATTCTTGAGTATGCTTTGTCTATGCCCTGACGGTCCTTGTTTTCAAGCATCAGGTGTCCCAGATGTATGCTTGCACCTTTTTTTGTACGTTAACAAGAGAGATACTATTAAAGACAGTACGGTAGAACTGTATGTATTCGATGCTATTTGCAACGTTGGGTGCGCGTGAGCGCGTGTAGCCAACCTGCTGCCGTCAGTTCTCGAGGAGCTGCAGCACTACAATTGTAAAGGAAAAATAAGGATATTGCAAGGTTTTCTTTCGAGAAACGTAAGAGGATTTTAAAGTGCAATTGGAAATGTGAGGACACGATTCAGGCGCAGAGACGATGGATGGTAGAATCCGATGCTGCACCATCGTCACGTGTAACAATGACACGATTACGTGACAAGTTTGAAAGGGACGACGGAACTGTGTGTGATGTGATGAAAGGAATCCACTCCCATATAAACCTTGGCTAATGTTTGCCGTTCTGTTTAACAGCGTTGCAAACGAGGTCTTGCTGCTGATGGCGGACATTTTCAGTATTAAGTAACTGTTATTAACATTCGCACACACCCGACGTTGTCCTTGTAGCGTCAAATACAAAGAATCCTCATCAGATCGTCTTTAATAGTTTCTCGTTATTCCTGTTCGATGACCATGAATACATTAATTTGAGACATCCTGTATTTTATCAGAAAATTAGGCTACGGTGACACAAAAATAAGTCTGAAATCGAATAGATGGTACGTTCTTAAGTGGTTCGTGAACTCTCAGACCGCCTAAAGTACAGATAATCCGCCGAATACAGCATGCAGAAGTTCTCGCGAAGCGCGGTGCGTAAGGAAGTGACGACATAATGGTGGCCGTTCGGGCGGAAGTGGAGGCCTTGTAAGTGGCGGAAGTGGCCCGAAACACTAACCGCAGGAGCCTTAGTCGTCGGTGACAGCCTCGCCGTCGAATCTCGGGTTGCGTGGAGAAGCGCTACCGGTGCGGTGACGTCAACTCCCGTGCTCACCGTCGCTAGAGGACACGCCTTGGGAGATTCCCCCGCCATTGTTTCGTCGAGAAGACGGCCCCGGGAATACCGAAAGTGGAAGATCGGTCCACCGTCAATTTCGTGCACGTGAGATACGTGATTACTCGAGAATCGATTACGTGTTCGTGGCTGGCCAATTAATACTTAGTTTTGAGAGCAGAATCGATGGTGGGAGCGACTCAGGTGAATTTAAAATAAAAGAAAGAATTTAACATTAGGAAACTATTATTAGATATTAGTTGGCAGTATACAGCAATTAAAGAGGAACTATTGATTTATTCGGGGGAGTCGCTGTCAATGTAAATCGTCTAACAGGAATATTCACTGTTTCTAAAAGTTTCTAGTACAATAAACTCCGGGTGCCTAATTTTAAAGTAATATAAGTAAAGATAATGGGAAATCGCGAAAATTATTTAAGCCAATGTATCTTCGATAACTCTCTAGCTAGCTTATTCTTTTATTATTGGATGAACAATGTTTTGAATCGGCTAAGTTGTTTGCCTACCAATCACCAACGTTCTGTCTTATAGCATCACAATCCTCATTGGCCCAGTGAAATAAAGCAGTAGCTCTCATGAATGCATGACAGCCAATAAGAAAATAAGACTATCGCACATGTGTACAGTACGTTGAATCCTAGCAAACAGTCAAATTTTCCCGTAAGTATTGCCACTTGTTTTTCGTGAAAAGAGAACACGGCTAGTTGTATTGGAAAACACGTTAGTTCAGAAACAATTTCGTGGTTGGATGATTTGAACTATCACGAGTCAGAGATGTCTGTCAGCCAATCACGGAAGTTCCAGTGCAGGAGTAACTTAATTCTGATAGGCCTAGCCGAATAGAGAATGTATCCTCACACAGACACCCTGCCAACAGACAAAATGAAAAATGTTGATGTCTATCCTTTACACAAATCAGGTGGCCCTAAGTATAAACAGAATCGACGATTGACATATAAGTCGTCTTGGCGGCTACTCGGTTCTACTTGATCAACCAACGTCGTACAGAGAAAATTAATTTCCTTCTCTGTCCTGACTATAGTCAGTTCACGACTGGAAGAGACTTTCTTGAAGCCCTGCTAAAGATCTACTTTCAAGCCCATTTCGTNTTTCGACAACCATTTGTAAGCGATAAATTAACAATTACGTTAAAACTTTAGAACTATTTACTCTCTTTGTGCTGGAAACCTGACGGCCTAACTGTATCCGCGCTCGCCGCTGCTTGTAATGTTATATGCATGTAGCTAACGGCTAGGGTGTTTTTTCAAAGGTTGATTTTCAAAAGTCTCTTCCAGTCGTGAACTGACTATAGACTAATCTCTGCGGGGCCGCGGTGACGCCGCGGTTAGAACGCCCGCCTCACACCGAGGCGAACCGGGTTCGATTACCAGCGGGGTCGCTCCCGGATTTCAACACGTGGAAATCGTGCCGGACGATGCCGCTGGTCGGCTGGTATTCTCGTGGATCTCCCGTTTTCCCCCGCCCTTGCATTCCAACGCTATTTCCGTACTCGCCTCGCTTCGCCCTCGTTGGCTTGCAAGACTCAAACCCAAACGTCTCCACTATACTCCAGATCTCTGCCACTTCATCATACCGTCTTTTGACGAGTGATTAGCTGCGCGAGGCTGTGAAAAAGGGTCTTACGTGTTATTGGCTACTGTGTGCTTCAAGGCTGTTCACGGTAAAGTGAGCACTTTAAAGCTCTAGTTACTTTTTCCTATCAACCATTTATTATCCTTCCGCCACTTTTTAAAATAAATATTGCCAGGTAAGTAATACACACAGTGTATATATTTCATTGGTCTCGAAAATTAACGTCTTAGGCTACAATAAAATATACTTATTGACTATTTTTTCAAATGAGAGGGTTTCAGAAAAAAAATTTATTTTGGGTGTAATTTTCTTACGAGGATGAATTTCAAGTATAATAAAGTCTTATATTTATATATTTACCTTATAATAATTACCTTTAATTAAAAAAAATAATTAAAGTATAATAAGATTTTAATATAAGCAATATAATATTTATTTTATATAATAATAAATTAATAATTATAAATAATAAATTTAATATTGTAATATAAATTATTTATATAATAATATACAGATATTTACTTTACCGTTAACAGCCTATAAAAAGGTTTCTTATTGCTTGGGCTGCCGGCTGGCAAGTAGGTTACCTGGCGCTGAATTAACGAATTGTGTTCCCTCATGCTACTGGCCAGTGCCTCCATATTGTTGGCGTGTGCCGCTAGAGGTCGTAAAATAAATTGATGTTTCGCCTTTGTATTCTTGAGTGCTCTGTGCTACAATCACGCAAGGCAACCAAACATTCAAGATTTAGAGGCCTAGCCTAACACGAAAAGGTAAGAACAGCGAAATAATGCTCACCACAAATCATAATGTTTTGGAATTATAACAAGGGCATTTTAGTTACTGAAATGTTTCTTGTATTTAACAGGATATTTATTTGATTTTTCTAACAAATAAAAAAACGTTTTTATTTGCCTGAAAGTACGTTCTTCGCCAAAAGGAAGCATTTGGCGAAGGTTCAAGTTGTTTGTTTTTTTCCAATGTGCATTTGCGAATGAGGAAACCAGATTTTAAACTCCGCTGACGTAATGCACACTCAGCGCAAGGAAGGTACTTCATGAGGTACTTGCCGTGAACAAGTGTTGTGGGTAACTGGCTAGCCTTCCTCGGCGACTGTTAGCTGGAGTGCAAACATATGACGTACTGGCAAAGGCAAGTGCGGGAATCTGCTAAGCGTGCACTCGGCTGTGGATATTCATGAGCTAACCGTAAACAGATGCCACTGAGGTAATACAGTTATTTTTCTGACGTAGGTTAAAGTTTTTTCTGTTTGTATGGACCTTCACAACTGGATAAAAATTAACGTTACACATTACGAAGCAAATATCTGCTAGTATCCCTGGTGTGTTTCAGAACACTTTCTGTAAAGCCTCGGTCTACTGTGCAGTTGGGTAAATTTTTTTTTAACGTAATAATTGTCTAATGATTTTTCTTATAAGGACACAATCTGTGTAACTCTGCACCAATAAGCAATCACATCATAATGGCGTGCACAAATCACGTGCAGACCTGGCAGAAGTGGAAACTCTTCACGCGTATAAGGCAGCAGCAGATGAACACACGAAGCCCGCTCGAAAATATACAAGACCATTACGTCTAGAGTGATGCCAAACAATAACGTCAATTTTTCAGGTTTATAGTAATAGCTGGTTTATAATTTTTCCATCGAACGTAATGAATACACCTCACTTTTTGTGCCAACGAAACAAGTACTGTATCGGCATAAGTACAGCACAGATCGAAAATTTACTTGCAACATCTAAAAACATAACAGTGATTCGGGTGTATTGAGGACCACTAGGGTGGTATAGTCTACTCTTGGTTACTTCCAACTGTTATGAAGCCCTGCTGAAGTTCTACTTCCAGGATATTCTTCCGCCCCCCAACCCTCCAACCCATGTAAACAAAGCTTAACCTAGTCTAGAAAATGACACCAGAGGGGCAACGCACCGCATTCGTGCGCACTCAGTGTAATAATATATTGCATAAGAACTATTTCCTACTAGGCATTACTACGGCCACCTGTTTTTCGTGAAACTTATTCACGCGAAGGCCAGACTCAATGTCGTATGGCATGTGTGCAGTTTTCCTTTCGTTATTGGCCACGTGTCTTGGTCGGGAGCCAGTTCCTTACCTCACTGGGCCGATCGGAATTAGGTAACTCCGACACTGAGTGTGTGTGATTCGCAGGAAAACGCCTACAATTCGTGACGGTTACCGTCATCCAATCCCGTAAGTGGATCTCAGCTATAGTGTTTTGGAATACACGTAGTCCTGAAATATTTTCGCGAAAAACAGGTGGTCCGTAGGCATTACCAATACACATATTTTTCTCTCTGTTTTATTCGTATTAATTATAAATTAAATATTATAATTAATACATATAATATAAGTTAAAGTTCAATTTAACAAAAAAATAAGGTAATTTTATGTTAACGCAAGTGATACATTGCATATTTAGGAAACAAACACGTCTACCAAAGGAGGGATTTTGAAAGGTTCAATTCAAAAAGTGCGAATAAACCGCGAATAGTGGAACTACAAAGATCGACATATTTGGTGCTCCTGTAGTTAAGAAAAATAATGGCTAGAAATGCGCATGCACAGTTTTTAGCCATTATTCTTCAACACGATATCGCGAACTAACAGGGCTTCCTTAACTAACTTAGGAATCCTGTATGGTAGGTGATTGCGTGTTTTACAGTTTAAACTATCCTGGACCAAACTAAACTAACATACAAAAAATAGTTAAATTATTATTTTTGGAGATAAAACTAACCTGGGAATAAGTTGGTGAATAAGCGGGCCATTTTTAAACGCGCATGAGGTGTAGCCTAGGCCGTTCACACACGTTTACGTACGAACTCGATCGCCATCTTTCTGGCCAGTGTAATTCAGTCTGCTACTTTGTAATAAGCGTGTGCAAGTGCGGTCAAGATTATTCACGAACAAACGAATAGGCCTGATAAGCATGTGTTTAAAATGTACCGCACGACATTAACAATTCTAATTACTTGTATCGATTCATTTTCGCTGACACGCAACATAGAAACAGCACTGAATATCTATCCTAACAAACCACATGAGCTTACAAAACGCCTCTGTCCCTCTTAGCAAAGTTGACACGGATTAGTTTTGCTGAGTAACGAAAACGTGGCCAAATATTTTAAGTATTTTTTTCTCCCACAACACTATGTTTGGTCTATTAAAACTTATATCCTCCCTCCAACAATACCAACAAATTCTGTTTACAAATAAACGCAGTAGATATTGTCGATTTTACTAGAGTATGTACTTAACCCTTTCAAAACCAGTGCACGTGCGTAAAGTGTATACTTTACGCACGTGCAGGTAATTTTTGGTTTTTACTGCACACCGTGAATTTCAATGATCAATGATAAATGATTAGCAAACCGTCTTTCTGGTATACGTCATAATTGGTTAATATTACTGTAGTCACTAATGCGCAATACAAACGCGAAGTTACAGTTCCGACAATGGAAATAAGATTCCGCAACCTTCGTAAAAACGTAAATATTTTCATGTAAATCATAGGAAAGTACTTTATCAACCTATCCTCAAAACAAGTCGTTCTTAACGTTAAAGTGCATTTCAAATTTAAAAAAAAAAACACTTTCCAATTATTTCCTTTGCTTTTAAAAATAGAGGCATGTGTGTTTCATTTTTCCATACAGTATAAACTTATGTGTAAGTTCAACTTTTACATTGGACCTCCATTTATACCAACTGCCCTGCAGAACTCATAACCAATAGTAAACTTACAGCACTGGTAAATTCATTCTGTGTGGCCGGATTCAAACAGGAAAATGAGTTCTGTCCGTGGCAATAGCCGATGAACAAGTGTCTGATGTGCTCGTGTGGAGTGGGAAGGGGGGGGGGATTGGATAGAACATACGCTAGTGTTATTGAAAATATCGTACTCTCAGTATACCAAGTTTGACATATCTCCGATCACTGCAGTTTTAATTTAGCTTATGCAATATAATTAAAAAAATAATAAACTGTATTAGTAACATATATCATAACAGTGATTATTTTAACCAAATGTGGAAAGATTACGTTACGTTTTTTTCTTTATTCGCTATTCTTACATTTTATTTGTGCGTTTGATTTCGTTTTGTTGGTGTGCCTGTTCTCTGTCCGGACATCTTTGTCTGATACTCGTTGCTCGTGCCTCGTGGCTGTAAAGCTATTTTCGCATGTGTGCTGCAATTAAGCAAAGCAGAAATAGTTTGCATTCCAATCTATATGCATTTTAATTGTTTTATAACATCGCGATGCATAAATGAAACACAAACTTTCCAAATAACCACATGGCTGTGATTGTTGGGGGCTGCACCTGGTATTTATAGGTTATTGGTGCAGGCTTGCATTTATGTTGAAGAAGTGTTAGACTGTTTGCAAAAGGTACTTTCTATGAATTAATAAAAAAAAATTTAACGCCGGATTTGCATGTTTTTAAAAACAAAACTTCTTGTTTATGAAAGGCGATTTTTTTTACTAGGTAGTATGGTGAGGTTGGTAACACAGCCGTAANAAAAACAAAACTTCTTGTTTATGAAAGGCGATTTTTTTTACTAGGTAGTATGGTGAGGTTGGTAACACAGCCGTAAGGTATTTACATTTCTGCCTTTCCTCCTCCCACGTGATTGTTCGCAAATAACGACGAGACATATATAGGAAACAACCCAATACGTCATATATAGGGGGTAATTTTTCAAAGGCTTGATTCGAAAAGTGTGAAGAAACCGTGAATANAAAAACAAAACTTCTTGTTTATGAAAGGCGATTTTTTTTACTAGGTAGTATGGTGAGGTTGGTAACACAGCCGTACGATATTTACATTTCTGCCTTTCCCCCTCCCACGTGATTGTTCGCAAATAACGACGAGACATATATAGAAAACAACCCAATACGTCATATATAGGGGGTAATTTTTCAAAGGCTTGATTCGAAAAGTGTGAAGAAACCGTGAATAGACTATAAAGAGGAAACTATACAACTGTTTGTTTTAAATTTGCGCGATGTGCAGGTAAAGATATTTCCCTTCCGTACTCAGTGCTCGAGTGGGTAGAGGACTTCAACCTCGCCAGTTCCATTGTCGCGATCCGCGAGCGTGAATTCAGAACGTCAAGTCAGACGCTGAAGTCGGTTGTGCAACGGCGTGAAGGCGGCGGAGTTTCGCTGGCGCGGGCCGACGGGAGCTGGTGATTCACGCGGCGTCCCGCGACGTCCGGTGCCCGCCCGGGTGCGTTGCGTGACGTCACGCGAGGGAGACGACCTTGCCGGCCATGACCGCCTTATGGGCATCGCCTACCTGGCTGACGCTTGAATTGCGTTGCAGCGTGTTTGAAAATCCGAGTTTTTTTTTTTTACGAAACCGTTAAACGTGTGTCCCCATGACATAGGCTGTTCGCGGTAAAGCGAGCACTTTTGAGGCCCTTGTTACATTTTTCCTTCCATCCATATGTTATCCTTTAACCACCTTTTAAAATAAATATTTATGTGTAAGTAATAAACACAGTGTGTATATTACACTGCACTTGGAAGTTTATGTCTAAGGCTACAATTGAATATATTTATTGACTATTAATCCAAATGAGAGGGCTTTCAAAAGTGCTCACTTTACCGTGAATAGCCTTTACTATAAATGCTATTACCGAGCCCTACAACATAGCTAAAAACGGCTGGTAAGTTACCACACGCTGATACGCGAATGGTGATCCGATATGTTGCTGGATAGCGGCGCCATTTTGTTGGCATGTGCTGCTGAAGTTCGCGGAATAAGCGTCTGTTTCACCTCTGCATTATCAAGTCCTCTGTGCTCAGGCCTTGTTTCAAATAAAAAAAAATTTTTTAGCTCTTTTATGCCCGTTGTAGACTATTGTCTGCATGTTGCTCCGGAATGTTATATTTGACCGGTGCTGTACCCTGCAAGGCTCAGTGCCCAATGATCTTCCCTGGCGCGAGTATAACTGATTCCTGAACCACGCTACTGCGCTACGTCACGACTGGTTCATATCACACCGAGCACAAAGCCTACAGCGTAACGATAAAACGTTACCTGCCAGCCTAAGAACAGCACGCACCAAAATTTTCTTATTTGAAACACCAGTAACCATAAATTAATATGAAAAAAAAAAAAGGTTTACAACTTGGACGACCGTGCCCGAGAGACAACAACAACAAAACGTGTAGCTAAAAATCACCGACAAACTTCAAGGGTGATTCATACCGAAAATATAAAACTAAAATGAATGTATCATTTTTCCCATTATGTGATTATTAGGGTAGCTATGCGCCTCCAAAGATAGAATTTTTGGAATGATTTTCGTTACAAATATCAGGAATTACTTCCGATTAAGCAACAAATCGATTAATAGTGTTACAAGACGCCTGAGGGGCGTATCAGAGTTCGTGAGGAATGGAGGCGTTAGTAAAAATAAAATAACGAAATTTTATTTTAATCTATTCACACAGCTTTTGCAACTTTTATCCATCTATCGCCAATATTACTCTTTTTATTTCTCAATGAGCGCAGTATTTAATGTCTATATCAACTATAATAAAAGTCCTTCTCAATTACTCTTTTTGGTTATAGTCAATTAACTCACATTCATGTTCATTCTGTCCGTTGCCAGCATTTGTAATGTATTTCACTTACGCATCTAGTCCAATAGTCCAGCCTGCCAGTCGCGCTGTTCTATGCACCGATGCTCGCAGTCGCAGATTTTCCTCCCGCTGGTCACTTCCGTATTCAGTCGCTCTCCTGGCTCGTCTTCTGTCNTTTTCCTCCCGCTGGTCACTTCCGTATTCAGTCGCTCTCCTGGCTCGTCTTCTGTCGCTCAAGGTCGCACAATTCTGAAACTCCCGACTCTCGTAAACTCCCCGCTCGGAGGCCCAAGGGGCCGTGGTTAACCTGCTCGCCTCCCACCAAGGCGAACAGGGCTCAATCCCCGGCCGGGTCACCCCCGGATTTTCGTACGTGGGAATCGTGCCGGACGATGACGCTGGTCGACGGATTTTCTCGGAGATCTCCCGTTTCCCCCGCCCTTTCATTCCGATGCTGCTCCATACACACCACTTTACCCTCATCGGCTCTCAAACCCCCGATGTTAAGAGCCACCCAAATCTGTTCACTCACTCACTAGGAGGCTCAAGGCGGCTTAAATAATCGCTGGCCTTGGTCTTGAAGGTTCACCGCACCCCGAGTCACATTGTGATAAACTATGGGCATTGACCAGAAAATTCTTCAGATAAATGCAGAAATGCAATTTGCCGAAGGTCAGTAGCGTGCGAGCCGCAAAAAGGCTTATCACGACCGCATGTGTTAGAATTATCGGCGGGCTTCTTGGATTATCGCTCGCCTGACCTTTCAGCATTCATCCACTCTTGCCGCTCGCTATCATTATCACTACTTTCTCCTCCACACACTCTTGGTTCACTCGCGCGATGCGAAGTCGTGACGTATAACATTGCTCCCTCCTCAAATCTGTTAGTCCCGAGCAGACTTTGCAAAATCCGGACCTTCGAAGAGTGCCAGTCTGACGATGTGAACAACCTTCGGCTTCGCCCGAGAGCCTTGACGACAAATCCGAAAGACCACAGCATTGATCTTCTTGAGAATCTTGTAGGGGCATTCCCAAAATTTCTGTAGCTTCTGGCAGTAGGCTACCCCTTTCTCCTCTGTGGGCTGTACAGCAACACCAGTTGTCCTTCTTGAAATATTTCTCCCGACATTCTCCTATCATACCGCGTCTTGATCCTGTCACTATTTATTCTGAGGTACTGTCGAGCACAATCATGAACGCCAACAAGTCGTGTTACGTAATTCTCTGGCATAATCAGGGGCTGCAGCTTCTTCTATCAGTCAGCCAAACAGCAGGTCACTGGGGAGGCGTAGCTCACTTCCAAACAGCATCCTTGATGACGTTACCCTTGTGGACTCGTGAACTGCTGAGGAATAAGCAAGATGAAACTGTGGCGCCTTTGAATCCCAGTCCTTTCGGTAGTCTGCCACAAAGATCGACAGGTACTGCTCAAGAGTGCGGTTAAGCCTCTCGGCCATTCCACCCGACTGAGGGTGTAAGGCTGCAGTCTTAGTCTTTTTCACCCCCAGAATTTTTGTTACCTCCTGGAACACCGCAGCCTCAAAAAGTTTCTTCCCTGATCGGAATGGAGTTCTAGTGGCACCCCAAATCTCGAGAAGACATGCTCTACGAGTGCTCCTTATTTTTGGTTGAATCTAACTTTTTTACATATATTTTACCTATAAATTATAACATTTCATTTATAAATAATATGGATAAAATCAATGAGAAAACATGTGTTTGAAATGCCTACTAATAAATTGTTCTTATGCAAAATATTACTACGCTGAGAGCGCACAAATGCAGTGTGCAGTCCCTTCGGTGAGGTTATCTATACGTGGTTAAGCTTTGTTTGCATGACGCGGAGGAATATCCTGGAAGTAGAACTTTAGCAGGGCTTCAGAAAAGTTGGAAGAAACCGTGAATGTGCTATAGGCCTCTAAGCCGCGTAGAACTCAAAACAACGCAATCGCAAAAGCGGCAACGAGTCAACGTGTTTTCAAATGCAATTGAACGCTTTTCACAAATATCAGGGGCTGTCGTAAATATAATACACACATATGGAGCTGATTAATGAGCATGGTATAATACGTGCGAAGCTTTCGGAAAAATTGTTGNAAAACACCAGTAACAATAAATTAATATGAAAAAAAAAAAGTTTACACTTGGACGACCGTCCCCGAGAGACAACAACAAAACGTGTAGCTAAAAATCACCGACAAACTTCAAGGGTGATTCATACCGAAAATATAAAACGAAAAAGAATGTATCATTTTTCCCAATGCGCCTCCAAAGATAGAATTTTTGGAATGATTTTCGTTACAAATTTCAGGAATTACTTCCGATTAAGCAACAAATCGATTAATAGTGTTACAAGACGCCTGAGGGGCGCATCATAGTTCGTGAGGAATGGAGGCGTTAGTTAAAAATTAAATAACTAAATTTAATTTTAATCTATTCACACAGCTTTTGCAACTTTTATCCATCTATCGCCAATATTACTCTTTTTATTTCTCAATGAGCGCAGTATTTAATGTCTATATCAACTATAATAAAAGTCCTTCTCAATTACTCTCTTTGGTTATAGTCAATTAACTCACATTCATGTTCATTCTGTCCGTTCCCAGCATTTGTAATGTATTTCACTTACGCATCTAGTCCAATAGTCTAGCCTACCAGTCGCGCTGTTCTATGCACCGATGCTCGCAGTCGCAGATTTTCCTCCCGCTGGTCACTTCCGTATTCAGTCGCTCTCCTGGCTCGTCTTCTGTCGCTCAAGGTCGCACAATTCCGAAACTCCCGACACTCGTAAACTCCCCGCTCGGAGGCCCAAGGGGCCGTGGTTAACCTGCTCGCCTCCCACCAAGGCGAACAGGGCTCAATCCCCGGCCGGGTCACCCCCGGATTTTCGTACGTGGGAATCGTGCCGGACGATGCCGCTGGTCGACGGGTTTTCTCGGAGATCTCCCGTTTCCCCCGCCCTTTCATTCCGATGCTGCTCCATACACACCACTTTACCCTCATCGGCTCTCAAACCTCCGATGTTAAGAGCCGCCCAAATCTGTTCACTCACTCACTAGGAGGCTCAACGCGGCTTAAATAATCGCTGGCCTTGGTCTTGAAGATTCACCGCACCCCGAGTCACATTGAGATAAACTATGGACATTGACCCGAAAATTCTTCAGATAAATGCAGAAATGCAATTTTCCGAAGGTCAGTAGCGTGCGATCCGCAAAAAGGCTTATCACGACCGCATGTGTAAGAATTCACGGCGGACGCCTTTGAAACAAGAAACGGGCTTCTTGGATTATCGCTCGCCTGACCTTTCAGCATTCATCCATTCTTGCCGCTCGCTATCATTATCACTACTTTCTCCTCCACTCACTCTTGGTTCACTCGCGCGATGCGAAGTCGTGACGTATAACATTGCTCCCTCCTCAAAGCTGTTAGTCCCGAGCAGACTTTGCAAAATCCGGACCTTCGAAGATTGCCAGTCCGTCGATGTGAACAACCTTCGGCTTCGCCCGAGAGCCTTGACGACAAATCCGAAAGACCACAGCATTGATCTTCTTGAGAATCTTGTAGGGGCATTCCCAAAATTTCTGTAGCTTCTGGCAGTAGGCTACCCCTTTCTCCTCTGTGGGCTGTACAGCAACACCAGTTGTCCTTCTTGAAATATTTCTCCCGACATTCTCCTATCATACCGCGTCTTGATCCTGTCACTATTTATTCTGAGGTGCTGTCGAGCACAATCATGAACGCCAACAAGTCGTGTTACGTAATTCTCTGGCATAATCAGGGGCTGCAGCTTCTTCTATCAGTCAGCCAAACAGCAGGTCACTAGGGAGGCGTAGCTCACTTCCAAACAGCATCCTTGATGGCGTTACCCTTGTGGACTCGTGAACTGCTGAGTGGTAAGCAAGGAGAAACAATGGCACCTTCGAATCCCAGTCCTTTTGGTAGTCTGCCACAAAGATCGACAGGTACTACACTCAAGAGTGCGGTCAAGCCCAGAATTTTTGTTGCCTCCTGAAACACTGCAGCTTCAAAGTTTTTTCCTTGATCGTAATGGAGTTCTAGTGGCACCCCAAATCTCGAGAAGACATGCTCTACGAGTGCTCCTTATTTTTGGTTAAATCTAACTTTTTTACTTATATTTTACCTATAAATTATAACATTTCATTTATAAATAATATGGATAAAATCAATGATAAAACGTGTGTTTGAAATGCCTGCTACGAAATCGTTCTTATGCTAAATATTACTACGCTGAGAGCGCACAAATGCAGTGTGCAGTCCCTTCGGTGAGGTTATCTATACGTGGTTAAGCTTTGTTTGCATGAGGCGGAGGAATATCCTGAAAGTAGAACTTTAGCAGGGCTTCAGAAAAGTTGGAAGAAACCGTGAATGTGCTATAGGCCTCTAAGCCGCGTAGAACTCAAAACAACGCAATCGCAAAAGCGGCAACGAGTCAACGTGTTTTCAAATGCAATTGAACGCTTTTCACAAATATCAGGGGGCTCTAGNAATGCAATTGAACGCTTTTCACAAATATCAGGGGCTGTCGTAAATATAATACACACATATGGAGCTGATTAATGAGCATGGTATAATACGTGCGAAGCTTTCGGAAAAATTGTTGCTGTCTTCGCTGCAATTTTGGCGACAAGTTCAGCGTCTCAGGGAGGCAATTGTGGGCAAAGATGCGTCCTGTTTGGCTGGCCAGATATTTTCCCTGTCCGTTCGGTGTTATTGGTGTACTTGAAAAATAGTTGCAATGCCTAGCCTAACGTGCAATTCGCATAATATGTGAGTGAAGGGTGAAGAGATGTGGACGGCTCTTAACATCGAGGTCTTGAGAGTCGAGCCTAATATGCGTTTCATCTAAANGGTGTACTTGAAAAATAGTTGCAATGCCTAGCCTAACGTGCAATTCGCATAATATGTGAGTGAAGGGTGAAGAGATTTGGACGGCTCTTAACATCGAGGTCTTGAGAGTCGAGCCTAATATGTGTTTCATCTAAAGGGGTNTTACAAGCGTTTAGCATGAAAAAAATTTGGTCCCACATGAGTTTAGCTCAACAGACGTTTTATCCATCAGGCGTTTAGCTAGCAAACATGTCGCTAAGCTAATAAATGTTTCACATAAAGCTTTCATTTTAAAATCGTACTGCCAAAAAAGGGTTTAGCTACCTACATTTTCGCTTCAGTCGGTTAACGAAACAAAACAGTTAATATTTTAAAAAAAGACAGTTTTTCCTAAATTTCAGGACACATGATTTGACTGATGGGCCTTTCGAATACAAGGTTTAACCTAGCAGGTATTTTTCTAAGCATACTTTTTTGCGTTTGGTCTACGTTTTAGTCTATTAAAACTATAATCTATTCGCGGTTTCTTCACACTTTTTTAATGAAACCTTTGAAAAATCACCCCATCTATGAAGTGTTTTGTTGTTGCCTAAATATGTCTTGTAGCACAAGTTTTTTTTTTTTACTTGTGTTTGCATTAAAACCACTCGTTTTTTTCTAAAAATGAAGTCTTACTTATATTTTAACCATTAATCGTAATATTTCATTTATAATTAATATGAATTAAAACAGTGATAAAAGAGGTGTTTTGGCATTGCCTGGTAAGAAATAGTTCTTTTGCGAAATATCATGAAACATAGTGCGCACGAATGTTTTGCGTTGTCCCTTTGGTGGAATTCTACAGACTTGAATGAGCTTTGTTTTCATGAGGCGTGAATGGACTACAGAGCTGTGTGGATTTGGTGCTCGCGACACCTGGCAGGAAAGACGTTTCCTCCAACTACCCCCACCGCCCTCGTACCAAATAACCACCATATTACTTAAATTCCCAGACAAGCGTTTAGGGAAAGGTATTTCGTCTTAAATCGGCTCTCTCGTTGGTAAGAGCCGCCCAAATACCTTCACTCACTACTTCGTCTTACAGTATTCCGCCTTAATAGGAGTTTTACTTAGCAGGTGTTTATCCAGAAGCGTTAAGCATACTTTTTTTTCTAACTGGAGTAAATCGTAACACGTGGAATAAATGACATGCCCCTCTTTGCCACTCCTCGCAAACTGTGCTTGTTNTCTAACTGGAGTAAATCGTAACACGTGGAATAAATGACATGCCCCTCTTTGCCACTCCTCGCAAACTGTGCTTGTTAAGCTGGGTTTACCATTTTAAAAAAATTATGCGTTGAGAATTACGCAGTAACCGCGATTCTCGCGCACGGAACTACGTCTTCTGGATTTACGATTCACAATTCATCACCTGATAATTCTTGAGTGCAGCCAATGAAAACTTGCGNGGAACTACGTCTTCTGGATTTACGATTCACAATTCATCACCTGATAATTCTTGAGTGCAGCCAATGAAAACTTGCGAGAAGTCTGCCTGTTTACTTTTGTTCCTAACATAATCTAAGCATACTTCTAAGCGAAACTTTTCTAGCAGAGAAGCTTATTTTCTTTAATAATTATAATCATGAACATGTGCATACACTTTTATAGATATTTTTTATACTTGCGTTACTGTAAATTAGAGTTTCCCGCCAACAACACCGGCCGCTCTGTTCTGATTGGTCGCCCCCACACGCGGGTTTTACTTAAGATGATGTGGGCGTACTCTTACTCTGATTGGTTGTATACGAGGGTCTGGGAACGGATCCTGTGTCTGATTGGCTACCGCATGCAGCTGAGTGTGCCCTGTTGGCCAGGGCTACTGGCCGGCAAGTAAGGTATCACGCGCTGATTGGCGAACGGCGTGCAGACACGTTGCTGGCTAGTGACGCCATTTCGGTGGCGCGTGCGGCTTGAGCTCGCGGAATGAGCGACCGTTTCGCCTCTGCATTCTTATTTATTCTATGATTTAACGCTTAAGAGCGTGCATCACAGCAGGCCTAACTCAACTGCCGTATAACGTCCGGGTTTGTGTGCGCGCGCGATCACGCCATAAATAGGAGTGGAAGGGAAGAATGATGTCAGTTTAGCACTATAGTTTACGGTACCAAGCTGTAAGTCGCTTCGAGTCATCAGCTTGCACCTCCAGTATGCTAGAAGTGTGTGCAGTGCGCTCATGAGATTTTTCCGCGGTAACGATGGAGGACAAAGCGACGAAGTTTCTTGTTAATAACGGAAGGTTGGTCTTATTAGTACGGAATGGTGATTTGCTCACAGTGTTTTCCTTTAAAGACATTTCAAAATGATCGAAAAAAAAAAAAGGCATTCTTAATGCTGTTCTTGTAGAATTATCAATTAATTTGTCAACAATGTTGAACAGTAGGACTCTTCAGTAACACTTCACCTCCTTTACTGCTCGATCAGAAACGATTCACTTACAATAACGCCTGCACAGTCCTCAAGAGTCCTGACAGACCGCGTCGCTGATTTGACGGGCAGGTGATGCGCGCTCTTAATATGGTGGTATTGCGTCTCCGCGATCGCGCGCCAACCCCACGAGGGCCCCCCTCCTTTCAGCTCTCTCCCGCGGACGGCANTGCACCAAGGTGAGCTCACGACCCGCGGTGATTTCCAGGAAGTCTGCGCTAAGGTTACTTCTACTGTAGGTTTGGGGAGGATTAGTGTCAACACTGTTCAAGCGGTTAAAATGTTTTTTTCTGCCTTTTTTAACGATATTTTGAGGTTTTGCGATACAGTATGAATAACTATTCGATAAAAACACCAAGTAAGTTTAAAAAAATGATTTTCGCGTACTTTTTTTTTTTGTAGAATTATTAGCATTTTAACCTTGATATATGTGCCTAACAAATGTCAAAAAAATTGTACGAGCNTGCACCAAGGTGAGCTCACGACCCGCGGTGATTTCCAGGAAGTCTGCGCTAAGGTTACTTCTACTGTAGGTTTGGAGAGGATTAGTGTCAACACTGTTCAAGCGGTTAAAATGTTTTTTTCTGCCTTTTTTAACGATATTTTGAGGTTTTGCGATACAGTATGAATAACTATTCGATAAAAACACCAAGTAAGTTTTAAAAAATGATTTTCGCGTACTTTTTTTTTTTTTGTAGAATTATTAGCATTTTAACCTTGATATATGTGCCTAACAAATGTCAAAAAAATTGTACGAGCNTTTTTTTTTTTGTAGAATTATTAGCATTTTAACCTTGATATATGTGCCTAACAAATGTCAAAAAAATTGTACGAGCACAATGTTTGATTTCAGCTAAAGTGGTTTTTGAAGTTTTAGGAACGCCACGAAGAAATTTTTTTGAATTGTGGCATTTTGTTCGCCTGCGATTAGGGTTTAACTCATGCTATTTTGGATTTAAATTTTATTGCAAAACTTAAAATAAAATTATAGCCGAACCACAAGAACAAATTCTATGAAACTTCTTCAACTTATGCTTACATTAACAATTGATTTTAACTGTAGTTAAACGTGATAAATTATGTACATTTTTTTAAAATTTGTGTGTCGATACATATAAATGATAAATTCCTGTATTTTCCGTCGTTAATTTTTGTTAATTAATCTTCCGTGGTTTTTGATACTTTTATCATAGTACTATTTGATGTAATAAAACAATTATAAAATACCCTAAAAATATAGCATATCAGTTTTGACACTTGAACGTCCTTAAGGGTGTCGGACCCCAAAAAATTAATAATTTTATATCTGTACCAAACATTGTTCAACTCGTACGCATTGTATACGATAACATTTTCCACGAGTAAAAAAATTTTACAATTTATATTTTTTAGTAATTGATGTCAAATACAAAATTCTCTTTTGTTGCAGCCGTAATAACTAATACCAACTAAGATGTACCGATGAAAAAAAATTACAATGTAAACTTATCCCATGGGCTACCGCGTGAAACATATGCAATCAATCACCAAATAACAAGCCATATATATATATATATANAAACTTATCCCATGGGCTACCGCGTGAAACATATGCAATCAATCACCAAATAACAAGCCATATATATATATATATAAAAAAAGTTCAATATAAAGATTTTTTCGCATATTTAAAAAACTGTTATTTGGCGATTACATATATGTCAAGCAGTAGNAAAAAGTTCAATATAAAGATTTTTTCGCATATTTAAAAAACTGTTATTTGGCGATTACATATATGTCAAGCAGTAGCCGTTGGTATTAGTTTTAAGTTGTAAATTTTTTAATATTGACAACTTGGTATTTGTTATTACGGCTGCAATAAAACAGGAGAATTTTGTTCTTGACATAAAATAATTCAAATCATATAAAGTGTAATTTTTTTTATTGGAGTAAAATTTCATTACATACAATGCGCACGAGTTGAACAATGTTTGGTACAATTATAAAATAATTATTTTTAGGGGGTCAGCACCCTTAAAAGTTTAGCAAAGGGAAAATTTTCGCCACTATGTTAGCGCTAGTGTCGCATGTATATAATGTTTTCTCTATTTTCTACCTTAATAAACAGGATAATTGCAATAATCATATCTCATATAAAATAACTTCGTAACTACGTAAAATATTTCTCTTTTATAATGTACGTAGCTTAAAGTTTTAATTAAAAGTTGACTTTTGGAACACTGCGCACCTAGCGGTGGAAATATTCCCCAAACCAAGCTCTCCCATAAGAAATATCGTTTTGTTCCAAACCTGTAATAGAAATAACCTTACTTGTACGGGTATGTTACTTTTGAAAGCCCTTCGTATTTTATACTGGTACGCTCACTGTATTTTCTTCCGCCACATGTGAAATTAAGGCAGTGTTCGAATTGGCACCTTAAGTTTACTAGAAGGTCACGTAACCAGAATTGGTCGACCTATTTGGTATTTTAGTATCTAGTTTTTAGTGTGTAGCGAAACTTACCACAATACTAAACTACCAAATGCAGCCATCTTTGAACAAGTGTCTACGACGGCACCCGAATTGAACGTTACTAAATACGAATTTACTAAATGGTCGATTCAAACACGGCCTAGCATTTCCATGAGCCTGGTCACTTTATGCATGCTTCGGTCAAGTGAAACTGTAGCAATATTAGAACATCAATATCTTACAAATTTGCTGGTTCTTACATTTACATGCATTAAAAAAAAACAAATGAAAAGTAATAATTTCAGTGTGCACAAATGTTTACCTAACATTTTAAATTTAACGGAAACTCATGGAACTACTTTCCGTCCGTCGTCGCCAACCAGTGTACCCATTAACATACACGCATGTATTGGGAGTGGCATTTTTCGAAGGTTGATTTCTAAAGCGCTTATTTTACCGTGAACAACCTTTCGTCGCCCAGCACGCAGCAAGTAGTTCGCCGATTGCGAGGACCACTCTCGACAAAAGTACAGCGCAGCCCAAAATATAGCATGACCACAACACTCGAACTTGTAAATTAATTCGGGACGAAACGGGCTAAGATATATCTGCACGCACATTGTGTATTCTTCCGCCACATTGCCCCGGGCCTGATCACTTTATTCGTGCGTCGGTCAAGTGAAAGTTTTGTAATTGTAGAAAATTTTTTTTTTTTTTTTTTCAGATTTACTGATTATTGCACAAAAAAAATGCAAAGCAAAATTAATAATTTCGGTATTCACAAATGTTTACCCGTCAGTTTTAATTCGACGTTAAGATGTGGAACTACTTTCCCTCCGCCCGTCTCCGCTCACGACTCGTGTAGCGGCCAGCGCAAGTGGGAGTGTCCCAGTCCACTCCTCCACGCGAGAATAGAGGACTACGTCATTCGGCAACCAGGCTCCGTCTCGCACGCACCGCACCTCCTGCTCGCTGAAGTCATGGCGAAGTTCTGTGGCGCCTCGCTGCTCCTTCTCTTCGCCGTCCTGCACCAAGGTGAGCATACAGTCATCAGGTCATTGCCCAGGGAGCCTGCACGCGGATATCGGTTCTACCCAGTCACAGTCGATGCATTGACGAAGGAGCACGGGAGTGTCACACTTGGGGGCCTGTCCACAATAGCTCGTCCGTGGACCTATACTTCGTCCGCGGACGCACGTCCCAAACGTGTGTGTGTAAAAATTACGACGTGCACCAAATGCGATGTCGTCCAAAGCTAAAGCTTTCAGATATCGGTACTAGAGTGACTCAAATCGGCGCGCCAGTAAATTGTATGCAAATACTTTTCGATATTAATTAATTTTGTTTTCTGGTTTTAGCTATGAGAGACCGTACTTTTTGTATTTTGCTTTAGTTCAACACATTATTTTGGGTGTTTTTTTTTTTTTGCTGGAGTAAGTAAATTTTCGGGTTTTTATTTATTAAAAAGTTTTGTTTTCGAGGCTGCGAGATTGTTCTCGCTTCGATATCAGTACGGCATTATTCGCTTTCTACCGTTTGCGCTCGATAAAATGTAAACAAAACAAACAACTTTGGGACACGCCCTCGCGTGCGGCAACACTGCTCACGCGCTGACCTTGGGCAGTCAGCAAGCAGAGGCGCGTGCAAGAACCCGAGGACCAAGGCGCTCTCGAGAGAGAGAGGACCTCCGTCTGATCGCGGGGGTGGAAGGAGGAGCAGGGGAGTGGTCACACACTTGCGGGTTCGGGTTTGGCCAACTGCTGAGAGAAACCTGATAATTAGTGATCTGTTGGTGAGGGGCTAGATCAATCCGCGTGTTCCTTGGTACCTGTCATTTGCATGTATTCTTTTTATTTTTTACCTTACAGTCTGTGCGGTTGTGGAAGAATGCTAATCGTGTAAATGTTTTGTTTTGTCAGAGAAACTTTTGGGTTAGTAATTTCAACCTGTAGCTGTCTCTTCTTTGCTATTAAAATAGGAAATAATAAAAAATAAAGAAAAAGTAAATACTTAGAAATAAAAAAAAACTGCTTTATTAAATAATGTAACATATCCCGGTATTAAATTTAAGAATGGCGGAGCGCTCAATTGTATGGACTTATAAGTTGATTCAGCATATTTTGAAATCAACCTTTGAAAAATGTCACTGCCCCTACCTGCATGTATTTTAACGGGCACGCTGACTGGCATACGCTCAGTAAATTTGGTAACGACGGAGAGAAAATAGTTCCATTTCTTAACGTTGAATTAAAAGTGCTATGTAAAAGTTTGTGACTATCGAAATGATTTATTTTGCTTTCTGTTTTTTTTTAAATGTATTTTAAGAAACAATTTGCAAATAGGTAAAACATTTACTTTTCTAATAATTTCACAGTTTCACTTGACCAACCCATGAATAGAGTGATCAGACCCAAAGCTATGTTAATATTACATGTGGAGGAAGAACACGCGTTCATGCAAGCAGTTTACCTTGAACAGCCTTTGAAACAAATCGCCATAGGCTCTTAGTAGATATATAATTAATTTAAACTTAAATAATAAATAAACGGCATCTCCCTAACCCGCTCATAAACGCTTTTAGCTAGGCGACATAAACGAGATGAACATAAACACCATGAGCAGTTATCATCCAGTTCCGAAAGTAGACCCGTCGTTGTGATGTGCGACGCCCGCTCACGGGTTCGTGGTCGAAGAAGTAACGAGATCACACGCTTTCTCTAGAGCACATGGGAGTTCGCAAGGGTGCAGGAGACAGATCTCTAGCTTTCCCCTTGCAAGAGTTTCTTTCGTACTTTCCAGTACGTACCAAACAAGGTCGATGAAACGTGAATGCAAGTTGCTGTCATTTATCGCTGCGCTTAACTTGTGTACTCGTTTAAGAATGTTGGAAACTTCAATTTATGATAGAAACGCAAACAGTAGTTAAATAGACTGTTCAAGATAAAATTATCACTTTCGAAAGCCCTGCTTCAGATCTGCTTGTATGCACATTGTGTAAGAGAAGGCTACATATCTTTTAACTTCACCTATTGAGGGGATAGGAAGGGGGAAGGGGGTCCGGGGATCCTCCCCCGGAAAATAAAAAAAAAAAACTTGCTTTTTCAGGCAATTTTTACTACAAAATAATTGCTAACATTCTCTATCTACCCTAAAATATTCATTTTCAAATACTTGGATTAATAACCAAACCACTTGTAAAGTGAATATCGTTCACACAAAACTCAAGAGTAAGCCTATTTTCAATTGATTGAGTGCTCAGCCTGTTTTTTTTTATCATGAAAGTAAAAATCAAGCAAATATCATACAAAAAACAAAGCTTTATTTAACTTTTACTCAATGTCATAATAAGTTATTTTTATACAAAATGAAGTGTTCTCTTTTGGATTGAATTAAAGTCATCAGTAACTTTGGAAATGTCTACACCAACACTCCTTTCGATAGCCAAAAGAGCTAACGAGGACAACCTCTCTTGGCCGATCGTGTTCCTGGTGTATGTTTTCAACCGCCGAAAGAACGAAAAAGACCTCATAAGATGCTGAGTTCATTGAAATTGTAAAAAAACAAACGGTAAGGTTCAAAAAGTAGAGGGAACACACTTTTCAAAGACTTCTCTACAAAAACGGCAGCTCTTTCTTGGATATTTTTGTTTTTTGACTCTTCCATTTTGTAAAAACATCTCAGTTCAGACAGAAGAAGTTCATTGTCCAAAGTGTAATATTTGCACACATACTGTTCACTGGCTAGGTCTACGTCAGTTCCACCTAGAATTTCGCTCAAGTGGTTTAGTACACCTAGGTTGTTTTCTTGAAGCCTGACCTCTATCTCCTGGTTTAGGATTTCAATAACTGGGCAAAGGATTGAAACTTTGTAATACTGTTCTACAGATTCAAATGGAGCTTTACTCCCTCCCCCAATTTTGGAGGGAATTTTACCCTTTCGTGGCAGCTCGGCTGCTTTAAACCCGCACTTGTCAGCGATTTCTGTGCAGTGATTGAACAACTGAGTAAAACACTCCTCTGTTCTGAAGGATTGTAACACTTCAAGTGTGCTGTTTTTTTTTTTTTTTTACAGATTTCACAACTTCGTAGGTCACACAGCTTGTCTGAAGGTTATTTTCCAGTAAGTCACATTGTGTTAGAACTCTCCTGAGTAATAGCAAGTCAAATACAAAGTTGAAGTCCTTCATACTTTTTAACAAAGCATTGGCTTGTCCACCACTGTCAGGGTCTGTCTGTGCAATTTCTTGTAGAGTCGCCAGAGTGGTTTTAAAATTATCTAACAAAGAACGCACTGCTTCGACACAGCAAGTCCATCTGGTATCACTCAAAGACTTCAATGTTGCTGTTCCACCACTAAAACTTTTGCACTTTTTTGAATGTTTTCAAAAACAGCACGTCGTTAAGTTGATTCCTCAATAAAGTTGTAAAAATGTTGAAGTACAAAGAACGTGTTTCTTATTGAAGTCACGCTTGTGCAACAGATTACAATGCACAAGTTCAATATATGTNTACAAAGAACGTGTTTCTTATTGAAGTCACGCTTGTGCAACAGATTACAATGCACAAGTTCAATATATGTTCATTGCAGTGGATGCACATTGCCGTTGGGGCTTGTATACGAATGTTACAATAAAGTACATCCCCATACAAAACCCATCTTCACAATACTGCTTCGTGTAAAATAGTAGCAGGTGAGTGCAAGTCACTCATGGAGTGCCAATTCGTTGATTCTTGTTCAAATTCCGCTACAGAACAAAAAACCTTCTGTATGCACAATGAAAAAGTCACGTAACGAAAATAAAACAATATGTTCGTAACCTCGTCTCATAAACCGCAAATATAGCAAGCGCTCGAACACTACTTGAAACTAAGTCAGGTGCGTTTGTCCCATTCATATAACATCCGTATATACAATTGCGTATAAACTGGTTACTGTTAATTAATCAGTTTTGAAATTATCCTTTGAAAATTGTCACTGTTCCTAACCTGCACATATTTTAACGAGCACACTGGCCGATGTGTGCCCAGTTAGGTTTNCTTTGAAAATTGTCACTGTTCCTAACCTGCACATATTTTAACGAGCACACTGGCCGATGTGTGCCCAGTTAGGTTAAGTAACGACGACATAATGTAGTTCCATCGAGATTGCAAAATTAATAGTCCTAGATGAACACTTGTGAATAGTGAAATGATTTCTTTCACTTCCTATTTTTTAATGCATAAGTGTACTATTTATCAAGCTTAAAAAAATATTTTTCTTTTATAATAATTTTACTGTTTTGATTGACCGACGCATGGATAAAGTGGCCAGGCCCATGGCGTTGTCAGTTTTACACACGGCGGAAGAATACACAATAAGCAAGCAAGTATGTGTTAAGCAGGGCTTATAAACGTGATCATTTTACCGTGCACAGTCTGGATTACTTGTTGGAACTGAGAGAACGGGGAATCGATGAATTTTAAAATGCGCAGACCACGCCCATACGCAAGGTAGGGAGCCCAACAAATAACCTCTCGAGTTGCGGGGAAGCTCTCTATCGAACCCGCGTGCTACTGGCATCACTGGGAGGTCTGCCGTGATGTAATTACGCGTGTTTTCGACTACGATCGATCTTTGCCCAGTGCAAGGGTTAAGGGTGAGATAAGCCGTAATGAAAATTAACAGCCGATGGCCTGAGATATAAGTATTTATACCATTTGTTCCGTACACCGAGAGAAAATTTGTGTGTACGCAACACCGTTATATTAATACAAGGACAGTAGTCTGGTAGGTTTGTTGATAACATTCAAAAGATTGTTACCCGCAAACAGTCATACCAACAGAACTGGTTGTCAGCTTTTATTTGACTATTTCTGTAACTATAAATATAGGAACTACTTCCTACAACAGAGAACTCAGTTTCTACTACAGAAAAGACAGTTCTTCAAAAGGAAAAAAAACGGTATTTCGATTGTCCTGCTAAGAAATATAATTGTAAAATACTTGCGTAGCATTTCTGATGTGAGTACCACCGCCACGGTGGAAAACTGTTACACATCTAAGCTGTTGTCGTTTTCTTAAAGTATATAACGCGTGTAGGTAAATGTTTAGTCGTTAAATGTTTTTTTATTTTTTTATTTTTTTTTTCTAATTCCAGTCGAATACTTTTACAAAGGGTTTAATTTTTATTTCTAATTTATCTCCTTTGAATGTTGTTCTGGGTTTATAAAGTTACTCCGTTTCAATGTAAAAAAAAAAACAACACATTTTTGTTACCAACTTTTAAAAACGAAAATCCGTGCCCGTGACTGCATATATAAGAATCNAAAAAAAAAACAACACATTTTTGTTACCAACTTTTAAAAACGAAAATCCGTGCCCGTGACTGCATATATAAGAATCTCCATTAGCGTTTACTTTATCAATTTTGGCAGCAAATAACGCAAAGTAATTCAATGTGAGCGTAATATACAATATAAATGAGATCTATTTATTTTTGTTTCGAGAACACTGGATCAAGAATTAACGAACAGTCGTACCTTTATGTTCCTAACAGGTGTCACATCGTCTTTAAATACCCGTGGGCATGAGATAATTTGGCGGAAGAATACACAAAAGGGCCGAATAAAGAAAATAAGCAGGTTTTAAATAAAATTGCCCATTCAACCGTATAACAGCCACGCGTCGGACATTTCATTGTAAAATGTTCGCTTCATCTCCCGGAAGATTTTCAAACGCTTCAGCTCTCGGCTCCAGAATCTCTCTGCTTGCTCACGATCCGCCCTGTTGTTCGCGTGCAGATCACTGACCAGAAATAGATCAGCCCCGGTCTTCGGAGCACGTGCGGTCAGCAAAGGCGTGGTCGTCTATTTCTGGCTTGCCGCAGAAAGCCGGTGGCCGGCCGGTCTTGTTTGTTAACACTACGGCAGCCATTTCCGTCTTAAAACAAATGAGGGAGTGTATCGTAAACTAAACTTAATTAAAATCCTATTTTAAAATATATTTTTTTTTATATTTGATGCAAGTTATTTTAATTTTCTAAAGGAGTATTAAGGTCCTCACTTTTTATGCCGGCTGTCTAATCTGTAAACTACAGGCTTTTCACGGTAAAATGATAACATTTGAAAGCCCTGCTTACGATCTACTTTCATTCACATTGTATATTCTTCCGCGTTATGTAAATGTCTGGGCTCGAGAACAATGTGGACTGTATTTTAACGACTTACGGAGTCGAGAACAAAGCCGAACTGGTCTTGTACATTCTGGCAACGCCGCTCCAGGCCGATGGCTCCACCATCAACAGTGTTGCCACAATGTGGTGGGGAATTTAAACTAGTTCAAACGGACCCATGGCACAAACATTCCCGCCCGCCTTAAAAGGCCCATACTTCAACACTAATCAGTCCCGTTAACAGTATACGAAGGTATGAAACAGTACAATCAATATTTAGGCACAAGCAGGTTCTATATACGCAGATGGATTTCTTGGTCGTGCACTAGCTGAGAGGAAGNTACAATCAATATTTAGGCACAAGCAGGTTCTATATACGCAGATGGATTTCTTGGTCGTGCACTAGCTGAGAGGAAGAGGACACAACTTAACAGCTGGCCTGATGAAGGTGCCTTGCTGGGTATGAACCTCAGTGACGCTCACGGCATCGTCTNAGGACACAACTTAACAGCTGGCCTGATGAAGGTGCCTTGCTGGGTATGAACCTCAGTGACGCTCACGGCATCGTCTGCCTCAGGGTGGATCTTTACTATTCTACCAAGCTTCCACCGCAAAGGGGGGCAAGTTTTGGTCTTTTACCAACACCAAGCTGCCTTCAGCTATGTTTTCTTCTCCGCTGGTACACTTAACCTTGGGCTGGAGATGATTGAGGTACTCCGCATGCCACCGCTTCCAAAACGACTGGTGGATCTGTCGTAGGAGTGACTACCTAGTCAACTTGTTGACTGGAGTTGACATGTCCAGTTCAGGCAATATATGGACTGCACCCATTGTAAGAAAACGACTGGGAGTTAGTGCAGAGAAGTCATTAGGATCACTCGACAATGGGCACAGAGGTCTTGAATTGAGAGTTGCCTCAATCTGGGCTAAAACAGTGCTCAGTTCTTCACATGTCAGCAACTGGGTCCCCACAACTTCCTTGAGAATAGACTTGACAGATTTGATACCTGCCTCCGGAAGTGTTATTGGCAGAAGAGGTTGCTCGAGAATGCATTATTACCCTTGCTTTGGATTCGAACGACGACACAATGACGTCACCTAACTTCGATGCTCTTTTGAAAAAAGCGTAGAGAGTAGTGGTGATTTTTAGGCGGCTCTTAACAACGAAGTGTTGAGACCCGTTGAGGATGAAACGAGGTGAGTATGGAGCAGCGCCGGAATGGAAGGGGGACGGGAGATCCCCGAGAAAACCTGCTGATCAGCGGCATCGTCCGTCACGATTTCCACATGCGAAAATTCGCGAACGACCTCACCGGGAA
>NQII01002370.1:323477-356049 GCA_002778355.1 Clitarchus hookeri
AAAAAAAAACCGATCACCAACTTCACAGTCATTTCGACGTTTTACGATGGGTCGGTACGAGCGTTTTGAAAAGGGCGTGCAAGCAAGGCGGCGTAACGTCAGTTTTTCGCAATCGCACAGACAGATGCTATCTAAAGTAACGACGTCCCCAGCCGGCCTCGACCCACTGCAGGTCGCAGAAGTGACTTCATCACGGAGTAGATGTGTACACAGAGACACACCATAGCCTATTCGCTGTATCTTCACACTTTACGAGTCAAACCTTTGGAAAATCACCCTTACGTACGACGTGCTTCGTTGTGTCCTGAATATGACATGTGCCACAAACCGTTTTATATTTCTGTTAACATAAGAGTGCCTTCTTTTTTGTTAAACTGAACTTTTATTTATATTTCATCTATACGTGACATATTTAATTTAATTATACGTGACTATACGTATGATACGTGACTATAAGTATACGTGGCTATACGTGACTATAAGTATACGTCACGTATCTAATTTATAATTATTTTTAATGAAATCAGTGAGAAAATAGGTGTGTTGGTAATGCCCAGTAAGAAAAGGTTCTTATGCAAAATATTATTAAAGTGAGAGCGCACGAATTTTCTAGACTATGTTAAGCTTTGTTTCCCATGATGTTGAGGAATATGCTGTAAGTACAACTCGAGCAGGGCCTCAGAATAGTTGGGCGTAACCACATGAATTGTATATAAATAAGTAACCAGAGACGAAATAGCGTGGAGGTTCCTCTGATTTGGGCGTACCCAGTCTCTCGAGTCCGGCTACCGCGCGCTGCGAAGGGTTCCCTGTCGTCTGGGCTGCCTCCTGGCAAAGCAGGCTACCCGGGCGCTGATTGGCGAACGGCGTACCGACAGTGACGTCGTTTTACTGGCGTGTGCGGCTGTAGTAAGCCGCCAGGCTGGAGTTCGCGTAAATAAGCTGTTGTTTCTCCTCTGCATTCTTCAGGCGGCTGCCCACCTAGCTTTTAAACTGCGTTAAAGCGAGTGAAGAGATTTGGGCGGCTCTTATGGAGCAGCGCCCGGAATGAAAGGGCAGAGGAAACGGGAGATCCCCGAAAAAACCCACACCGACCGGCGGCATCGCTCGGCACGATTCCCACGCGCGATAATCCGGGAGTGACCCGGCCGGGGATTGAACCCGTTTCGCCTTGGTGGGAGGCGAGCAGGCTAACCGCTCAGCCACCGCGACCCCAACTGCGTTAAAGTCCGTTAGAAATCAACGTTTTCTTTTATTAAAGAAACCAGTAAACGCGCGCTTAAAATGCGGACTAGTCGTGTGTGCTACTTTCAAGACATCGCGCATATTGCAAATATTATTTTACCGCCCTCTAACACGGCTGAAAACGGCATTTTCTAACTGCCGTTTCTCAAAATAAACGAACCGGATTCATGCGAAACTTTGATAGAGGAGCGCATTGGACTTTGTTACAGTGTCGCGTCCAATTGAATTGTAGGGTCACCTCTTAAAGTCCCACAGTGTCAGTGGTACGAAGGGAACACTGCACGCGAGTTCACAACTATGCGCGTAGAGGCGATATCAGCCTGCATCCGCCGGCCGGCGTCGACCGTAGCGCTTCATCGAACTTTTTTGCCTCGCACACACACACACCACTCACTGGGCGGCAGTGTCTTTTTGTGCTTCGTTACGTCATCTGTGCGTGGGTACCTCTTTCCGAAGTGGCTGTCCTCCGCCCAGGGCTCCGTGCCAACTGCTAAACTTCGCCCAGGCTGCGAGCCAACGAGGTCTTGCTTGCACGACGCGACGGTGTCTGATCTGCGCGCCTCCGTCTCCAACGAGCATGCGCTATCGAGTGCGCAATCGTTGCCGAACCCCCGTCACCTTCTCACGAGGTGGCAAGCCCAACTAAGAAAGATTTTGTCGAATCAAAGTTTGTTTGGCGCAGCCAAATTAATTTTTTGTATAGGAGCCATTAAATATTTTGTTGTTGAGACATAATTATTTTGTTGTTCTTATTTGGTTGCCCCAAACTAAAGATTTGTTGATATGAAAAAAAGTGGAAGGCCGAACGAGTCTCGAACCTAGACCGTTTGAATCCGAGCACTGCGCTATAGCGACCTTGGCAGAAATGACTAGTGATGACATGGGAAGGATTTTAATAGATAAGTTTCAAATACTGGACAACGTGCGTATACAAATATTCAAATTTATACAGCTTTACTTTTTAGTTTCTTGCAAAACTTGTTTTATTAGGATGTTTATACCATTATTAATCATCAATAAGTGCAATAAAAAACACCGTTACTACCCTATTTACCACAAAAAAAAATGCAAACAAACTCTTGAGCTGCATTTTCGAACGAAGGCGATCAAGTGAGTACCAAAACAAATATATACAGTTGATACAACTAGGGCAACCAAACATAATTTCGGCCTTATACAAGCAGTGTTTCAACAACCTTTCATGACAGTTCCGTTTCTCCTATACATTTAATTTTGGTGCGATCAAAGCGTAAGTTACATTTCGTAGTAAAGATAGAGAAATGTCTGGAACCCAGACGCGAAGATGTGTGAGTATCAGAAATATATTAAAACAATTTTTTACCAGTAGTTATTGCAAAAATTCTATTTAAAATAAGGACCTAACTCCCGAATTATGTCGGGAGCATCACTGCGAATACGAGTATTAGATACTGTCTACAATATACAATATACTCCATTTACGGTTACTTCCAACTTTTCTGAAGCCCTGCTTAAGTTATAAACCCAGGGTATTCCTCCGCATCACGCAAACCAAACTTAGAAAATTACACCAGAGGACCAACGCACCGCATTCGTGCGCACCCAGTGTTATCATATTTTTCATATGAACTATTTCTTTCTAGGCGTCACCAACACATCTAGTTTGTCGCTTTATTTATTCATATTAGTTATAAATTAAAAAAAAAATATTGCTCGCATAAAATACGTCATACGTGGCGTGTTTATTCAAGGGTTTGATTCAGAAGTGTGAAGAAACAGCAAAGAGACTATATCAACGCATCTTGGTAAAACCAAAAAATAGTTTGTGCACATTTACTCGTATTCTGGTATCCTTTCTTAAATTTATGGAGGGAAAATGAATACCTTGTCCATCTTTTGTTAAGCCACTGTACGTAATGTGCTATAGCTCTGCGATAACACAAAGCAGTGTCACAGAATAGAAACTTATACAGAAATGAAATTATGTGGCGGTTCGTTTGATGTGGGCGTACCCATTCTCTGATTGGCTGCGCGAGGCTCTGCAAACGAACCTTGTGTCTGATTGGCTATTGCGTGCTACGAATGTTTCCCCATTGACCGGGCTTCCGGCTGGCGAGTAAATTACAAGGCGCTGATTGGTGAACGGCGTTCCGACGTGTTTCCGGCCAGTGACGCCATTTTGCTGACGTGTGCAGTCGGAGTTCGTGATACAAGCGGTTGTTTCACCTCTCGTCATTCTTCAGTATTCTTCTGTGGTAGTGTGAGTGAACCTCCTCTAAGCAATATTCATAGTCGGATATCAGTCAAATGAGCACTTCAACAANAGTATTCTTCTGTGGTAGTGTGAGTGAACCTCCTCTAAGCAATATTCATAGTCGGATATCAGTCAAATGAGCACTTTAACAAATAGAACACTGTGCCCGAACGTAACTCGAGCTAGACTAGAAACCAAATTTTCTTTGTCACTAGGGGCCGCGGTGATGTAGTAGTCAGACTATTCGCCTCCCCCTAAGCTAACCGGGTTCGATTCCCGGCGCGGCCGCTCCCGGATTTTTGCTTGTGGGAATCATGCCAGAAGATGCCGCTGGTTGGCGNAAATAGAACACTGTGCCCGAACGTAAATCGAGCTAAACTAGAAACCAAATTTTCTTTGTCACTAGGGGCCGCGGTGGTGTAGTAGTCAGACTATTCGCCTCCCCCTAAGCTAACCGGGTTCGATTCCCGGCGCGGCCGCTCCCGGATTTTTGCTTGTGGGAATCATGCCAGAAGATGCCGCTGGTTGGCGTGTTTTCTCGGGGATATCCCGTTTCCCCCGTCCTTGCATTCCGGCGCTGCTCCATACGTAGTTTCACTCTCATCGGCTATCAAGATATCTCGATGTTAAGAGCCGCCCAAATATTTCTCCACTTCGTTTTGCCTTCATTCGGTGGGTTAATTTTGTCTCCTTTGCTTAGTAGTTCTACTAATATCAATATCGAAAGCCGTTCCTTGCGGTATCCGAGTCTGGTCCTGGGGCCCAGTTCTCTAGAGGAAGACATGCTATCCGATTGCTTTAAGTCGATTTTTTAAACCATCGCTAGGTTAATAATGTGTCGTAATCAAGGCGTTGGGTGTCGAAATTAATCCGGTATAGAGGCAGCTGCATGAATTTTCATTCCACGCCGTATGTATTTGTATGCGGTGCCATCAAAGATAGACAAATTTGTTCAACACAATAAGATGTTTTTCTTGAAACGCATTCCTTAAAAACTAAATATGACACTAAGAAACGTTTAACTTACAAGTAAAGTAAAACAATATTATGTAATATTCACATTACTAGTCATTACGAACATAACATCTTTTCTCCGTTTTTAATTCATATCGACTGCAAAAAAAATAAATGCTGTATTATAATTCTGGGCGAAATATAAGTGAATGGTTTACTTGGCCAGAACAGGAGATAAGTTAATGTTAACGGAATTATAAAACGCTTGTGGCATACGATTTATTTATGAAACAACCCAACACGTCATGCATGGGGCGATTTCCAAATATTTTATTCGGTTAAGTATGGAGGAATCGCAGAATATGCCATAGGCAAGTGGCTATACTCATGACTACAGTACCCAATATAAACAGAATAACATGAAAATGTGGGCGTGGCGTATTGGAAATAATCCTGCGTTCAGATTATTTCGCGGAAATAAACTACCACATAAACAACGGCTGAAGATCTTAGAGCAAAGTTGGTGGTGTATTAGAAAAGTAGTACCGTGTTTTAACGTCTCAGTAAAGCATGACGTTTAAAAACTTTGGTAAGCGTAATCGGTTCTCAGAAATACCGGGATTACCGCTAACAGTCGCATTATTCCGTGCCGGGCACGTGCCCAGGATTTAAAAATTGGAAGGTGACAAAACTACATCAATTTTGCCTTCACTTTTCACACCGAACCCAAGTTCCTGGTATAGGCCAGTTGTAAAAGTACTCAAGGGACAACCAAATAAGATCGCTTTTTAGAGGATAATTTAAACTCTGATTGGCACAGTTTGTTTATAATTTCTAAAATGCCTCTTAGTTTGTTTTATTTCTTGCAACTTTATGGTAAGGGTTTAACCTCCTAAACCCATCCCGTACTCAGAGCCAACTAATATGTCTAGGCATAAAAGAACTGGTGCCTCAGTAGTGGTGGATATAGGTGACTCACTTGTAGTTTGTCTGACATGTCTGTGAATACTTTCAGACCTCGAAAAAGGAAACTTAAATATAAAAAAGTACCACCGAATTCCTAGAATAACTAGTTTTTCACTGCGGTTTGTTGTAACTGTGCTGAATATATTTTAAATAAAAAATAATATCATCAGTATTTTATGTAACATGCTATACTTACCCCCCAGGAAAGCGTTGAACACAATGATTAGTAGAACTATTAGAGAGGATGAGTCTACGTAATGGCAATCTTGTTAATTATTAGTATTAGTTAAAGTACTTTTATTTCTTTATCGTTCCAGGGCTTCTTCAAATGAAAATTGCCCGTGCGTCTAATTACTTGACTACCGTCATCATTCTAACAGCGCTGTTGTCAACGAAGCTTGCCCGCCGTCCAGCAGTTTGAAAATAGAACGTGGAAGTACTAGTTTCGTAAAAGTTTCTGCCTTCGGCGCACGCGTTCTCAGTGAGTCACTTTTCTTCGCCGCGTCTCATCAACACCGTCTGTTGTCCAACTGCACGATATTTAATTATTCAAACAGTTTAATTATGCCGGTATTTCATTTTGGAACATAGGTTCGACATCTTGTTTTAATTGTTATCTTCCTTGCAATTATTTCTGCCCATTTTTCTCAGCTCCGTGTATTTAAATACTTTAATTCGGAAGTCGAAAGTTAACTTCCCTATTGGTAGTGCGCCGAAAAGGTAAGCGGGGTATTTGAGGTTCAGAAGATTAAGTGCCCAGAATCGGAAAAAGTAGTAACAGAATCTTTGCAACAGTTATTGAAAATGGAGTACTAAAGGTGGTGAGTTCGAGTTGCGCCATGTTCAGAAGGTTGCGCTATGTTCAGAAGGTTGCGCTATGTTCAGAAGGTTGCGCTATGTTCAGAAGGTTGGACGTGGCTGTTAATATTGTGTGAAAGAGTTATTAGCACCTTGCTCATTTCGTCAGCCATGTTTCACGAAGTGCTAACTTTTAAGGTCGTGAGGTCTCCACGTCCACTTCACGACTGTGTAGCGTCCGTCATATCGATACTGATGCGATTTATTGTTCCGTTGAAGTGTATCTAAGAGCATTCGTCATACATCGCAAGCGTCGATAATTCTCGATATTGCAAACGTCGAAGTAATACGCACTACCCACCAAGAAGTATTACCGTATCCCTGAATATAAAAAATACCGCCATTATCGCGTGCTCTTCACTTCTGAAATATCGTCCATGTCGCTAAATTTCCCACGTCGTAATACAGTCAGTATACAACTTTGCAGTGCATGTTATCTGCTTAAACTTGTTTGTAGATGCGATATTTCTATAACCCCGTAACATATTATTCCTAGTACACTCATTCACGGACGAAGTGTTGCAAATTACGTAAAAAAAATGGTTGGAGCTGTACATGGTTAGGAACTAGCACCAATACATTTGACGTCTTTTTCCTAGTTGATGCTATTGGCTGCTGCCAGCACACTAAATGTTATTATTGGTTGTTGCCGGTTCCATTGGCCAATATAAATTATTTTCATTAGTTTCATCGAGTAAATTATTACAAGGAATGCGTGAATACTTGTCAGGACAAACATCTCTTCTTTCGCAACACCTGGAACGAGAAATTAATGTGTAAGTTACGGGGTTAAAAAATATCGTATTGTGGCCTACAAAAAAAAATTACAAAGTCCTAATTTACTTTTAACGCTCCGAATGCAAAGCCACCTACAGGGGATCAAACACCGTCCTGTCCTGGTTGCATCATTCCACCTGTGTTATATTGTAATTTTCATAGACCAATCACGTGAAAATGTTATAGGCTAGGGTTAGGGCCATAAATACGTTACTAAAACGCAAGTTCGTACCCATATGTGCATTAAACTTACACAGACTAAATATAATAAATTCAGCGTGAAGATATTTTAACGTCACTCTTTCAATACGACGTTAAGAAGCGGAATTACTTTACCTACATGTCTATCAACTTTACTGGGAGCAATTCAGCCATTTCGTCTTTTAAAACATGCACAGTTACAGGCATAACGATTTTTTTCAAATATTGTTTTTTTAAAAAACGTTTTATTAACCGCTAGCTACTTGTGTATAGAAGGGATATTGTCAATTAAATTTTATGTCCTGAGGATTATAAGTAACTTAATAGAGTAGGTACGCGAACCGTGTTGGCATTTTTCTGGAGTGAGGTTAGAGTGAGTGAAGAGATTTGGGCGCCTCTTAACGTCGAGGTCTTGAGAGCCGATGAGGGTGAAGTGAGGTGAGGTGAGATGGAGCGGCGCCGGAATGAAGGGGCGGGGGAAAGCACGATTCCCACTTGCGGAAATCCGGCATGAACCGGCCGGCGGTCGAACCCGGTTCGCCTTGGTGGGACGCGAGCAGGATAACCGCTCAGCCACCGTGTCCCCAGTGAGGTTAGATATCACTTTTAGAAACCATCGCTGGAGCGGTCGGTATGAGCTAAACCACGTCTTATCTCGTGTGAGTTAGGTATGCTACATAGTGACCAAACCAACTGGTTGTTTAGGATCTATCTTTGTCTTCTTTTATATTGACTTCGTATAAACTATATAGTTAGCAAACAAAATTCCTTTCAAGGTCTTCAAGGTGTTAAGAGGAATCCCTAGTAAACACCTCAAGGTCACATCCGGCCATAGGGGAATCATTGTGACGGCGACGGAGAACATCATAAACATTCTTCGAGCGTGTTCTGTTTCCTCAGAATTTTAAGCGGGTGACTATTGGGTTTAAATACAGCAACCTGTTCAGAACTGATACAGCATTTTCGCAGTTGTTTAAAACACTGTTTTACAGTATAATAAACATCGTAAACACATCGTAAACAGAGAGCTACTTACAGAAACTTCTGCTGGCTTTGCATCTTTTCAACGACCACATTTGTGTTTCAAGAACCAAATTTATGAATGTGAAAACAAAATATAGACTTTCATTTCTGTCCTTGAAAAAAAAATTTAAATTGAAATATTCGATAGCTTTTTTTTTAAACTTAGAATATAAACAAATGCTTACTGTGTGTCTCATTTGATGACAAATAGGAAGGCCCCCTACACGGAAGATGGTCAAAGGAGCAGGAAATTATTCTTTACCTACACGCTCACCAACAGTGAATACCGCGTGGCAACAGTGTGGGCATGCATGCGCGATTGTCAACACACTCAAATTTCCCGCCGAGCTGACAGATAAGCGGCGAGCGTGGATTACGCGGGTTGATACCAAAAGCTGAAGCGCGGGCGAGCTGAGACCGTTGTCCGTTCCCATCAGCGACGCATCCTGTTGCCACCCGCAGTTACCAATTCCCATCTCCTGCGTCCACGTGGCGGGTTTCCCGCCGTTCGAACGTATAACGGCGACACCTGCGGCGCGCGTGAAAATCTTGGCGGGGAAAGAAAACTACAAGTTTGTCGTGGCGAGGTTGGTACAGCGCGTACTCCATTGACTGCGAGAAGTGAGCATCGTTCAATTGCGACTGTTGGAGTTGGTTTAAAGCAAACGAAGTTATTTTTAAAACCTTGGTATTTTCTTCTGTCTGATCTTCTAGTAACCTTCCACTTAACGGATGCAATGACTAGTTTTCATGTGTACATATGAAAAAAATTACTGAAATCAGTTGCCATTAAAATTTTTCTTTACGTGAGGGAATACTTTCCGGAATTTGTTGCCAACATTACTTTAAACTTGCCAATCGGTGTTTACGTTCAATTCCCCGCACTTACGAAGGAATTTTATTTTTCAAAAATTTATTTCCGGAAGTTCTCGCCGTGTGTAATGTGTTACAGGGAAAGGCGTTGAGGGAATGGGCGGTAGAATGCGCATAACATCTCCGCAGAAACCACTCTTTGTGTTTCAACATTGCACTATTTTTTTTATTGCGAACAGCTCTATCAAAACAACACGTGGATAGTATTTGAGGTTAGTAACCCTCTTTCGTAAGTTGTGCTTTCGAATATGTTTACACTTCCTCTGAATTAGTTTGAATGCAACTGGAATATGTTCAAGTTGGTTAAATATTTTCATTAATTTAGTAGGGTGCGTCTGTTGACAAAGTAAATGCACGCAAACACGTTCATTACTGTGTAGACCATGTGATTTTGACAGTTCTACGGCGATGGGTGAGTCAACGTTGGGTACTGCAACATGTGTGCGTGTGAAGAATGATACGTATCGATCTCATAACCCCTCTTATAGAAAACAAACACACACTATATATATATATATATATATATATATATATATACATATACACACACACACATACACATACACACCAGTATATCTTTTATTCCTTGTCAATTTATCTGCGAAGAAACTGACAATAATTCTTTGTTTATTAATTTATTAGTTGAAGATATCCTGGTTAAAGTTCTCGTCAAAGTTCTCCTCGTCCAAGTCCTTCGGAAAATATGCCTCCGCCTCGACTCTGGCGGGCGAGTCATTTTGCCATGTTATCGTTCGTCCTGACGACTTTAAGCGGGCTACACACGGGCCGATCCGATGACCCGCCATCGTGTCCACGACACGTCGGGAGCAGAAATTGTGTCGTGTATAGACTGGTCGGTTGACCAAGTTGGTCGGGTACGACGATCGGGAGCTAGGGCGGTCTGGACCTTCCGATTTTTCAAATCGTTCTGACTCCCCGGCACGAGTGCGGCTTTATTCTTTATGTATACGTATCATTGTTTTGAGAGTGTGAAGTCAGATTATGATTTTTGTTGTGCTGTTAGCAGACATCACCCATCTAAAATAAATTCGTTTTATTGATTGATAATTTACTGACTTTATTGAATGATAATTTTGCATGTATTCTAATTCAAAAAATGACATTTTGGACAACGTAAAAGCCATGACAGTCCCGTTTGTACTGACATATCGGGGAGCTGAATCGTGTCGTCTGTAGAGTCACCCCCTGCGGTTGGTTTATTGGTTAGGATCGGATTGGATCGGATTGGCCCGTGTGTAGCCCACTTTACGCCCACGGGACAAGTTTTTACCTTGCGGTCGTTTCGCCCTTGAACAGAAAAATTAAAATATTTAAACGGAAACATTTTCTCGAAAACGTATCAACCAACATGGCGTCGCGCACACTTTGAATGCTCTTGCAAAATACATACAATTTAAACATTTGAAATATAAATTATAAATGTCAAATTCTTTATAAAAAAAAAAAAAAAAAAAAAAAAACCTGACTAGGTTATAGAAAACGCAGTATTGTTTTTAACTTTCGACGGGAATCTCAGAAATCTTTGATTTGTTGGTTTATTTCGCGTGCATAGCTTTAATCAAGTGTTGCCAACATGAATACACACACAAGCATGCTACTGACCAGCTAATGGCAGGCACTCTATATGGAGTCATTGGTCGCGGCACCATTACAAAGTTGGTGGTTCTCACTGTCATCCAGCTGTCGAAACCTGGTCTTCGTAGAGCTGAGACGGAGTATGCTCAATAACCTTTACCCTTTCGCTGCCAGTTTCCATTCATCTACGCCTCATCTGAAAAAATGCGTAATGCCGCAGGGCGTTGAACTTAAACGTGAAGGCACTTTCACTTCGGTCGCTGACAAGAATTTCAATTGATGGGGGCCTCTACCCGCTCGGCCGTTTGCCAATTTCCAACACCACTACGTGACATTCATAATTTAGCCACTTTTGGCTTTCAGAATACTACTTGCTTTCATACCATCTCCTGCTGGTTTTTTGCAATATACGCCGTATAACTTTTCTTTCGCGTCCAGGGATCCCTGAGCTAATACGCCCTCAGATCTTTCGTCAACAGGGAACAAGATAATGCAGTTATTTTTTGTCTTCTGTAAAGGCAAAAACTCTTCCAGGTGTGTGTCTCGTTTGACTACCGAGTCATAACACTAATTTTCTATCACACTGCTTTCCTTTTGATAATGATAGCTGTAGCACGTCTGAACTGGCATATAAAAACAGGCGTGCTTACGAAGTCTACAAGAGCAACGTCAATATACTCGCACTTGGAACTGCCAGATTTCCAGTGCGTTGGTGTGCCTTTCAGAATGTGCAGAATACGTCACAAACCTACTAATGATACTTTGAAATAAACCCTTATTACTCTGACAAGAGAGACTGAATCTGTGAAACGTGAGTGAGTTAGCGAAGAGATTTGGGCGGCTCTTAACATCGAGGTCTTGAGAGCCGATGAGGGTGAAGTGAGGTGAGTATGGGAGCAGCGCTGGAATTAGGGGATGGGGGAACCGGGAGATCCCCGAGAAAACCCACCGACCAGAGGCATTCGTCCGGCACGATTCCCACTTGCGAAAATCCGGAGTGAACCGGCCGAGGATTAAAACCCGGTTCGCCTTAGTGGGAGGCGAGCAGACTAACCGCTCAGCCACCGTGGCCCCCCGTGAAACGAGTTTCGGGAAGACTTAACCTGTGTATAAAAACGTAGTTGCAATAATTTTAGAAATGCTTTGTGTAACATTTGAGGAAGCATGTGTAACATAATGCATTCCAACTTGTGAAATACGTCCACGTGGCATGAAATATTTATTCTTTTAGCGATATCAGTGATTTTCAGCTTGCTCCATGTCTGTAAATTCAAAATAACCATACGTAGTAGGATTGCCTTGAATGACAAGCCTTTTTTCCCCCTCAGGTGAAGGAGTAACATGACAACGTGTAATCTGTATTTGTACTTCTGTCTCTTCATCATAGTAACTTGTATGTTAACGTGCACGTAGTAATAAAATTTCCTGCGCACACGTGACTGTGAAGCTTAAGTTCACAATCAGCTATTCAAAAAATAAGTAAGACTTGCAAATAGAATTAATGACGATGGCAACTAAAAAAAAAAAACCATGACGAAGTCGCGTTAGGCGTACAGAATTAATAATTGACGGTGTCTACGTTTTTATTATTTGTATCATGGTCACGCACCATGCCTATTAAGGTCCTCAGAGGACATGCTCTACCATGGATGGTACGCACCAACAACAAGCTGATGTCCCAGTTGTTCAGATCATACTAAACTTAATTAAAAGTCCTGTCTCCGTATTTTTCCTTTGCTTGTTCGTANAAGTCCTGTCTCCGTATTTTTTCCTTTGCTTGTTCGCACGAAGAAGGCGTGAAAGCAAACTTTTACGTTCCTCAATTTTCCCGTTACGACCATCAGCGAACGGTCGTCGAGAACGAAGCCAGCGCGAAAGGTTAAAACAAGTGAGATGTGTGTCAGCCACCTCTAGTTCCGCCTACAGCACTTCAGACCTCGAGGCAGGGGCTTCGGGCCTGCCTTGCTGACCTGAATGTTGTATGTCGTAGACCAGTGATTCCCGAAGTTCTATGAACCGCGACCCATTAAAAAAAATGCCAAAGTTCAGGACCCTCTTTAATGCCTTATGCGAGAAACGTACCGTTTCGCTGTTCCATCATGTCCACGTCGTATTTCTTACGTAGCGTAAGGAAGTGAAGGGTAGTAGGATTAATAAAATAGTTAAAAAAGTTGAATTAATAAAGAACAATTTTGATGAACAAGATGCCTAATCAAACAGCATTACACAATGTTTTATATTACTAATTTAGTTTAAAAATCGTTTTGATTGTAAGAAATCCGATTTTTCAATGCGAAGGATGCATCTGTTTTCTATTTATTCCCACTACAGCTTTAGTCTCCACTTCAATTCTTGTCACTTTCAATCGCAATGAATTCGACACGTCCAGTTTATTTCGGTATTTAGTTTTGATGTTGACCATGGCCGAAAATACCATTCACTGCGTACTCTGCGTAGTATTTTAAGTCTGATTGACAGTTGCATTGCATATGTGTAGGTTCTAAATTATAGCATTTATAACGCATGCATATGTTTATGTATGAAATGAAATTTTTCGGGGGCCCACCAAATTTTAGTCTGCCACCCATACTTTGGGAAATAATGCCGTAGACTGTGCCAACGAGGTGTTCTAAATATGTCACTTTATTAACGTTCATCACTTAGAACACTACGCGTTACACTAAAAAGGAAAAATTTCTCTATAACTGAAAACAAAATTCACATTGATGTAGTTTCTTTGTTTCGTCATTGCTTCTTAAAACAACATCAACTATCGCGAATAAAAAATAATAACCATTTAATAAAAACTGAAAAAAAAACAATGCAATAGAGTGCATTACCTGTTTTGTATGACAAATTAATTCGTTTAGGACACGTCACAAGGAGAGCATTTTATAATCTGTTTGCGGTATCGTCACACTTTTTGGATCAAACCTTTGAAAAATCTCCCCGTGTAGGACGTCTTTGGTTGTTTCCTCAATATGTCGTGTATCACAAGCTCTTTATACTTGTGTTAACAAAAGTACCTTATTTCTGCTTAAATAGAAATTCTACTTAAATTTAATCCTTAAATTATGCTCCATTTATAATCAGTTCGAGTAAAAAACAGAGAGGAAAATGGGTTGTGTTGGCAATGCCTAGTAAGAAATAGTTCTTATGCAAAAGATCATTAAACTGAGAGCGCTTAAATACGGTTCGTTGTCCCTATAGTGTAATTTTCTAGACTTCGTTAGGCTTTTGTTTGCATGAGGCGGAGGAATAGTGCTGCAGAAAAGTTGGAAGTAACCNGTAATTTTCTAGACTTCGTTAGGCTTTTGTTTGCATGAGGCGGAGGAATAGTGCTGCAGAAAAGTTGGAAGTAACCCCGAATGGAGAACAGTGAACCGTGCTACTGTTGTAGGTTGTGACTGGTTTGTATTGCTACAATAACTGATTAATTGTGATAACGGTTCAAGTAAGGCACGCTTAAAAAAAAAAATTATTTGCAGCACTTGAAACTTGGAATTAAGGCCCCAGTCCACCTGGCGCGTGAACTGGGTTGCAGCACGTATGTTATACACGTCGTCATTTAAACGAACTATTTCGCGTGTGCACAGTCTGCTTGCATACGAAAAGATATAACGCTTCAGACTAGGACGGAATTCAAATCTTCAACAGTTCACGCTTATCTAAAACACTATTTTGATCTGCTCTCAAGACCTCGATGTTAAGAGCCGCCCAAATCTCTTCGCTCCACTATTTTGAAGCTCTTCGACACAACCAAAAACGACGTCTCCAGACTGTTATAAATTTAAATATTCTGGGGGAGTTCCCGCAAAACTAGTGAAGGGGTCCCGCACTGGAATTATTTACACGACTTCCTACCGATGAGATTGTAGTGTCACCAAATTCCCATAGGTACACGCATCATGAAGCACTGCACGTTAGTTGAGATCATTGCGCGTAGCGGCGATGGCGCACTTAATGCGCGTGGCAGTGTCGTCCTTATCGCTCTAGGTAGACGGGCCAAGTTGCCTCCCTTGTGGTTCTATGTGTTTCTTTGTAAGCAGTTGTCTATTATAATTTTNCTCTAGGTAGACGGGCCAAGTTGCCTCCCTTGTGGTTCTATGTGTTTCTTTGTAAGCAGTTGTCTATTATAATTTTTAAAAAAACTGGAATATTACTATGTAAATCTCTTTCTCGGGAGAGATATAAAAGTCAGCATTTTGTTTCNATGTAAATCTCTTTCTCGGGAGAGATATAAAAGTCAGCATTTTGTTTCCAATTCTTAAATGTGTTCGTTGAAAAGTGTCACAAGTCAGAAAAAATCTCTGCAAGTAGCCCTCTGTTTACGATATTTATTTTTCTAGTTAAACGGTGTTTTAAACTATAGCGACAATACTGTATCTTTTCTTAGCATATTTCTGTATTAAAACTCTAGTCACAGCTAAAAATTTAGAGTGAACAGATTACGCGCGAAGCTTGTTTATGCTATATGCGATGGAACGCCGTCGCAATGCTTCCGTATGGTTGGACGTGACCTTGAGGTGTTAAAAAATTTTTTACTTGGGAGTTCCTTAAAGGAAAAACAAAAGCGTAAAATTCGCGAGACTGTAGAGACATGACTTGGAGTTTCCTGTGGCGGGGTCCAGAATGCTCTTCTCAGACAACTGGGGCGTAGAGATGGGCGTTATTTAACGTAGCAGTTACAATAAACTGTTAATATTTGGTAACATGTTATACGAGTAACACGTCCCATTGTTTATACAATTGTTTTTTAACGTCACTGGCAAAATGTTCGCCAGTGTCGCACGTGTAACATATATTCTCTATTTTCTAAGTTAGAAAAAGTATGATAGTGATATTCATAAATCAAACATAAATAAATTCGTAACGGAGTAAAATATTTCTCTTTTATAATAATCTACGTAGCTGAAAATTTTAATTCAGTATTACGTTTTGGAACTCTGCGCATATAGCAGGAGAAATTTTACCTGTGCCAAACTCTCCCATACAAAATCTCTTTTTATTCCTAACTTGAGTAGAACCAACCTTACTTAAACTAACGCTTGACTACAGTGCACGCATTTTTTTTCTCTTATTTACTTTTGGCTTGTAACTATTCACTTCCCCCAACCACCTAGCAATTAAATACTACGCAAGCGTGAATGTTATTGTTTGGAACATCTCGGTTTACAACTTTGCGCATGCGCAGAAGTTATTTTTGGAACGTCTTTTATCTGCAACTGCGCGCATGCGCAAACGTTAGTTTCTTGGGACTCCGAGCTTTGGAACAGTGAACAGCGTAGTCGTTATTTCCCGGAACGTCGGGACAGGCGAGAAGTGTTCCACAGTAACCCGTTACAAAATAACATGTTAGTGGAACGTGTTACTGAGTATACTTCTACTAAGGTTTATTCTACTTACGTTGGGAAGCTCAATGCTTTTAGTTTGGCAACTTAATTTTTTTCGCCACTTGGTAAGCGCTAGTGTCGCATGTGTGCCGGAATTTTTTTCTATTTTCTACGTTAAAAAACAAAATAATTGCAACACTCGTATATCAAATATAAAATAACTACGTACGTAAGTAAAATCGTCATCCTTTATTATTCACGTAGCTTAAAATTTTAGTCAAAGGATACCTCTGGAACATAGCGCACCTAAGGGCGGAAATTTTCCTTATGACAAACTCTCCCTTACGAAGTCACATTTTGTTCCTAACCTGAGTAGAATAAACCACAGGTCTGGACACTAGCTTGAAAAGTTGACGCCCTTGTTAACCCATTTAGTTCATGAACCCAACAACAGAGCGCTGCTACCAAAGTTTGACATGGTAAGCATAGTGAGGGTAATTACAAATTTTATCTTAAAATGGGAAAATGACGTTCATGCCTCTATGGTGTTAACCCTGTGCCAGTAGTGCTAACATCACTAGCTTGGTACAGCGCTTTTGCGGCCACCTCATGAACTAAATGCGTCACTTAGGTAGGTGAGTGTCCAGATCTGTATTCCACGGCCGTGGAACACACCTGAGTGTGACCCGCTCGTAAGTGGAACGATGCGCTACANGCAGTTGCGTGTGCGGAGGTTGTCCGGTGGAAACGCCCGCGCGTCGCCGACTCGCTCATGCCGCAGCCTTGGGCGACGCCAGCCACCACACGAGCAGGGATTCCATCTTTGAAGTTTTTGAAGTTTAATGGCAATGGCGAGATCATGTTTTACGTCGGTATGATTGGTCTGTGCCCATTGCCGACCACGAGACTAAGTAAAATAAAAATCTCACACTCACAGAACTCAGCAAGACAAAAAAGAAACTAAAAAAAACATTTTACAACACCACATACAGATAATTAGGAAAAGCTGTTTCCTTGTCATTAACAGAAGGCAAATATATATTATATATGTTTTCTTAATTATGTATATATATATATATATATATAATTAAAATTACGAAAAGACGGCCGAAGAAGTTGGTTTTACAAAATAGGACAAACAACAAAAGCAAACCAAAACAAAGGACAACACGATGACGAAAACGTGTCGTGTTTTCGTTTTTTTTTTCATCGTGTTGTCCTCGTCGTCCTCCATACTCGTTGCAGGGCACAATCGCTGCGCCGTGGCGCGGTTGAGTTGACACACTTCGCCAATTCAGCAAGGTGCGCCCTCGTTAGTGGGCCGACACCAGACATTTCAGTGGGTTACCCATTACCAATACGAGTAGGAAGTTTTAGACTCAAACATGTATCGTAGGAATAACGGGAGGTGTGATACTGTGACGTCATTGAAGGTGCATTTTTCGTCCGTCGCCGTAGCGTGACGCCCAACACATTGAAAATGTTGAGGCAGGTCTTTGTATTTAATGTATGTAAAATGTGGACTTTTTAAACAAATAACAGCTAGCGAAGCTAAATTTTCAGGCTAAATATCAACATGCTATGATACAATAGTTTCATTTTAATTTTTACAGGTTAGGTTTCCAATGTTTTGTGTGTCACAGTTTGGTGGACAGACCTCAGCATTTCATCACGCACTTCCACAGACAAGAACTCCCCTTGAACTTACCGATATAACGAGAGGACCGTATCCCATTTGTTTGCCNACATTGAAAATGTTGAGGCAGGTCTTTGTATTTAATGTATGTAAAATGTGGACTTTTTAAACAAATAACAGCTAGTGAAGCTAAATTTTCAGGCTAAATATCAACATGCTATGATACAATAGTTTCATTTTAATTTTTACAGGTTAGGTTTCCAATGTTTTGTGTGTCACAGTTTGGCGGACAGACCTCAGCATTTTATCACGCACTTCCACAGACAAGAACTCCCCTTGAACTTACCGATATAACGAGAGGACCGTATCCCATTCGTTTGCCNATCACGCACTTCCACAGACAAGAACTCCCCTTGAACTTACCGATATAACGAGAGGACCGTATCCCATTCGTTTGCCGAAGCGAGCCGAAGTAGGTTCTATGGTACTGCCAACGTTAGAACATGGAGTTACATACACATTCTCACTTTGTTATGTTGGTGGCAATGTGGACAACTCGCCAGCTGTTATTTTTTATATTGAGACTGGCGTATGTTTCCTGGGCAATATTACTGTTGCGTCAATTATTTCCAGTTATTTCATATCGCAATTACATTTGAGCGACTACAAAGTGTAACCATGAAGGCGATACACTTCTTTACAACCAGTTCCATGCATATATTTATGAAAATGCAATTGACAGACGTGGATGACCCCATCACATTTAAATATGCAAATCAAACATGTTTTATGCAGTAACTAAAGAGAGAGACTACGTGGTAGTTTATTATTTATTTACGCTATGTGAACGTAGTATATACTTTGTTTAAATATGGAATAATTTTTTCTAATGCCGAAGTTTTAAGACCGTAGAACCTCGACTTTGGGTATCTTCGGTAAGGATTCGTTTTCACTATTCGAGTTACGAGGGCTTGGGACATAGACTAAAGATGAGGTAGACCGAACTCGCTGGCTGCGCACAACCAATCTCCGTGTCCCAACATTGAACTACTTTTATGCCAGTACGGCTAGCAAAAACTGCGTGGATTGGATTTGAGGTAAGAACACTGATTGGTGAACAAGTTCTTTGAGATGTATGTAAAGCTNGAGGTAAGAACACTGATTGGTGAACAAGTTCTTTGAGATGTATGTAAAGCTACTACCTCCAACCAATTTGCTATGCAGTTTGATTAAATTCGAGTTGGTAAAAATATTTTATTAATGTAATAGTGTTTGTCATTTAAAAATTAAGATGTAAACAAACACGTTCATCATTGTTGACCACGTGACTTTGGCAGTTGTGTGTGATTGGGGTGGGTCAATGTTGGGCACATGCGCAGAAGACGAATAAGCGGTCTACCCCATCTTTGGTTCATGGCCTGGGCCACAGCTGTGTGCCAGCGTGGTTGCAGAAAGCGCAGGGGATCTAGCTGGAAAGCGCGCATGCGCAAGGTCACTTCTCTTCTCTTCCCCTCCTCTACATCTTCTAACGGCAGGCTTGTGACGTCAAGCAAGTTTTGGTGGGTTCATCTGAGAACTCGATTCAAAACACCGTCTTCTTCAGAGGTCGAACGAAGCGGTGCACTAGGACCAACCTAACCGCACCACATTCTCCAGGGGCGAAGGCCTCCGTCATTCAACGAAGTTGTTGAATGACGGAGGGCACTCTGACAACTCGATGCAGTAATAGCATCCTTGGAATAAATCTGTTGTAGAGAGATGTCACCAGTTCTTGTAAGCATTCATGGTGCCAACTCTTCCGTTTGTTGTTTGTTGTCTGTGAAGCATTCTACTACTGCAAAATTACAAGTTTTTGATTTGCTTTTAAAATGTTAAGCCGTGTAAAAAAAAATACTTCTACTAATCCTGAAATAAATACGATGCTACAGTGTTTTCGAAACTATTATTTGAACCAAATTGTTCGCAATTTTCCAGCGTTTCTATTCGTAGCTTACAAAAACAATGCAGTACGTTGCTGTAGTTCGAATATAATCACTTGAGCTAGTTTAATTAGGATTATGAAGCTTAAGTAACCATCTTTAAGCACAAAACAAATTTCTCTGAAAAAAAGTGTAATTTAAAAGCAATTATTAATTCGACGGCACTGTATTAAGTAGGGCCTATGCTATTTCCTTACAAGAAACTGAAAATCCAGCAAGAAAATATTACATCTGAATTAATTTACAAAAATATGGAGTAAAGTAAAAAAAATACCGTAAGCATTTGAAATTGTAAAAAATGGTGTATACAAAATATTATGTGCTGAACACTTTTGACCAGTGAGCAAATTAAAATCTCTGCTTCGAGCTCATTCTTGAAAGGGATGAAATACTGTCTTCTTAAATTTATTGCGGAATTCTGTATGGATGCGTAAGTAATAAATATTGTCTGTTTCCAACCGTAATCATAATTTCGTTTCTATATTCCAGTTATCGTCTCTAAGATTGTTCCGTTGTAAGACCTCCCACCAAGGCGATCCGCGTTCGATTCCCTCCCCGGTCACTCCCGGGTTTTCGCACGTGGGAATTGCGCCGGACGATGCCGCTGGTTAGTCTATGGATTTCCTCGGGAATCTCCCGCTTCCCTCGCCCCTGCATTCCAGCACTACTTACCTCGCTTCATCCGAACCTCTCTACTCCACTGTAAGACAAAGAGAGAGCAAAAAGTGCTACGTGTCTCGCTCAGAGTACTCCAAAATCCCTAAAAAAAAAAACNCACTGTAAGACAAAGAGAGAGCAAAAAGTGCTACGTGTCTCGCTCAGAGTACTCCAAAATCCCTAAAAAAAAAAAAAAACGGCCTTTCCAAGGCGCTGTAGTTCAAAATGCACGCATCAGATACATACAAAACTACTATAGGGGCCTGCACTGAACCTTCCTAAAGACTTCCCACTAATAAAATTATATGGTCACCGCTGAAAGTCCCATAGGTACACGCAGCACGACGAGAACACTGCACGACACTTCAGAGCCTTGCGCTTAGCGGCGATGGCGTACTTGATGCGCGTGGCACACAGCGGGAATAGCGAGGGCGCGTTCTCGGCCTAAACGTGGGAAAAAGTTCCAGGTAGACGGGGGCCTTAAACGGTGCCGTGTTTGCTATTCCGTGACTTCACTCCCGGCCACTGTAATACTTCCGCCCAGCTTTGTCATTTCCCGACAAACCGTCTAATCTGTGATTTTCTTTGGAGGAGTGTATATTACGTCATCTTCAGCTTGAAACGAGCGAGAAACTTGTACTGGGATTCTCAAACTCTCACGCAAAATTTTTCTTTATACTTGCGGAAAGGGAGACCAGTGATTTCCAAGGGTAACTGTGAAAAAACGAAGGAAATGAGGGAAAATTCATTATGTGGGTGTGTTTCATAAATTAACTCTGATCACTTTAATTGCGGTTTACGTGATTCTGGAAGCCAGTGCAGAAAAAAATCAAGAAAGGGCTATCCTAAATGGCAGTTTCTGCCGACTTTGTGACAGATATTTTGACGGAACGATACATTCCTTCAGCGCGATATCTTACGCCACACTAAAGCGTGCAAATTTATGGCGTAAGAAATAGATCGTAGGGAATGAATCTTGGTAGCAAAATATTCGCTCACTAATTTAAGGAAAAAAAATTATCTGTAGTCCATTTGCTGTTTCTTCAAATTTTTTCGGTCAAACCTTTGAAAAATCACTCCATGTATGGCGTGTTTGGTTGTTTCGTAACGATGTAATGTATCAAAAGCGTTTTATATAACTGTAAATGTAAAAAAGTATCCTATTTTTGATTAAATTAAACTTTTACTTGTAATTTATATATAAATTATAGTAGTTCATTTCTAATTAATATGAATAAAAACAGGAAGTTAATAGGTGTGTCAGTAATGCCTAGTAAGAAATAGTTCTCATACAAAATATAACAGTGAGTGTGCTCGAATGCAGCACACTGTCCCTTTGGTGTAATTTTCAAGACTTAGTTAAGTTTTGTTGAAATTATGCGGATGAATATCCTGGAAATATAACTTTAGTAGGGCTTTAGAAAAATTGGAAGTAACCATGAATGAACTATATATATAATTACCTTTTCTTAGTTTTTCAATTTTTGCTTCCAAAATATTGTAAATTTTTATCAACGCCCTATTAATCATAATTAGTTACCAAGATATTCGCCTTGTTTTATTTATACCGTTCGTTAATTAAGACTTTGCAATTGGCATAGGCTACATCATATGTTCAATACTATTTGCACGTCTCTTAAACCATTCCAAGAAAGTTCTAATGATGTGCCAAATAATTCGTGTTACAATGAACGTTATTTATAGTGTTCTTTACAAACAATTAATTTAATGTGACATCAGTAAAGTATGTTTTCCTGGCGTGTTGTCTCTAAATAAATAATGTATCGAATTTCAGCAAACGTTTGCTGTAAACGTGATATAATATTTTCACTTTAAAAACACGTATTATGTGTTTCTAGGGTTTGGAATCACGGCAACCATTACAGCACGTCGAGTATGCGTAGATGTGTAACATGAAAGTCTGACGGCGATATACATTTGATACCGTACGACCTGATACAACTGATAGCTTCGGTTTTCGTTTCACGGATTTAGACATTTTATCGTTAAACTTTTGTTGGCCAATATTTTTACGATGGACCATAGTCACGTAAGGAGTTTTATTTCAACAGTGTGTTTCGAAAGCAAGCTGTGTTTAACATAGCAATAACAGCACTGAAATGAATCATCACGGCAGATGTACTGAAGTCTTCAACCGAAAACAGTAACACTGTTTGTGTCATGCCGAAATAATGAGACATTGAGTCCTCGACGGCTTGTGTAACCGTACTGGACAGAGTTTCTTAATTAACAATTAAGTTTCTAGTGTTTACATCATTAAACACACTCAGAACATCTGGAAAGCTCCTTGCCTACATTATAAAAAAAAAGTATGTTCAAATATTTTTGTATTGCAAAGAAAAGCATTTTTTTAGGCTGTTTTCCTTACCCTAACCAAATCTTACTTAAATTTTTAAAAAATTTGTATTGAGTTTNCTCATCGTAACGTTACCGAGCGTTACACTTTTTCATAAGTGACTCCCAGCCCAACCTAATTTAAGACGTTGTCACGTCAAAACTCAATANTTTTTTTTATTAATTTTTGTTGTATTGCAATATTTATTTTCTTTAGGGCAAAGAAAAAAATTCCTTGAGCTTGTTTTGTTTACAGTAAAGAAATGTTGATGTACGCCAAAGGAGAGGACTAAGTTGTATTAAAACTTTTCTTTCGTTCATAATAGTTTTTAGTACGTAATGAAACTTTCTAAATGCTACGTTACCAAATTACAAATTCCTTAGATCATTTACATAATAGTTTAACCCTCTAAATGGAGTATTTGAATTTATCACATAGAACACTGCTAAACTATTGTAACCACAGCGCGAGGTTAACGTTGCCATTGATATACAGATAAAAAAAAAAGATGTTAGTGGCCAACCCACATTGTAGTGGCTCGTATTTAACTACAAATATTTTTGCGGCAACAAAACATGAGCTGCAGCAAATAAAGAGTTTTTAAGAGTGTGAGGTCGTTAAAGGGGTTTAATACCAAAAGACTGTGGATTCTAATCCCAGATGAACCATGCTTGTACGTGATGTCTCTAGAAGTAAATTTTAATTGGCTTAATTTTAAGTTGCCCTCCGTATGAGCCTTCGGTATAAAATTGGGAAGTTAGTACGACCAATAATATCTTTAAAAATAAATATAATGTTTCAGTTTTCGTATGCAATACGATAATAAGAATCCTATAAATCCCTGTTTTTGTAGTACCTTTCAGTTCCAGTAGAGATACCAGGATTGTTCTCGAATATACGTAGTTCCGTGATCGTATGAGTAACCCGACAGTATTTCAAATGCTTTCAACAGCTGATCCGAATAAATGTTGAGCGGAAATAATTTACATTCTTCAATTTTGAACTTCGCAAATGATATGTCATTACGGAAGCGAAATATCCCGTTTGAAGTAATATTCACAGCAAGTCTCTTGAAGATAGATTAAAGTTGCATTTTTTGTTTCGATAACCTCTTCAACTCAAAGGACATTACGGTAAAAATTATCGGTATCACAAACGCATTCTCAAAGTGCGCAGACCATAGACTAAAGATGAGGTGGACCGCTTATTCGTCTTCTGCGCATGTACCTTACATTGACCTACCCCAAAGGAACACAACTGTCAAAGTCACATGGTCAACAGTGATGAAAGAGTTTCTTTATATCTTAATTTTTAAATGAAAAGCACTAATGTATGAATGAAATACTTTTACATATTTGAATTTAATCAAACTGCATTACAAANAATTTTTAAATGAAAAGCACTAATGTATGAATGAAATACTTTTACATATTTGAATTTAATCAAACTGCATTACAAATCGGTTAGAGGAAATACGCATACATCTCAAAGCATTTGTTTACAAATCAGTTTTCTAACCTAAAATCCAAACCATGCCGTGTTGGCAGAAAAGCAGTCCAGTGTTGGAACACGGAGATTGCTTGTGCGCAGCCAGCGAGATCGGTCTACCTCATAGCGGCATCCGTGTTATCGTAAACGACGCCGGCGCAACCCACTACGGGTCCGCTAACCTATCAGAGGACTGGACAACCGGCACGTAAAAAAAAAAAAACAAATGAGAGTAATTTTGTCGGTATAAGTTCTTAACTAAGCCTGTAAGGCTGCCTAGGCCGCCAACTAGTATGAAGGGCTTCAGTAAAACCAAAATATTTTCTACAACTGCCGGTTTTTTTTATGGCGTATGTTTACGAACAGAACTGAAGAAACTCTTTACTTCCAAAGACTAGTTCCCGTTTCTGTTTCCGTCTCTAATACGAGCTTTTTATTTAAAATAAAAATAGCTTAAACAGATGTCTACAATTTTTTTTTTNTTCTGTTTCCGTCTCTAATACGAGCTTTTTATTTAAAATAAAAATAGCTTAAACAGATGTCTACAATTTTTTTTTTCAAGTATGAAAACTCGGGTACAAAAGACACGTGCAGCACAAATTTATTTTTGTTATTAAGCCATAAAAATGACAGTGTAACTGCAGAAAAATTTCATAGAGGCGATGGAGCATTAAATACGCCCACCTTTGTCGCCCTTAGTGCTCCTGCGATTAGGACTCTTGACACGCAAAATACGTCCTTTTGATGAAGTGTAATTAGGAAAGAGCACGACGTGATGTGATCTTGGGCCATAGAGGTCAGGTTGGTGTATGTCAAAGGCACAGGAAGAAAAATATTTCTTCTTTGTGGAGGATGGGGGGAAGTGGAGGCAGTTTCTTCATTGACATCACAAGTGTCATGAAGATGAGTTTACAAATTGAAAGGGAAATGGTAATATAAAGTGTGCTAGGTGCTGTGTGATGTCAAGGCACTCTTAATGATTTGACAGCCGTCTACTGTCCAAATTAATTATCAACGTCTAAAACATAAAACATGCATACATGCTGCTTAAGACTGAATGTTTGAACACAAATTAGGGTTTTTTTTATATAATGTTTTAATTTGTTAAAGATAGTTATTTGTCTGAGGTAACACTGGGAAGCTAATTAAAATCAACTTTTTTTTTTCCTTTACAGGAAATTATCATAAAACGGCAATATAAAAAATAAAACGTAAATAATGACATAATTTACATGCGACTTCAGGCAGTAGAGAATATTAAAAGAATAATAAAAACAAATTAATCTACTTATAGTTGTTTTTCTTTTAAAACTGCTTCACAAAATAGTTACAATACTAATGAATTTAATCAAGTAATTGGTATTGTATTAGAAGCAAACGAAATTAAAATGTCACTTTCCAGGAATTTTCTTGAGACTTCGAGTGGGAGGGAGGGGAGATTGAGCACGGTAACAACTCCCCCCCCCCCCCCNGAGGAAGCAGAACAATAAGAAAGGATTATCGCGTCACGCATGCAGCTTGGCTCACGGAACGTAAAAACTTTCCTCTCGTGTGTCCTTGAAGATCTGTGAGAAGCGTGAAGGCTCCGTGTCCACTCAAAAGCTATTTTGCAACCCGCGGAGTTGACGTCACTTTGTCATGCGCAAGGACAGAAAAAAAACAGCTGCTGGCACTGACTGCAATAAAGATTCAACAGACTTTACAACATTTAAGAGTAGCTTTGCACATTTTGAGGGAACTGAAATCAGAAAACGCATGCAGAGCAAACAGTATTAAAGGTTGTTCACGTTTAGTTAAGTCCTTTCGAAAATAATCTTTGAAAAATGTCACCGCCGCTATCTATCTGCATATATTTTAATGGAAACTCTGACTGGCATGCGTCCAGGACAGTTGGTNAAAAATGTCACCGCCGCTATCTATCTGCATATATTTTAATGGAAACTCTGACTGGCATGCGTCCAGGACAGTTGGTAACGACGGAGGGTAAGTAGTTCCATGTCTTGACGTTTGATTAAAAGTTTTAGGTTAACATATGTGTATACTGAAATTATTTCTTTCGCTTTTGGGTGTTTTTAATTAATAATGTAAGAATTAGCGAATTCTAAAACACTTTTCTAATAAATTCATCGTTTCACTTAACCGGCGCATGAATAAAGTGAGAAGGCCCATGGCAATGTTAATTTGACATTTGGCGGAAGAATACACGATGTGCATAAAAGTAGATCTCAAGCAGGGCTTCCAAAAAGTGCAATCGTAAACAGCCTACGGCAAATATATAACAACAAAAAAAATTATGGCAGCTACAAAATATATTTAGGAAACTTATTCTGCTAAGATTTTTTTATGGTGGACATTTAAGTACTGTTTGCTAATAATTTCAAAAGAGTTTATTTTGTTACTATTACTTATTTCTTACTTATTATTTTATTTCCATATTATATACAACTTTGTGTTCGCCAAAAAAAGTTGCCTAAGTAAACTTCCGCGATTTTGAATACGCTGAGTCCGAAGGTTGCGTCAACGTTGCCAGCTGTGACTGCACATGACATTTTCGTCTGTAACTTTGAACACGCCACAAAAGTTAATTCTTTCGTTTAGAAGTACAAGTATTTTTGAGACTAGGGAAAAAAATTAGGCAGAGGATGCATACATTTTTTCGAAATCTGCGATTAACGCATTGCAATTGTGTAATCTCCCAAGGGTTAGGCGAGATAAACGTATATCAACGACTTATATATTGCGTAATGACATGCTCACACATTGATGTAGACACAGTTTTTACGTTGCCAGCTTTTAACACGAGTATCGATGGCTTGAATACCGATCATTAATTTTCCTCAAGAAAGATTATTAGCTTTACTTAACGTCCTTTGTAGTTTTGTCAGGTCAATGCTTTAGCGTTAACGTATTGTGGCTTATAAACCAGTTTATGACCAATGACCCCAAGAATACGATAAGTTTAATATAAAGCTTGTTCGCGTGTCGATACATTTCTGTAGGCTTCCTAATGATTTCTCTGATCATAATGACTACATGTCACCAAACATATATTTTTCTTTAATTCTTGATGGTTCAAGTTTAAAAGGAATTGTGACCATTAAACCATACTTGATCTCCTTACTCTGAAGTACAAGTTGTAACATATGAAACATTTACGTATACGCGTGTCGCAGTACAAACCATCATTTAAAATGCGAATATTTTTTCACCTTTTCACAAGCATAAAATGACTCCCAGTCAAAATCAGGCTAGTAAAATTAACAACTTACAGAATGAAACGTCGCTGTAAGGAAGAATCGTCAATAATTCCCTGAAACCAAAGTTATGGCAATAAAACTACTTTCTGCGGAAGTGGCGAGACTGGACTAAATCGGAGTGCTGGCGAAAAATTTTTACATTTCTTTAAAGCTGTGGAGCTTTTATAAATATGATACTTCTGTGATCTACGCCGTCATTCTTTAATTTTGGGTTCTATGCATAACATATTTTCAAAAGACTTCTTTGTAAAAGCACTGATGGAGGGGGAAAAGCGATGGCACAATTATAGGTTATTCACGTTTAATTGAGCACTTTCGAAAGCCCTGATTATTATCTACGTTTTTTCTCATTTTATATCCTTCTGCCATACGTAAAATTAATATTACCATGGACCTAATCACTTTATTCTTGCGACATCCAAGTGTAACCTGGAATTCTTGGGAAAGTAAACGTGTTACTGATATACAAATTCATACCCTAATTTGTATCAAACAAACACTAACTTCAGCGTTCCTAAATGTATATGTTACTCCCGCAATATAACGTCAAGTCTTAGAACTATTTTCATTTATTCGCTGCCAACTTAACCGGGAGCATGTCAGTCTGTCTACTCTAGCATACATGTATGTGGTTGCAGCTAGTGACTGTTTTTTCTTCAAAGGTTGATTGAAAAGTGCTTACTTTACCACAATCAGCCTTTACCCATTCCTCTTACAGAAAATCGCAAAATTTTGTACTACATACACTGAAGAGCCAAGAAAAATAGTACACCTGCATAATATCGTGTAGCCCCCTACCCCCCCCCCCNCCAATCTGCGCCAATTTGAGAAAGGGTTGCACGTCTGTCACGTTTAATGATTCTCGTCAGTCGTCGTTTTTCCCGTTCTTTCGCGATCTTTTTCTGGCCGCAGCGATGTCGAAGATGTGATGTTTTACCGGATTCCCGATATTCACGGTACACTCGTGAAATGGTCGTACGCGAACATCCAAATGTTATCGCTACCTCGGAGATGCTACGTCCCATCTCTCGTGCACCGACTATAACACCACGTTCAAACTCACTTAAATCTTGATAACCAGCCATTGTAGCAGCAGTAACCGATCTAGCTACCGACCGCATCACGTTACTCTGATTGGTTCCATGCCTCTGTTACTTGCATACGCATGCCTATACCAGTTTTTTTTTGGCTCTTCAGTGTATATTGCTTGTAGTGTCACATAAAGGATTATCTTGTGACGCGAAGTGTTCCAATTACCCGGACATACGTGACATCTAAACAAACAGCGGGACTACAGGACGTGCCAGTAGACCAAAACAACCTAACAAAAAAACTATAAATGTTTCATCTTGTAATTCCCTATTTGTAATCTCTGTATATTCTTAGAGTACGTGAATAATTTCTGTTGGAAATAATTTAAGTTTATCTCTCTATAAACATAGCCTATAACTTCAATAACTCAAGTCACGTTTTAAATGATACCGAAGAAAACAAAATGTTGACGTTAAAAAGGAAATTATGTGGCAGTATTCTAGATTTTGATTTAAATTATTATTACTAGGTTTGGAAATTTTGGACAGACATGTCAAAATTACACATGTTGAAAGAAGCTGATTAAAAAATATCCATATGTGTGTTTGGTACTGATGCCAAAAAGTAAAGATCCTCTCTCAATTGTTACAATCTGTTTAAGCAGTCTAGATTAGGCCGGAACACAAGCTACTCAAATTTTATCTGGTGATATAAAGAAAAAAACGTAAATATTAATTCATGTAACTTAATTTAGATTTCTGAGAGGTAATTTCCAGAGTGGAGATAAATTTATTTTCTTTCATTTCTAACTGTCTTATAAGTAAAGTGTCTTACAAATGGCCACCATTACACTCTAAATCCGAATCAGTGAGAACTTGTCTTTTTTAATCATTTAACAGTACCCGACTGATTCAACACTCAGTCCAGTAAATTTAACTGATAAATCAATTTAAAAAAATTCAGTTTTCCTTCTTATTGATTCAGTGAGATTTTCCACTTATTCATCAGTCATTATTTTTCACAGTTTTTCAGTGATTTGTTTTTTAACAGCGTGTAAAATGGCTGTCAAACAACATGTAAAAATGGCCGTTAAACAACGTGTATCAAGTGAAATAACAACGCATAAACTAATAAAACCAATATAAAATACTTAATTTAATGGAGTTTTATTTCAAAACACAATTTTATGAGGTAACATGAACATTCAATCTTTCATTCAGTTTATACGTCATTCATTTCGTTTTCATGTAATCATAACAGTACTATGTTTGAGGGTTTAAACTTCACGTAATATGTTGAAAAGAGTTCACTCATATGAAGTATTCATTTTAACAATCCTAACGGTACCAATTAAACCAAAAACGAAAAGTAAGGGCACACAATTTAAAACTGCATGCTTTCAATAAATTGATGTAAAATATATATTTTCCTCTTACTTATCAACCTGACGTGGAATTCGAACTACATGAGAATCCCAATAATCTGAAGTGTCATCAGATGGAGCGAAGATATCCACTTTGCGAAACCGGATACTATCGGACCGATCCTGAGGTTCGAGATACAGATCTACGAAGCTGGCAAAACACGCGAGTCGTCGTGACCAGTAAACAATTTGCCAGTCAATGTGATACGAATAAACTGCAATTTAGTGGGTGGCACATACCTCAATGGCAGGCCGAGCAATACGCTGCACGAGTTTTTGCCGATGGTCCCTCCAGGTTTAAAACTGGTCGTAGCACCGCGAAACATCATTTACGTTGTGGCCGTCATGACGAGAGCACACGAGGTGGTCGTGACAGTCGTCGACCAGCATGGAGAGTTGGTGAACATTCGAAACGAAGAAATCACCCTACGCCTGCATTTGAGACGATGGGAATAAGATTTACGGCAACCAGAATCTATAAAACAAAGTGCCGTGCAATACCTGCAATCAGTACGTCGCAGGTCTCCAAGGAGTTAACACATGCTAGCGAGGTTTTCTCCGCAGTCTCGGTTTCAAAGTCAATCGCCATGGAAGATTACCTAAATATCGAAGAGCCAGGCGTTTCTGAAGACCGTGTAACGAAGGTGGAACTTCTTGCGTACCAACCTTTCCTGATCGGACCGTACACACTACCATCGGAAGTTCAGATTGCGGTCCAACACCAAGATATCCGCTCTTTTCCTTGCCAGTCTTTTCTGCGAATTAAGGGGACTAACTAAATAAGATGGGTCCAACCCGGCATCGACCTCAACGATCAAAAATAACCTTTCGCCAAGATGGCAGGCTGGGGAATCGAAGATGACTACAGTGTTCCTATATACCCTGGAGGCAAGTTCGAAGTGTGCATCCCACTCTCAATGCTATTGGGATTTGCCGAAGACTACAAACGAATTATCTTCCATTCGAAGCAGGAACTGGTGCTGCTCCTAGCTAGTAAGTATGCAGACGCCATCGTGGGTACGAGAGAAAACCTGGAGACAGTGGAACTCAAACTACAGTCTACCGAATGGATCCTGCCTCATGTGCAGTTGAGCACTGCAGAACGCATAAAAATGTTGAAGAATGTGGAAGATTGCAAAAAAATATCGATGTGGCTTTCAGGTCATGGAGTCTCGAGACATACCTCGGATTGCTTGCAAGCCAGCGCGTTACCGGGATGGGGAAGTCCAACTTTGCTTCTGAGAAACCGAGGTACACCATCGTTGGGCTACAGACTGCAAGACAGCACAATGTGAGAGTGAGTCGTTCGCAGTTCGACACATGTCAAATAAATAGAAAATGTGGAAATATTTTTGAATAGCGAGAGCTATCCGTACATTGACATGAACATGAACTTTGAAAATGGGCAGTACCTACTGGCATATCAGATGTACGATCAATTCCAAAATTCATATTATAGACGCCTCCAATCCAACATAATGGGCCCTGATACTTTCAAGAGTTTGGCCCTGCTCATGGTATTCGATGTGAGTAAGCAGGACAAGCGTATTACCTCCAATGTAATCGACTGCAGGATCGAATTCACGACACATGGAAATATAGCTGCCAACACGAACGCATTCTGCCTGATACTTCACAAGCGTCTTGAATCGTACAATTGACGAGATAAGACCGTCATAATACTGTCGTGAGCGCAGCTGAGAATATATAAATGTAACTGTTTATTTGTCTTCGAGCATCTTCAGCTTCAAGATGTACTGTAATCTGCAGGGTTTCCAGAGCCAAAATGTCTTCGTGCTCAACGAGATTGCAGTGTCCTACAACGACGATGGCAAAACACGCACACGCTCCTTCTGTCCCCCTTATTCGTAGAAACTGTGGGACGAAACGAGCAATAAAACAAACACGTGGCTAGCCAAGCACCACCACGGACTGGAATGTGACGAAGGCAAGATTCCATACCATCAGGTGGGAAACGTTCTGCGAGACTTGCTGATGCATTACACGAAGGCCCCAATTTACGTAGCAGGACCTGAGCAGAAAAAAATGGCTTAATGTCTGCGTCAGGTGAGAACCTTACTGGGCCTGCGCACTGAACAACGTGCAGCTGCTACGCAAATGGTGCGACTCGTACTTGGACCAGGGATCGACTGCCTGCGACTAGACACGAAGTAACCCGATCTTCTCGAAACGTGAGAGAATTTATTTTTTCGTATGGTGGCACACCTGATCGACATCCGTTGTATGTATAAGCGGGAAAAATCAACGAGTTCGTTTAGTCTGTGCCTGGAGGCCTGATCGTCACCACGACTCCATTCTGTCCTACGAACATTTATTCAAGCACCAAGCCAGACTATGGTAGCGTGGAGTATATTTTCCTCGCAGAAGATTGATATCTGCGCACCTACACCGATATTTGGATCATACTACACCTATTTTCCTGTAAGTCTAAAACTGGCTTTGCATATCCCAGTAAGTAGCGAGCGAGCTGTCCACCTTATCACGAAACCAACCAAGGGCGTAGACAAAAAGTTAACCAGAAGGGATAAACAATTAATCTTGAAGGCAAATTTGATAACGCACACAGATTTATTGATATGACGCAGTTTCTAACATTAAACGCGAATTTTGCAATCCCCTCATTGGTGTATCGAGAAGGGGTTGTAGCCCCCCCCCCCCCCCCCC
>NQII01002371.1:0-23133 GCA_002778355.1 Clitarchus hookeri
AGAATCACTCAACTGAACTGAACAGTAAGGCAGGAAACATCCGTGTCCAGTGTAGGAGGCCCTGCCGCGCGTTGTCTGGCACGACTGAGCGAGTGCGTCGGGAGCCGGCCCGTGTCTGGAGATATCCGTGATTATAGTCCGTTCACGGATACTTCTAACTTTTCTGAAGTCCTGCTCAGGTTCTGCTTTCAGGCTATTCCTCCGCCTCATGCTAACAAAACTTAACGAAGTCTAGATAATTACACCAAAGGGACAATGTACTGAATTCGTGCGCACTCACTTCAATAATACTTTCCATAAGAACTATTTCTTACTAGGCATTGCCAGAACACACATTTTGTCCCTGTTTTTATTGCAAATGGAATACTAATTTTTATCGATAAAATATAATTGAAAGTTTAATTTAATCACAAATAAGATTTTATTATAATAACACAAGTAAGAAAAGCTTACGATAAATTATATATTTAGGAAACAACTTTCCAAAGGTTTAATTCAAAAAGTGTGAAGAAACCGCGAATAGATTGTAGGTGAACAGTTTAGTCTGAGCAAGGATTCTCGGCACGACGTTCCCGCAATGCTTGTTCCAGTCTGTGTTTGGTATTTACGCTGCGCAGTTACACACAACCTCGTCGTGGGCTCTAAACCACGTGGAATAACGTTCGGTTGAGCGTGAACCACTATCGGTTCGGGCCTCACGAGCGTGATGTCTTTCCACCAACTGAGGACCGTACTTCATATTTGTTATAGTCTGTTCACGTTTTCTTCTCAGTTTTTGTATCAAACCTTTGAAAAATCACCCCATTTATGATGTGTTTACTTATTTCCTAAATATGACATATCACAAACTTTGTATACCGCTTATAACATGAAAGTATCTCATTTCTCGTTCAATTGAAGTTTTACCTATATTTTATTCATAAATTCTAATTTTCCGTTTATAATAAATATGAATAAAACAAAGTGAAAACATGTGTGTTGGTAGTGCCTAGTAAAAAATAGTTATTACACAATATATTATTGCAACTGAGTTCGCACGAATTCGGTGCGTTGTCCTTTGGTGTAATTTTATAGACTTAGTTAAGCTTAGTGTGCACGAGGCAGAGGAATATCCTACAAGTAGAATTTTAGCAGGGCTTTAGAAAAGTGTGAAGTAAACGTGGATGGATTATACATAGTTTGAGTGATCGCCGTGCAACAGAGAGGCTTTGCGTGGCCACTCGTGCACAAACGTTGATATTGAAAGTTGCGGTGCTGCGTTTTAAAAGCCCGTGCATCAACAAAGGTACATCATTGTCAAAATATTTTCGTAAATTTTAAGGATAAATTTTTAGTTAATTTACAAACATTTGTAAAAATACAATAATACTGATTGTAAAATTTCTTCTTTGCGACGTTACAAGATCCGTATTTGCAATGCATATAAAACATGCAATGACAAAAAATCCCGTTGATTCGCGAAGTCAGAGTAACAAACTGTTATATTCTGTAATAATGATTTGAATTCAGACAAGTGTATGTGTTCACGAATGAAGTGCGATTGAATAATAAGTATAGTGTGTGTGGGGAATAGAGGGATGTTTCCATCTAACAATATTTCGAGAGTAAAAAACTTAATTGATTTTACTTTCCTAGGAAAGATATTTCATGTGATCACATTTCTATGTGTATTGTTTTTGCAACCAACCTAACAGACTGTAAAGATAATTTTCTGGTTTGCAATTACAGTAACTGTCATCCCGAAGCAAACATTCATAACGCAATATAAAGCTCAAACTGCGCTACTGTCCAGTCCACCTGTGGACTTAATATTCTTTTGAAGTGCAGTAATTATCGAAGTCACTAGCCGTAATCCAACAAAACTAAACCAAAGGCTGTATGAAAAAGTTTTTTTGTGAATACAGTCTTCCAGTATTTTCCTCCGTCTTATTTTTTTCTTTGCAGTTGTTTTCGAAAACGCGATAAAAGTAATTTTGTTTCCACTTCTTGGTAATGAGAGTTGAAATAAAAGCGTTAGTTTGTAAAATTACACTTACGGTCTGATATTGCAGTTTTTAAAGAAATGTTCTTGTAACGCTAAGAAATCAGTTTGGCAACAGGTTCCCAAAATATTTTCTTGTAAAAGCACAAAAAAAATTTAGTGTCCCCAAAAGTAGCTATTTTGCTCAAACACTGGTCCCACCCCTCGCTATTTATGTAAGTTGACATCTGCACAGTCGAGGATACAACAGGTTGTCTACAATCCGACAAAACGTATACACAGAGATGTGCTGGAAGGCTGATTCAAATATGAGGAATGGAAACTGTGTATTGCAGGGAGTGAATAGGTGAAATGAAATTGCAGTGATTCACCGTTGCCTTCCGCAGAAAGGGAGTGATCCAGACCCGCCAACCAAAAATTTGTCCCGGGAATCGAAACCAGGCCCCTCGCGTCAACGGCAACAGCTCTGCCCACTACACAACGAAGTTGGTCGTGGAGATCATACTGATCATAAAGATTACCGTTGTCAGATTGTTGCTCTATAACTTGAAAATAATATTATCGTGTGGTGAACTAATTCTCTGTCCGAAACTTATAAAATCACAATGAAACTAAGTTTTATCAAGTCTAAAATTTCGATATTTCGTGAGGCGTGGTATTTCCGGCACGCGGCCTGATTTTATCCTTATAACAATGTGTAGGTATTTGCGTTAATAAAGTACAGACTATTAGCTATCGTCCCACTTTTTGTATCAAAACTTTGGAAAATCACCCCAACAGTGATGTGTTTGGTTGTCTCCTAAATATGCCGTGCATCACACGCGTCTTATGCCTCTATTGTCATTGAAGTATCTTTTTTTTAATGTTAAGTTCAGGTTTAAGTTATAACTTATCCTAAAACTATAATATTACATTTATAATTACTGTGAATAAAACAGAGAGCATATATGTGTGTCGGTAATACCTAGTATGGAATAGTTTCATGGAAAGTGTTATTAAAGTGAGCGTGCACAAATGAGGTGCGTTGTTCCTTTGTTTAAGCTTTGAATGCATGAGGCGGAAGAAAAGTCAGATATTGGCTATTCACGGCAAAGTGAGCACTTTTTGAAGCCATCTAATTTTGAATAACAGTAAATAAATATATTTTATTGTAGCCTTCTACGTTAACTTCCAAATCTGGTGAAATATATATTGTTTTTATTACTTATATGGTGAAAATTGATTTTACAAAGTGGTAGGAGAATAAAAAAAATAGCTGGTAGGAAAAACAGAAACTAGGGCCTCTAAAATGCTGACTTTACCGTAAACAGCCTTTAGTTGATCTTTGGTAGGGCTTTGGAAAAGTTGGAAGTAACCAAAAATGGACTTTATTAACCACAAAATGTTCCTTTCCGAAAGGAGTCATGAATGACACCAGACAGAAGACTGGTGGAAACGTGAGCCATTAATGGACTTTAAGAAACTAACCACACGATGTTTTTTTACAGAAAGGAGTCATGAATGACACCAGACAGAAGACTGGCGTAAACGTGAGTCATTAATGGTCTTTAATAAACTAACCACATCTGTTTTTACAGTAAGGAGTCATGAATGACACCAGACAGAAGACTGTAGTAAACGTAAGCCGGCCACTCCTCTGCAGCGCACACCTGACGCTCCATACAGCTGGGAGAGGAAGAACGTCATGAGATGGTGATGAGAAGGCGACGGAAATCAAAGGTAGGAGAAAGCGAAAGTACTCTGATGAAACTCACCATCATCTGCCACGTTTCTCTCGGATCGCGTGGGAGTGGATATGGCGTAAAGTGCGCATGACTGCTGCGCAACAATTACACTCCGTGTTCCAGCATTGAACTGCTTTTACTCCTGCCCAGTTGTCGAAACCTCGTGGTTTCGACCGAGCTTACCACGGTGTTTACGTAAAAAAAAGTTTTTATATGTTGGTGCACTACATTTGACAAATTTGGTACGCAAATACGGTGTAATCAAGTTAAATAAAATTTACGTTTTTTTTTTCTTAAAACCACGGGTTTGTTGTAAAACCAGATGGAAATAAAAGGAAAAACATAATTGATTTTGACAGTAGTTGTGGTAATTCTTGAACTAATGTTGGGGACTTGCGCAGAATAACTCCTGATATGTTGTTTAAAGGAATCTTGCAATGGGGCTAGCATATCAAACGAAACATTATTTTGGCACTATCTATCTTATCCTTAGTCTGTGGGTAGGAGGCCTTCCAGGTAATCGTTCGGTGGTAGTATTCCGTTAATTGTTCACTAGTTTAGCCCTCTTCACTCTACAGATCAGTAATTTATTTAAATCAGTCAGTAAAATGCTAGTACTGCGAGCAGACCGCTCGGGTCACCCACCACAACAAACCGGACTCGAGTGCCAGCAAGGTAGAACTAGGATTTTCCTGTGTCGGAAACATGGTGGATGTTGCTGTTGACCGGTGGAGTTCCTCGGGGTTGCTCCCATTTCCCCAGCCATTGCATTTCGTAGCTGTCACATACTCACCTTGTTTCGTACTCACATCTGCGCTGAAGACCTCATCTGTCAACCACAGTTCTAAATCTCTCAACTTCCCTAGCTTTTCAATGAAAATTATTTAATAAGCGACCACCGCCTGATCTATAAATGAAATCAAACTGGAACCAAGCCTTGAAGTTATGAACTTACAGCAAGCCAGCAAAAATTACCGCTTGAATCACAGAGTACAGGTAAAATAGAACAGTTTTCAACTTCTACGAATAATCATCATTATCCCACGAATTTCTATATTACCGTGAAATGGGCATTTATTTACAGCTGGTTTTTCAACAGCCAAGAGATTGTTTTTTAATTTCGAAGTTTGAACATGACTTAAAAGCATTAAAACTCGATCGATGCGAAACGTAGGAAAATTTCAATGTTCGTGCTTATATAAACAGTGCGGTAATCAACAGCCGAAACCACGTGATTGGCAATGTTCTACTGGGACCAAATAATTTGTTAATATGCTACTGGAACAGGCATTCTATCACATGTTTCATCGAAGTTTAAAACAGTAAAATATAGAAAGATGTTTTATAAGTGAGTTTTCAGGAATTCCATTGGACCAATTTTTTGCGTACAGTATAAAATGATAAACGGATGGACTATTCGTATTGCAAATTAAAATCTTTTTGTTTGAAGCCGTGGTGGTATTTGAACACATGACCTCCTAGTTAAGCAGATAGACACACGAACCCTTGTCATTGACAACTGGCAACAGACAAGTCTAATGACGTTACACAGCTGACGCGTTAGATGCTCGTGTTATGCAGCTTATGAACTAAAAGTTGGGTAAGGCATGCTGGCATATACCATTTATTAATTGATAATTAATTACATACCTACAGAATTCTGGTTCACATTTGGGTCTTCTGCTGTGACAATTGTGGTGGTTATGGCACCTCGGTATGGCTAAACAAAAAGAAATCATTGGGTATGAATATGCACGCAAATAAATATTGTTATATTTAAACTTATTGAGTATATACAGATACATTTTGCTTCAGATAACACTCTATACGGTTACTGTAAGGTAGACATTAATAAATTATTTGGCACTAACATTCAACATCTCTCAACGTAAAGATTACTATGTTATGAATTTTATTAACTGAAACTGCCAAACGATAAATCCGTATTTTCCTGTGGATAAGCTTAATTATAATACGGATATTGGGATATCCTGTCACGCCTTCATTATGCTTTACACAGCTGTTATAACATCCCCCGTGAATAGATTTCCTAAGTTTTCAACTGCAGATACTAAATTACTTTATTGTCAGCTGTGCTTGTTGGCAAAGAGGAATATGCCAGCTGTTTCATTCAAAATGAAGAAAATTAAGTCGCAGACTATTATAGGCGAATTTTTTCTTTCGAATCTGATAAAGTACATACAGACTTGTTTTCATATGTCTAATTATCAGCACCCAGCACTGAGGTTCCTTGTATTTTCCAAGACCTCGACGAGGTGAGATTTTTTCGTACGGGAAGTCCTGTGTAGACAGTGACACTGCCATGGCGTAATGACTCTCAAGAGTTACTTCCTTTTCCTTCATTTTCCATTCTGCGACTGCTTCGTATCTATCTTACACCGTGCATTCTCCACGTTAGCCGATAACGATAAACCTGTCCCTGGGGCAGGGCAGCCAAATTCGTTTAGCGTCAGCATTTTCTCATATCACCCTTGTTTACCCTACTTTATGCAAGAAAATGCGGATCATTTTAGTACCATACGAGAAATGTTCTCTCGTGAAAGAACTTCGTTATGTTAGCGAGTGTTTATGTACATTTAAGTTATACACTTATGACAACCAAATCACTTGCCATATACATAGTCGTTAACATATATTATTATATAGTATATGAAAAACAATGATCGCCCACAATATACTTTAAGATCCAATACCGATCTTTACAAATAGCTTTAATTTTAATTTTATAATTAGAAAATTCCAACTTAAGCCTTGTTTTCATGAAGCGGAGGAATATCCTGGAAGTATAACTTTAGCAGGGATTTCAGAAAAGTTGGAAGTAACAGTGAATGAACTATATTCTGGTAAATGTATTGTAAGAAAATACGGCGAGTTGAACGCACCATTCCTCCTCTTGTAATTGGCGGACATTGTCATATTTCCAGTAAATGTTAATCACTTTACGGACAGGAGAAATGAGCTGCAGACACAGTTAATTTGAATACCCTTACGGAGAAGTGTAAGAACAATTTCCACGGTAAAGGCGTTTCTCCACATCAGCGTCGAGAAAGGATGACAGCGCCATCATTCAGCAGTGTACCCGGCCAGCGTGGGTCGTGAATGCTGAACAGTCTGATGTCGAGAGCGTGGGAGCTCGTGGGTCGCCGAACTACCCAGTGTCAGATTTTTAACTCGTTGAATTGAACTAGCTTAAGCCAAAAAAAAAAAAATGTTGGAGTACAATACAATTAAGTTTACTGTGTAGTCCACCATATTCGATTTATACTTCGTCTTTCTCTCTCATCAACTATGATAAACTACAGAAATGATTAAAGGAAAACAGAAAATAATGTAACGAATTTACTATAGTCCCAGCTGTAGCCACATTTAATTATCTGATGTTTGACCAAAATGTGCACCATAAACGCATACAAAACTGTTTCCACTTGTATGGCCTAAACCACCTATTAGTCTGTTTTCGATACCTGTGAACCCATTGCTATAAAGTAACTAAAACTAATTTAATAAGCTGTCAGTAAAAAATATAACAGTGCCTACCCCTTATGGTACACTATAGATGAACGACAAGAATGACGGTAGAAAAATTAACACTGAAACGGAAAAAACGTCTTAAATTATAAATTACCACAACAAAACGGTTCAACAATTTAAAAATTAGTGGATTACTATTGTACTCATATTTATTCTTTGCAATAAAATAATTTTTATTTTTGAGCGTTTTAGTATACAGTGTTCTAAAAAGGTTTCTCCAACCATCCCCCCCCCCTTTTTTTCCGAATAAATTTTAACAAAAATATTTACTTCCAGTCCATAAATAATGTTTAATTCTTTCTCACGTACACGAATGTATCGACCGTATGAACGCCGTATTAGCAGTAAATATCAGCGTCACTTTATTTTCGTATGTAAGTCAGTAAATATTACATCAGTGATCAGCGTAAATTCTCATGCATAAGATCAGCCCTGTCCCCTTCACCAGAAACTTATACTAATGTGCAGAATATTGAGTAAACTGAGACTATTATACTAAACTCAGAATTTAATTCAGCTATAGTATACTATCAAACCTCAAAACCGAAATCCGTTTTTGCTCAGAGGAATAGAAAACGTTTTATCTCTCCGTAATGGGTGAAACTGTAAATAACTCCTAGGTTGCGGTGGTGATAATAATTTAAGTCTGAGAAATGAAAAACGCATGCTGGGAGTCGAAATCCAGATCTTTGTTTTCGCAATCAGATAGTAACGCAGACTGTGCCAGCAATTAGCTTGGCTTAGGTATAGGCGTAAAGAATCAAATAAGGAATCGTGCTGTTCTTAATTTGGTGGCAGAAGTGTACGATATACATATAGACTATTCGTGGTAAAGTGAGCACTTTTGAAAGACCTCTCATTTGGAATAATAGTCAATAAATATACTTTAGTTTAGCCTTAGACGGTAACTTCCGAGTGCGGTGGAGTATACACACTGTGATTATTACTAAAATGACAAGATTTATTTTTAAATGTGGTTAAAGGATAAAAAATGGCCTAACGGAACAAGTACCTAGGCCCTTAAAAGTGCTCACTTTACCGTGAACAGCCCATAACGTTATCGTATTGTATATTCCGAAGAATTATATTATGGGTTCTGTCTAGTTGTCTCATGGGTAGCAATGTAGGCAAGTGGGTTTATAATGATTTTTAAGAAACTACGGAATATTTCAATGTAAATATTTTTTCAGGATAGAAGTGGAAGTAAATATTTTGTTGCCCATTTATAAATTTGGTTATTGAAACATAAAATGTTTAAGATTCTGAGGAAACTGAACACACGCGAAGCTACTTTCCATCGCCGTCATCATTCCTCCTTACGGTTGGATGTGACCTTGAAGCGTTCAGTATTGTTTACTAAGGATTCCCCTTAGGCGAAATGTACAGAAATATTGTTGTAAATAAATTAGATGTTCACAAACCTGTACCGTGTTTGAAAACCTGAAGCAGGGGTGAGATAAAAATTGAAGACACACAGATACTGTAAACATATTCCAGAGCGTTTCATGGTGTATAGGACACGTTAGTTTTCCTAATTTACTTCCCCCTGACAAAGATGTATGAACTCACATCCCTATATGTGTGCCATTGTGTGCGTGATTACCCAAAAGATAGTTTCATGCCTTACTTTGGTCCTAAATTACGTGGTTTAAAATGGTTGTCGCAGTTTCTATCCAATCAAATCTTCCAAGAATATTATAGATAGGCGCTGTTATTTTGACTTTCAGTTACATTTTCTATAAAAATTTTACTTTGACACGAACCATTGAGGATACTTTTTAATAAAAGAATAAACGATACTGCCAAAACGTTATTTTTATAATAACACATTTGTATTTGTAAAAACATTATATAAACACTACATAACATTTACTTAGAGCGCCAACTTGCACTAATAGAAATAACCCCGAAAATTATATAACAATTAAATTATGTTGATAAATTGAAATAACGACAAAATAGCTCTACCCTATCTCTTTTCATTTTGATCACTGAGCAATAGAAGCCAGCAAAATGTTATGGCAGAAGTAATTCTTTGATTTTGTTTTTATTTGATAATTTATTATTGTTATAGTTTTTATCGGCTAGTAGTTCTTAACAAAGAGTGACATTCCAGCAGAATTTTTATAAATATCTCATATTCACGCATAGTTTTTAAAACTAAAAATTTAAAATTCTAGCTTTCAGCGAATATTCAATAAGTATAATTACAATATGTTATAAAATTTCTCAAAATGGCATTTACTGATTTACGCACTGCAGACAATTTGAACGGCATCTACTTTTAAATATATAATTTTAAGACATCCACCATCTATTAGTGGCCCTTACAATTCACATATTGTTATAACTTTCATCTGGTTTCCCCATTTTATACAAACCGTTCTTTTGACACTTATACTACCAAAGATGCATATGAGTCGCAAGACATCCTCACTATACTTTGTTGACAAAACAAATCATCACTGACAAACTTTCATGAAACGTAAAATTATCTTAGAGGATAATTATTTTGATAATACATAATTTTTTCAGCTTGATCGAAATTGATGATTGCACTCCGCTGTGGTCATTCGCAGTATCTGTAGTTATCCAAATACTTAATGATCGAGATTTTTATCAATCTTGCTTTGCCTGAAAAATTCAACAGTAAATATCCAAACTAGACAGATAAAATTCCAATACAAGAGGGCGTTTTCACACAAGCCTAGTAAACAATAATAATAATTGAAATTTAAAAAAATAAATAAATAATATCGCATTTCTCTTAAACAGTCTACACACGTATACATGAATTGTCGAAAACAAACAGAAAGAAAGCTTGTTTGCTTTATCAGCCTCAATATGGATTCTGATGTTTTTAAAATCATTTGTTTGAAATATAATTACGATATACCCTAATAATACTATTTTACTATGGCGTATAGTCTTGTATTCTTGCCTAAATCCAATACACTGAATAAAAAATTATTTCATAAAATCTTTTTTTTTATAATATGCACTCGAAATCTTTAGCTGTAAATTTATGATATCTTATAATTCATAAACAGAAATGTTAAAATTATGCAATTTATTTTATGGTTTATGCTAGAGCCATAGTCACGATTTCCATTTTTTTGTCATGTTTTTAAATACAATTTTCTTATTCTCTTCATATTTTTTTCAAACTAATATTTTGTGACAAACTTGTTGGCGAAAGGTTTACACCTCAGTGATTTTTCATACCATTTAGAATGTTATTATTGGGAAATTCTATTTTTTATTTCAACATGTTTGTCACAGATAAATTACGCATATATACGGTGCACGTTTTATTTGAGCTGCATGACAACGTAAGTAGTACAACAGCGAACATGCCGAATTTTTCTAAGATTTTCTTCTCAGCAAAATAGCGTTACAGAAACTTCAAACATTCGAACAGAAAACATATAGAGTATAGGCTGTTCACGGCAAAGCGAGAATTTTCGAAAGCCCTGCTTAGTATCTGCCTGTATGCACATTGTGTTTTCTTCCACCATTTACAAAATTATCGTTGCCATGGGCCTAGTCACTTTATTTACGCGTCGACAAAGTGAAACTGTGGAACTATTAGAAAAGTGAATATTTTACTAATTCGCTTATCCTTGCATTTATGTGTATTAAAAAAGGAAAGCAAAATAAATAATTTCAGTATTCATAAATGTTTACTTAACACTCTTAATTCAGCGCAAAGACTTGGAACTATTTCCCCTCCGACGTTACCAACTTAAATGGGTGACTGCCAGTCCGTGTGCATGTTAAAACATGTACAGGTAGAGGCAGTGGTATTTTTCAAATGTTGATTTTAAATTTGCACATTTAACCGTAAACAGCCTTCAAAGAGAGCTAATTAAAAAAATTTGGTTCAGAAGTGTCAGTGATATCTACGTGTTGCGACCATAGAGTGAAAATGGGGTAGACCGATCTCGCTGGCTGCGCACAACCAGTCTCCGTGTCCCAACATTGAACTACTTTTCTGCCAACACGTCTAGCAAAATTGGCGTGGATTGGATTTGAGGTTATACCGCTGTTTGGTAAACAAGTGATTTGAGATGTTTTTATACGTCCTCTAACCAATTTGTAATAGTGTCTGATTAAATTAAAATGGGTAAAAAATGTTTTATTAATAGAATAGTGCTTGCCATTTAAAAATTAATACATAAACAATCCAGATCATCATTTTTGACCATGTGACTTTGACAGTTGAGTTCCGTTGGGGTGGATGCGGAGAAGACTAATAAGCGGTCTAGCTCACCTTTAGTCTACGGTTGCGCCAAGTACAGGACAGAGGACGAGAACGTACCTTACTCCTCCCAGAGATCCTTGGCACAGTGACGACGGCTCCTCTGTAAGGGATGCGAGCACTGCCTCTCTGCGAAGTGCGGTACAAGCCGATGGTTGAGTGGAGCCTGTTGGGCCGACGAGGTATCTGCCGCCGTCTCGACCTAGGATACCTGCAAACTCAGTCGTTGCTTCCTAACGTGGACACAACGCTACACTGGAAATTTCAAGCACAAGGTTTCATATCCATGAAATCAAACACAATTTAAACCGATAATATTAAATTCCACACTTTTAAACATTTCCGTATATTCATGGGAAATTTTACGGAAATTTACAGTAAATAAATAGAAACGCAATCCGTTATGACGAAAAAAACGGAGTTAAGTCCGTCAATACAGAATATGGAAACGCTCCACATTTCCTATAGCTTCGGGTTTCGGGGACGATCATTGCCGAGTTGACACGAAGCTTTCTTCGCCACTGTAACCAGAAAATTATCGTTTCTGCGGCAGCTAGGATGTCCACGCCACTAAGACTTATTTTTTCAAACGTGAAAGTCTGTAACATTTAGCAACACTTAGAATACATTAATAGAAACTGAAAACCTCTCTTATGCGACTCTTTTAGAAATACCAAAGTTACACCACATACATCGAGTTGTAGACTAAAGATTAAAGTCGTAGACTGGAGATTTTTTTTACTCGGGTTCAAATCTTGCTGAAGTATATATTATTTTACTTTTTTTGATATATTTTTATACGCAATAAAACATCACATATATAAAATTAATGACTTTTTCATTATCTCTTTTTATTTGAAACGGGAAGAACAGGAAACTAACTAGGAAATTAACGGAGAGGTTTCGTGAATTCACGAACAGATTTGGTGGAATTTACGGAAAGTNGTCTTTTTATTTTAAACGGGAATAACAGGAAACTAACTAGGAAATTAACGGAGAGGTTTCGTGAATTCACGAACAGATTTTGTGGAATTTACGGAAAGTCCGTTTTATTAAATCAATTGTGTCCGTAATTTTATGGAGAGTTTGCGAACACCTCTGTNTTATTTTACTTTTTTTGATATATTTTTATACGCAATAAAACATCACATATATAAAATTAATGACTTTTTCATTATCTCTTTTTATTTGAAACGGGAAGAACAGGAAACTAACTAGGAAATTAACGGAGAGGTTTCGTGAATTCACGAACAGATTTGGTGGAATTTACGGAAAGTCCGTTTTATTAAATCAATTGTGTCCGTAATTTTATGGAGAGTTTGCGAACACCTCTGTNGTGGAATTTACGGAAAGTCCGTTTTATTAAATCAATTGTGTCCGTAATTTTATGGAGAGTTTGCGAACACCTCTGTATAAATATTTACCAACACTTTTCCGTAAAATTTAGGAAACTTTTTTTTAAAAGCGCAGCATGATAAAATGATATATTATTGTTGATTTACACACTGAATCAGGAGCCGATATTAATTCGTATGGATGCAACATGCAAATTACAACTTAACGTGTTACCTTTTTGCCTGATAATAATTGACTCTGAAGTAACGTTCCTTCTAACATGTAACTTAGGTAGATCATACAACGTCAACCAGTCTTACAATTGCTCAGTTTGTATACTGACAAATTAGGTGTTAATCAGTGAATACGTTAGTAAAGGCGCTGTTAATTTACCAGGAAAAAGACCTAAGACACTTAGAAGGTTGCATATATATAAAAGTTAATAGGAGCGGCTTATTCATCCAATATAATGAGCTCAAAAAGCAATTGTTTAGCCAGATTAACTAATTTTATTCATTTAAAGGGGAGACTTGCATTATCTTAAAAACCAAATCAATAAGTGTTGAATCTAAAAGCAATGTTGCTACAGTTAGTCAATATAATATGTGAATCATGAGACTTTTTCTCCTTTAATACTGTCATATTTGAGAAACTTACTGAATTGTGTTGTAATGCTGAGGTGTCCTTGGTATGTAGTTAGCTTGTTCTGCATCTAAAATACACATATTTTACTCAAATTAATTATATAGCTATTGATTTTTGATCACATGAATACTGAAAATTTGTCACTTTTTATTTTAATACATTCTAACTTATTGTGATATTAATAGTATGGTCTCATTTACACTCCCAGTAATACTTAATAATCAAATTACAAGCTGATGCGAAACAAAAATAATTTTACCATATGATTTTAGAAATACATTCAACGGCTTGAAGAATGTCTANTTACAAGCTGATGCGAAACAAAAATAATTTTACCATATGATTTTAGAAATACATTCAACGGCTTGAAGAATGTCTAATCAACAAGTTTGTTTTAGTAACATATAAATGCATCGTAACAGCAAAAAGTAACAGAAAACTAAATGTAATGCATGTATTATTATTATTAATGTACATAAAAACCAGTTTTTATAATAGCAACATAATGTATATATTCCACTTGGGAATGTATACTAAGTCTACAATCAGTTTCTGCAAAAAGGCGTTTAATTGCTGAAATGTACGGTTTGGCAACTGTCACACCAAGTAAACTCACTTTGCAAAGGAGGAATTGGTTTTATCAAAGGACTTCATTTTCTGTTCCCCGGTGAACTCTATCGATACACCGCTACCGTTATCTCCAGCTCATTCTGTCCTGTGCTACAGGGCCAGGTACAGTAAGCTCTTACTCCTGGGTACCACGCTCCAGGAAAGTAGTGCTCCTTCAATGACGTATGAAAGCAGCTAATGACAATGGAAACTAGTATACTGGGATCGATCATCACTACCAACATATTATATTTCACAGAAACTCTGAATGCTGTGTTTATAATATAGGCCAGTTAATTATAAATTGGGCGTAATCATAACTTATGATTTTCAGACACTAAATATTTATGGTAAAAATCATTTAAATCATTTTTTAAATAGGAATAATTTCAAACATATTGTTTACATGTATGTGTTTCCTGTATTTCTGATAGTTGACATCACAAACATATCGGCACATATAATTTGTATTCTGGAAATGGGATGTTATATTTACATGTTGTTATTATGATAAGATCTCCCAAGACCTCGCTGTTAAGAGTGGACCAAATCTATTTTATGATATGGTACCATTACTAGTTTCCATCAAGGAGGTAATGAAGCTCAAATTGTACAGAAAAATTGGAAGAGTTTACATGGAGGATAAAATCATAATTTCATTCTTTAAAAACATTAGTTTGCCATCATATTAATGCTTAATCAAATTTCAAACGACTGAATTTTCGTTCATAGTACTTACATGCAGTGTATGTCGTTTTAAACTCTTGATAAGGACGGATAAGAGTTGTTACAANTTACAAGCTGATGCGAAACAAAAATAATTTTACCATATGATTTTAGAAATACATTCAACGGCTTGAAGAATGTCTCATCAACAAGTTTGTTTTAGTAACATATAAATGCATCGTAACAGCAAAAAGTAACAGAAAACTAAATGTAATGCATGTATTATTATTATTAATGTACATAAAAAACAGTTTTTATAATAGCAACATAATGTATATATTCCACTTGGGAATGTATACTAAGTCTACAATCAGTTTCTGCAAAAAGGCGTTTAATTGCTGAAATGTACGGTTTGGCAACTGTCACACCAAGTAAACTCACTTTGCAAAGGAGGAATTGGTTTTATCAAAGGACTTCATTTTCTGTTCCCCGGTGAACTCTATCGATACACCGCTACCGTTATCTCCAGCTCATTCTGTCCTGTGCTACAGGGCCAGGTACAGTAAGCTCTTACTCCTGGGTACCACGCTCCAGGAAAGTAGTGCTCCTTCAATGACGTATGAAAGCAGCTAATGACAATGGAAACTAGTATACTGGGATCATCACTACCAACATTTTATATTTCACAGAAACTCTGAATGCTGTGTTTATAACATAGGCCAGTTAATTATAAATTGGGCGTAATCATAACTTATGATTTTCAGACACTAAATATTTATGGTAAAAATCATTTAAATCATTTTTTAAATAGGAATAATTTCAAACATATTGTTTACATGTATGTGTTTCCTGTATTTCTGATAGTTGACATCACAAACATATCGGCACATATAATTTGTATTCTGGAAATGGGATGTTATATTTACATGTTGTTATTATGATAAGATCTCCCAAGACCTCGCTGTTAAGAGTGGACCAAATNCGACCAAATCTATTTTACTATATGGTACCATTACTAGTTTTCATCAAGGAGGTAATGAAGCTCAAATTGTACAGAAAAATTGGAAGAGTTTACACGGAGAATAAAATCATAATTTCATTCTTTAAAAAAATTAGTTTGCCATCATATGAATGCTTAATCAAATTTCAAACGACTAAATTTTCGTTCATAGTACTTACATGCAGTGTATGTCGTTTTAAACTATTGATAAGGACGGATAAGAGTTGTTACAANAATTTTCGTTCATAGTACTTACATGCAGTGTATGTCGTTTTAAACTATTGATAAGGACGGATAAGAGTTGTTACAACGAAGTTTATTTTGCCAGATATTAACGAGAAATGTTCGAATTTTTAATACCATTACTTCGGCAATCCTGGAATAGAAAACTGCAATCATGTTTCGGTTATCTTAGCTACTGCTGAACTTGGTCATTGCTTTACAAAAGCTAGGACTGAATTCTCTGACATGCTAATGAAAAGGCGTGTGAGCAAACAGGAAACATACTACACACATTTTTCACCGGTCAGTGATCAGGTAGCTGGCAGCATAGCGAAAAAAACCAATTTCACCTGCGCTATACATTACACATTTCAGTGCCAGTTCACTTACTTTTCTCGATATTCTGCCACCTATCTTTAACAAACCTAAGTCTCGCAGCTGCAGTAGAGTCACAGGTACTCAACTGACTTAGTCATGAGGCGTGGTATGTGAAGGAAGCTGCCTGGTAGAGCTGCCCCATTCCAATGTATATTTTAAACTTTGATCACAAAATATAATTCTCTACTTCAAAATGACTGTTGCGGATTTTAGAGTATATTTCGGAAAGTAATTCATCATGCTAGTGACTGCGATTCGGTACTTTGTATTTGTAAAATTAGTAGTTTGGTCATTTTTATTACAAACAAAAAACGATCCACATGAACTCGGGTCACGTAACCTTTTCGGTAAAAAGTGTTTGTCGATAAGAACAAGGCTCTATATCCTACGCTATGGTAATGCTAGTGCTGCTTTTGCCACTGAGGAATAGGAAATTACATCGTGTTAATGAAGATCAGTAGAGAATTTCAACTCTTAATCAACGACATTGAAGTTTACTTAGATTCACAGAAAACTAAGGAATTATATTTTCACCAAAAAGATAATTGTGTTATACTTCTTCTAATTTAATTGAACTTGATGCGCAGAAAACTATTGGCAGAAGGAAAAATACTGATTTTTGAACAAATTTACCAAAAGGTTTTTTTGGGTTGAGAAATGGCCGTATCATTTATTAATTTCGTATGTGAAAGCAATATGTAAGTGCATGTGCCTAAAAACTAGCAATAGAGATTAGTGTATATTAAACAAGTTAACGATCCACATCATGACAGGGTATTTCATTTTTATTAATTTGTATACAATTGACTGTAGTTGGAATATCAATATACAAGGATATTATTTTATCTGCACCAGATTCATCAGTACAGCATCAGATGAATACACATAAAGCGTATATTTCAATTCGAGCAATTAAATTTTACAGCAGGTTAATCACTACATAATAAGATAACCTGAAACGCCATATACTAATCTTATTCATAAGGACGTTGCACGTCATGGAAGTTAGAGTTGCGTCACTAGTTTATTTTATATATTAGATAAACTATTTCAAATTGAACTTGAAGTGATTGCGTAGTCAGTACCTGAAATATAACACACAACCTTAGTGAGGCACCGAGACTTGTCGCTATCAAAATATGGCTTCTTAAAAATTTTAAAAGATCTAACAGTTTTTTTTTTTTTTAATTTTTGACACGGAAGCATAATTTGCTTCGTAATAACATATAATTAAACCCATGTCGAAACTAGTAAAAGGTAGTTCTGTTTCATTAACTTAAAAGAATTGTTATTGAAAAATTTAAGCAGCAATTTGGAACGAAGAATTGCAATACCCCAATGGTGGGCAACTCACCCAACACACAATACATTTCTTCGTGGCATATTTATAGGACTATGAGTTCCTAAGGAACCACCGTTTCTGATCTGCTGCAACCCTGTCATATTGTGTGATGTGCGTGTTGCCTACCATTTGGGTATTCAATTTCTTCGTTCTAAAACTGACGCTTAAATTTCCCAAAAACGATGAAGTTTTAGCAACTGGTCTTTACACACCCAACTATGCTTCTACATTGCAAAAAATAGTGTAAAGGAAATTGATTTTGCGGTGTTTTCGAATCATTGTTCAGTTACACATTTGTAGGCAGACGTCAAAGTTTAATAATAAATAGTACATCTTAAGTGTAGAATTAAATGGTGATTCACGTCTAACTTCTATGATGTTTATTGCCCTTTGGAGTTCTGTTAGACCGTAAGTCATATAAATGTTTAACTTACCTTGTCGTGATGAGCAGGCATCCGAAGTTTGTCGGTCGAATTCAAACACACCCGGCATAACTATAAATCGCTCTCTCTCTCTCTCTCTCTCGCTCTCTCTCTGTGTGTGTGTGTGTGTGTGCGAGCTCGCGCGCGTAAATGAGTTTATGGTGTAGATTATAATGCAGTTGCAGTGGGATATATTTTTGTTTTTTGTGCAAGCAATTTAGTTTTACTCTCTTATGTTTTGTTTTACCAAATGTCAGTTATATTTACAAAATATGTACTGTATAAAATTACTGCTAACATACAGTGAATGGAAGTTTCTAATCGTTATCCAGCAAACTTTTTGCCCCTTCCAAAACAGATATCTGGATATGTCAACGGACCTGGTACTCTTGTGATTATGGCCGCCAAAGGTGTGAAATGTATATTTAACTTGAACTTTGATTGTCGAATATAAGAGATCACGAACTGCATCATGTCTGGTAAACTTGATTGAACTCGTGTTTATAATCACTGTTTTTTTTTTTGCGATCTGTGACCTAATTTGAACTCTGGTAGTCAAGTGTGTGTGTGAACAATAATGGGCTTTAAGCGTTGCAGTACAATAATCTTAGCCTGAATTTCCTACTTCACGATAACTCACTCTGGATTATTCTAGTATGCAAAAAATAGGGTAAATATGAACATTTCTCACAATATGTGGTCCGAAGAATGACAAAAGTCCTGTGACAGAGACATTGGACTTGGAATTGGACAGGTAAGACACGGCAGTGAAACAAAGCTATTTATGAAGTGAAGAAAATTATGAAGTAAACGGAAGGTTTCGGGTAAGATAATTCGCTATACTGGCTGGACAAGCTGTCCGAAGGCAAAGGAAATAACGATGAAAAGTATTGTGATTCAGATGTAATCCTGGTGTGACATGTTCGGACTCACGTTAATAAGAGACGTGAACCCACGATGAACCTGAGGAATTGAGTCTTAAATACCCGTGTATAAACTAGGTGCACATTTTCGGAGAGACAAATATTGGGATTTATCCCACATGACAACAGAGTGTCTGGTAGAGACAATGAAGGGGAAGGGCAACTAAATTATCTGGCTGAAAATGGAAATCAATAATGTGTAAGGTCCACTACAAAGCAGGTATCTCGACAATGACTATAGTTATTAGCGTACTAGGTTCTATAGCTCAGAAATCATTAAACATAGAACAAACTAAGTAGCCTCAAATGAAAAAAAAATGTGCTGATGTTACTGCTGATGATAAGCTAAGTGTGAGAAAAAAGTAGAATTTAGCCATTATTTAGGCTAAATATGATGGAACCCTATGGTTAAGTGAGGTCGCAATCATTCTAATAACTATTTGATTCTCATAAAGTGCCTCGCTACATGAATGTGACACCTAAGCTCTCAAAACCACGGGGGACTTTTTTACAATTGTGAAAAATAAAATGCCTTAGAATATGACGATGTTTATAGTATATAATTATTTTACACATGAAGCCACTTTTTGACCTTAAAATTACACCATCTATTTGTTTATAAATTGCATATTTTTATCTGGGCATACTATAGCTAATGACTTGTAGGTTCTATTTTGAGTATTGCTTACAATTCTAACCCTGGATTTTTATTTTAGTGTCATTATTCAACTTTGCATATTCACAACCTGTGATGCGATTCCGTAATTTCACATTTATAGTATACCCGGAATTCGATAAGTAGATCAAGGAGAAACACCAACAAAAATTACAATAGAAAATTAAAAAAAACTGCTGTTCACAGTACTGCCCTAATTATTATCCGTGTTGGGTAACATATGAAAAGCAGATTTTAAAAATGCTGCATTATAAACAGGAAACAACACCTACAGATACAGGTGACGACACACGAAAAGCAAAACAAATTAAATTACCAAATGAAGTGCACAGGTATATGTGCCAGGATCACTGACTTTGCCTCTCAGATAAACATAAACAAGTTCTTTTTTTTTTTTGTGTTCNACAATAGAAAATTAAAAAAAACTGCTGTTCACAGTACTGCCCTAATTATTATCCGTGTTGGGTAACATATGAAAAACATATTTTAAAAATGCTGCATTATAAACAGGAAACAACACCTACAGATACAGGTGACGACACACGAAAAGCAAAACAAATTAAATTACCAAATGAAGTTCACAGGTATATGTGCCAGGATCACTGACTTTGCCTCTCAGATAAACATAAACAAGTTCTTTTTTTTTTTTGTGTTCNCACAGGTATATGTGCCAGGATCACTGACTTTGCCTCTCAGATAAACATAAACAAGTTCTTTTTTTTTTTTGTGTTCGTGTTTGTCTACGGAGCAGTGGCTTGGTACAGGTAGACGGCACAGGTGTTAGAAACAAGAGTTAAACTGGTCATTGCTCAGATGATATAGTTGTGGGCTATTACAAGAGTATGTTTAATTACGCGGAACGATGACTAGCCGTAATTTAGGCCTAAGTAATTTTAACACGTATAATTATAAAGTAAAGAAATAAATCTTGAAAGAGCTGTTTAATGCCACTGAAAATTGATTAGAACGTAAATAACCAAAACAAAAACACAAGACACTGAAGGCAACCTCAACAACCGTAGCCGATGCGACATAAACTTCGGATAAAGAATTCCAGATTCGAAATCCGGCTAAGCTACGTGTGTGAGCGTGTGTTTGTACAGTTTTAAGTTTTATAATTTCGTATAAAAGTTTATTATATGAGGACTTTTACTACCCTCCTTTCTTTGACCTACCAATTAAAGACGGGAGCAATATTAAGAAACGACTGAAAAAAGTACTTAACTGAATGGCAGAACGGCTGTGATATATCACTCACAGGACCAGTAGCTCACAAGGTATGCAGAGAGAAAGAAAAGCTGTCTAAAGGTGGATTTACGATTGACTAAACAGCAACAGTGGACCGTGTGCTTAGAATATGACCCAGTGTTTTCAAGGGTATTGGTTTATGGCTGCAGAGTGCGGGTCGTTTACGGGTCGTGTGCGTTCTTGGCTTGACCTAAGATAATGTTATATTCTATATCTTAAATACAAGTCAAGACGAAGAAGCCAAACAGAGCACAGCGACAGTTGTTGGCAGGAAACTGTATTTATATATTGGATTACGTTCGTGAAATCGTATCTAATGAATTATTAAATCGCGTGACAATATTCTCGTCTATTTAAAGAAATGTTCCTCACGTTTTAGTTCTCGGAAGCGGTTATTAAATTCGCATTTATTAAACCTTGGTCAGATTCATTGGTCTAACAGCCCAATGTTTCCACAAGCGTCCGCTTTATAAGATATTGGGATTTTTTCAAAACGATTACACAAGCATAACCATAAATAATGGAATATACGTAAATAATCATAATCTTTAAATATTTTCCATGATATATCGGCTGTTTTCATTTCTTACCAATCTGATTGGCTACACATAACAGTTGCTGGATCAATCGTAGACAGCTAAACTTATTTTTCGTGTACTTCTAGAATCATAATTACAAGAGTAGTGTATATATGGGGACTCTGGGGAAATGTATTTTAAATGGGTGTGTGTGGCTGTGGCTGTGGCTGTGGTTGGGGCCTTTCGGCTCGACTCGAAATTGCTCAGCAGGCCTCGAACGATCTGGAGACCTTTACTTCGTTTCTAATCGGGATTGCTGGCCTACCCGAAGGAGCTCAACGGTTGCGTCCAATAACTCTTCAGCAATATACGCATGTTTCTGGTTGCCATATCACTTTTGTAGGCAGAGCGTATACCAAATCCAACATCTAAATTTATTATATTTTAAAAATTATTTTTTTATCTAGCAGNCTTTTGTAGGCAGAGCGTATACCAAATCCAACATCTAAATTTATTATATTTTAAAAATTATTTTTTTATCTAGCAGAGTACCGCCACATAAAATGTATAATTTTTTTCCTAAATACAATATTATCGAATTTATTAATTCAGTATTTAAAAATAAAAACCTAAGAATAACTAGTGGGGAAATTTCTTACACAAATAAAAAATTAAGCTAATTTTAAAATTCTTATGTGCATAGACTTTTGAGAAGCCATGTTGAACTTTGTCTGCCTCTCTCTCTCTCTCTCTCTCTTCCTTTCTCTTTCCTTCTCCATTTCTTTTAACTTCTCTATTCCTNCTCTTCCTTTCTCTTTCCTTCTCCATTTCTTTTAACTTCTCTATTCCTGTCAGTTCATCATCAAATCTACATATTTTACTTAACATTTTTAATTCATCGAGTTGCCTTTTTAAATTCATGACAAAAATTCACACTGTTTTTTTATAAATAATGATTGTATGAGTATCTTAAAACCGACCGTCTCCCGGCCTCGAGTCGCGCTGTAAGCATAGTACGCTTCCCTATAACCTCGCCTGTCAAGACATACATGCCCAAAATTAAAAACATGAAAGGATACGACAAATAAGTTAAAAAATAAATACATAATAATCTTAATTCAATACTTTGTTATTTTTTTTCTTTTTTTCTTTAATTTTTAAATCTGCACTTATTAGCACCTGAAAAATAATTCCCATGCATTCACACCATAGGCAGCAAAACATCACTAANTTTTTAAATCTGCACTTATTAGCACCTGAAAAATAATTCCCATGCATTCACACCATAGGCAGCAAAACATCACTAAAGTCGGTTCACGACGGGAAGAAACTTTTGAAAATCAACATTTGAAAAAACACCCTAGCCGTTAGCTACATGCATATAACATTACAAGCAGCGGCGAGCACGGATACAGTCATGAAAGTCAGGTTGCCAGCACAAAGAGAGTAAATAGTTCCAAAGTTTTAACGTAATTGTTAATTTATCGCTTACAAATGGGTGTCGAAAAGAATTTTATCGTATTATGCCAATTATTAATGACGTGATGCTAACGTATTTAGATTTCAACGTCTTTTGCATAGTTACACGATCTCGCTCAAGGTGAAAGTAGAGCGGCCATTTGTTTACTAAC
>NQII01002371.1:25350-174249 GCA_002778355.1 Clitarchus hookeri
AAATTTTTAATACTCACATTTTGGGTTTATAGAATGAAATGTTTTTCGCTTGCATCACATATTATTTTGTGTGAAATTTTCAAGATTAAAAACTTTACGCTAGTGGAATATCTATTAATAATATATACATGACTTTTATAATGGGTACGTGCATGAACGAACACATGTACACACACAGTGGAATGTAAACATTGCATGTAAACATTGCCATGTGACTGTGACATGGCAGTCACATGGCAATGTTTGTTTACCTTTGGCGGAAGGATACAAAATGGGCTTGAAAGTAGATCTTTAGCAGGGCTTCAAGAAAGTCTCTTCCAGTAGTGAACCAACTATAGCAACCATTGGCCGTAAAAATAATAAAGTAGATGTTTTCATTTATAGGGGAGATAAAACGTCATATGCAAATGATTCGGGATTGGCACTTCAGTCTGTATGCACACATAGGAAGTACACGGATGATAAAGTTTATTTCTCTTTCCCCATACATCCATGCCAGCGTTCCATATGTTTGTTTGGGTACGTCGAGATGCGTGGTACTTTCTTTTTTCTCCTACACAAGTTAAGTTTAAAAACATACACACGCATATATATATATATATATATATATATATATATATTAGAGTTTGCCATGTTTTATGAAATGAGAAAATGTATGATTTGTTTTAAGGATATTATGGCATAACCAAGTGTAAACATTGTAACTGATGTCTTTTCCAAAAATTATTATTTCAACTGTGAGTATTTCTTTCTCTCTTTCTCTGCGCTGAAGCAGCAGTGCGGAGCTGGCATATATGGCATCGAAGGCCACCTCATCGGCTATGTGATGTCTGTCCAGCATAATATGACCATGCGAACATGCATGCATGTGCAATCCCGTCTTTCATTTATAATATTTGCCCGACTGCTACAGTTTTCCAAATTTTTAGCTTGAGTGTGCCGATGGAAGAAGATATTTATTGATGATGTCACATTGCTTTCTCGTGACATCTCTGGTTCTACGTATATGTAAGGCGATAACGATCGCCTAGCTACATAGTTCATCTGATGCGAGATCGCCATCCTTTTCCTGGCCTTCGTAGCTATCATTCTGGTAAGTTATTTTATGCCATGGTGTTCGCTCACGATTGGATGTTGGTCACATGTCAATCGGACTGAGCAGGTATATAAGGCGGGCAGAGTCACCAAGCATCACAGTTCTTCGACTGATGCGGCAGGGGAGAGATCTTTTTCTCTATCCTTACCTTCTTTGCATTCTTTCTGGCAAGTTGTGCTGTGTTTATCTCATACATCGCTGTTCGCTGGATATTATTGGTAGTGCTCGTAATTACGCTTACATATTTTCGCACCAAAGAAAATATATGCAAACATTTCACATACTTGCCCCAACCAGCGAACTATTACAGCATATATTCCGTGATATATGACATGGAGCATTCGTAGGTTTAAATCAAACTTACTGCAATGTTTATTTAATTATTTTTTACTGGGTCATTTATTTAATTTTATATTCCATGTGTGTGAAGTTAGTTTATTGCGTAGCTCGCAAAATATCTTTACATATTAATTTCGTATTTTTTTTTATTTTCCCCGCAGAGATCAAGATGAAGTGTACATTGAATGGATGCCTGCGACCGGCGTTCCGACTTTGTCTTCGGCTGTACGATCGCTGGCTCCAGCTGGACTGCCTACTTCGCCGGCAATGCCATTCGCTCCACCATCTAAAAATGCGATACATCGACCCCATGTCACTTCTGCAATAAAACCTACATGTTGAACCACAATGCTTAAAGGCGCGAGAGGCTGCGTGAAGTATGCAGATCGAATAACATATAAGTGTGGAAATTGCGACATGACATTTCCTAGACGCGATAGTTTGCATAGACATGTGAAAACCTGTAAGTCTACAGGTCCTTCTCCTGCCAAAATGTGTCGTGTATTGTCTCCATTGTAATTTAAACAATATCTAGAAAAGATACTTCATCATCATGTGACCATAGGCTACGCCTAATAATCATTATATAACAAGAGCAGTTTGGAAAAGATATTTGTACATTTTTGACTCTCATGAAGAAAATTTTCGTTAGACAGCTCACTGAGGTAGTAAGAAAGCAGGGTCCAATTAAATTTAATATGTGGGTTAAGTGTAATTATGCGAAGCCGAATATTTCAAACGAAGGTACAGACTAACAACATTCAAGACTGCGAATGTACCTGTGTAAGAGATCGGTGAAATAAAAAAGGTTGTAAAACCCTGGATAGGAAAAATATGCGAAGAGGAAGAAACATACTAAGAACGCGGTTCGCAGTTGGCCCGGTCAAAAGTTAGCCATCTACAGCTGTGAACGAACAAGTAGAAAAAACTATGTGCCTCGTCTTACATCTATTTGCCTGCAGTGATCAATAACAGAAAGGCTGTGATTAACCCGGAAATTATCAGCAACCAGATGTATTTCAAGTGGTCGATTTTGGCATGTTATGTTGAATACTGGGACCCAGAGCGAGTCGACCGCCACTACAAGCCCTAGAAACCAAATTTCATTTTTCTGAACTATAATTCCTTACCCTACTGTGACAAATTAAGGTCTTCGACAAGAACAACCCTACAGTGTCAGTCAATGTGTACTCGCTCACCTACGAGAAGGTCGTGCCCGTACGAGTTGGGAAAGAGAAGAAGTCTGAACATTTTGACCTGCTACTGTTGACTACTAAGGAAAATGAAGAACTTTACAAGACTGCTGCGATTCCACGTATCGGCTCACAAGGAGAAAATTGAATATCAGCAAACAGTGCTTTATATTTTACCATAATTTGCCGAGAAAATAGGGACTGTTGGGTTAGCAGATTATGGAAAAACACATGAAATACTGAAAGGAAAATGACGCACTGCGTCCTGAAATGCCGCAGCCAGGGCAAAATGGATGGCCACCCATTTTTAAATTCAAGAACTCCATCATATGGATAAATTGCCAATCGTTGCCTATGCAAACTTCAAAACATTGCTCAAGCCAGTGCACACCTGCGAAACCCAAACCCACCCACTTATACACAAGTGCCTACCAGAATTACGAGGTGCGCAGCTATTGTATATACATGCAAGTCGATTATACTGTAATTCCTGAATCACTCACCTCGCCACTGCCTAAACAACCGGAAATGTATGGGAGGCTGGATGCGGATAGGCTCTTCATGGAAGCAAAAGTGGATATTCGCAATGCAGTAAAAGGTATTTATGCTACTTCAAAGCAAATGCTGCCCCCCCCCCCNAGATGCTGCTACTGCGAATCGATGTTCACATTAGAAAATTATAAAGTGCGAGACCATGACCACTTCATAGGGAGGTACTTAGGGTCTGTATGCACCAGTTACAATCTGCTGCTGCCACCTTTAAAATTTAGCAACGCGAAGAAGTTATTTTGGCCTAACATACTGTCAATCGTCACATGGAAAGGCGTGTTTCCATACGATTATTTCGACAGCTGGGAGAAGTTGGAAAAGCTGCAGCTGCCCCCGAAAGAAGCATTCCACAAATAGCCTCTCGGATCAGACATCACTGTTGAAGATTACTTGCATACCCAGATGGTATGGGAAACATTCAACTGTGCGAACCTGGAAAAGTATTCGGACTTGTACCTGATGGTAGTTGTGCTCATTCTGGCCTATGTCTTTAAAAATTTCAAAGACTTGTATTTCCACATAAAAGCTCGAATGTGCTCACTACATCAGCATGCTGGGGTTTGCTTTTGATGCCATGCTTCGGATGACAGGGGTAAATATGTAGCTACTCGCCGATTAATACATGCATATGTTTATTGAAGAAGGTATCCATAGTGGTGTGGCACAGTGGGTCAACCGACATGCAGTGGCAAACAAAATATATGCGCTGGAAACATACGATTCAAGCATGCCAACAACATACCTGTACAGATGGACCATGGTGCTGCGGATCCCAGTACACAACTTCAGGTGGGTGGGTACAGACATTGATGTAATGGATGTACGCGACGATGGTATCACATGGATTCATCCTAGTGGTCGATGTCGATTATCCAGCAGCCCGGCATGAAGAATACAAGGACCTGCAATTCCTACCTGTCAACCAGTGTCTGCTGGGCTCCAAGCATCCAAAACTGATGACGAATCTTGAAGACAACCAAAGCTATTTCGTCTAGTACTGCAAACTGAAACAGGCGCTACATCACAGAATAATGCTAAAGAAAGTTCACTGTGTACTAGAATTTGAGCAAGAATCATGGCTGAAGCCTTACATCGAGCTCAACACTGCGAAGCGACAGGTGACCACCAATGATTTCGAGAACGAATTTTTTTAATTGACCAACAATGCAACTTTCGGCAAATTGGAAAATAAAATAAAACTACAAAAATGGAGCTGGTCTGCAGCGAAAAATGACTTAAAAACTGATAATCTAGCATTCATTCCTGGACCGATTGTTTTATGATGAATATCTTTCCCTGATTCGACTACAACACGAATCCATACTTTTAGACAAACCCATATATACAGGATTAGCGGTGCTCGACTAGTCGAAAACTCTCATGTACAGATTCCATTACGATGTGATGAAGGCTCGGTACTGAGAAGACATCGAGCTCCTGTTCGAGATCAGAACACAGGACTTCTACTATGACACAGTCGCGGATGCAAGGTTCTTCGCAGAATATGACACCAGCAGCTACCCCTTGGCTCACAAGTGCTTCTCATCTTCTTACAATTACAAGAAAGTGGTTGGGAAATTCAAGGATAAGTGCGATGGAAAGATCATGATGGAATTCGTAGGCCTCATTCGTGGCATCATCAATAAATATTTTCTTCCATCGGCACACTCAAGCTAGAAATTATGGAAACTGTAGCAGTCGGGCAAATATTATAATTGAAAGAGGTGATTACGCATGAAGGCATGTTCGCATGGTCGTGTTATGCTGGACAGACATCACACAGCCGATGAGCTGGCCTTCGATGCCATATATGCCAGCTCCCTACTGCTGCTTGTGCGCAGAGAAAGAGAGATACAAAAACTCACAGTTCAAATAATAAGTGCTATAGTGTCCTTAAATTAAATTATATATTTTCTCAGTTAATAAAACACAATAAACTCTAAAATGTATATCTATATTTTTAAACTTAACTTGTGTAGGAGAAAAAAGAAAGTACCACGCATCTCGACGTACCTAAACAAACATATGGAAAGCTGGCATGGAAGTATAGAGAAAGAGAAATAAACTTTATCATCTGTGTACTTTCTCAGTGTATACTGAAGTGCCAATCCCAAAGCATTTGCTTATGACGTTTTATCTCCCCTATAAATTAAAAACAATAATCGACTGTATTACTTTTTACGGGAAATGGTTGCTTGTGACATTTCGCTCCCTATGGTGTGAATGCATTGAAATTATTTTTCAGGTTCTAATAAGTAAAGATTTGAAACTTGAAAAAAAAAAAAAAAAAATTATTCGATTGAGTCTATTATGTTTTTTTATTTGTTTATACTGTCCTTTCATGTTTTAATGATGGGCATATATGTCTTGACAGGCGGGGTTATCGGGAACCATGGTATGCTTACAGCACGACTCAAGGCCGGGAGGTGGTCGGTTTTATATTACACAGATAATAATTATTTATAAAAATACCCCACGAATTATCGCCATGAAATTAAAAAGTCAACTCGATGAATTAAAATATTTTAATTACTATGTATAGATTTTATAGTGAACTTATGGAATGGAGAAGCTGAAAGAAAGAGGGAAAGAGCGAAACGGAAAGAGAGAAAGGAAGACATAGTTCAGCATGGTTTCGCAAAAGAGAAAGCACATGCGGATTTTAAAAATCGCTTAATTTTTAATTTGTTAAAAAAAATCCTTGCCAGTTACAATAAGGTTTTTATTTTTAAATGCTGAATTAATAAACTCTATAAATGTATAGTTAGCAAAAAAATGTACAACGTATACAATTTTATGCGGTGGTGCCCTGCTTGATTAAAAAATTATTTTTAAAATCGGATAATAAACACAGATATTCGATTTGGCATACCCTCCTTATAAAAGTAGTATGACTACCAGAAATATACATAAATGTTCCAAGGGTTATTGGACGTAACCACTGAGCTCCTTCGGGTAGGCCAGCAATCCCAGGGTTGAACCGAAGTAGGGGTCCCGATATTCCAAGGCCTGCCGAGCACTTCCGAATAGAGCCGAAGATTCCCAGCCACAGCCATAGCCACACTCTCTCATTTAAAATACATTGCCCCAAAGTCAAAATATATACAATTATAAACCATTATATACAAATATAAGGATTGTTGTATTAAGTAATGGGATTTGTATTGGATTAAATGGGATGATTCCACTTACAAGTCTTAATTCTTCACTATTGAATAGTAAGCTAACCGTAATCCAGCTATTTTAATATACAGTTGTCAACATACCAAATAAACGTGAAAGGTAAGCTGCTTCTCTTAGGCGTGTGACTTCACTACAGAGTGAAATACGCTCTGTCAACGATACCATAGAGCAGATGATAATGGATTATTTTATTCAGAGGAGTGAAACTAAAATTTTAAAGAATGATTCAGAAAGAAGTTTTNGCGCGCGCAGCACTACGTTGTCACGTAAAATCTTCGCCCGTAAAACCGACTTTACAGGCAACCATTTTTTTTAGATAAAAAAAATAGAAAAACATTAATCGTGGAATGTTTTTGCTGTAAAACCAAACTTCTAATAGACTAAANTTTTTAGATAAAAAAAATAGAAAAACATTAATCGTGGAATGTTTTTGCTGTAAAACCAAACTTCTAATAGACTAAATATATTAATTATTAATTTATATTGCTGACTATCCATGAAGTGGAGCTCTATTGAGCGGCAAGTATAAGAGAATTTCTTGGGGTAGAATTGCACCGGGGAGGGAAGGGGAATCTTATTTAATAAGGCAGACAAAGAGTAAATTAAACACGACAATAATATTACGTGAAAATGTTAAAATAAATGGTGTTTACTCAATTACGTAGCCACACATAGATGTGGCGTTGCGGCAGGACCTTGGCTTGTAACAGTGTATATTGAATTCGGTGTTGGTTGAACAGAACGTAGAGTAATTTACGGAAGTTGGGCACAAGGGGCTTGGGTCCGGAGCCAGAGCCAATATCATGCTCTGTCATTCCGGTCGCCCGGCTGCCAGATTGGATCTGGATGACCTTGACCACAGGTACCTGTTACTGGACTGGGCCGTGTCCAAATCGAAAGTTTACTTGAACTATCTGACTTGTTGGTGAACTTGCCAATTATAAACCAAGCTCTACTTCTCTCACCTGCTACTGCAGTCGGTTGTGGCCAGGGCTGATACGGATACCGTGTACTGCTACTGGTGCCAACGTCTGCAACCCTGAAAAATAAAAGTTACGATTTTATGTTCGCTGACAAACCACATTTACCTGTGCATAATAATACACTGTGGTTTCTAACCAAAATGTTTCGGGTACCAAGTGCGTGTTTTGGAAATAATGTAGCTTATTTTGGATTTTATGATTTGGAATTACAGTTTTGACACGTAGTAACTGTTCGCGGACGAATCATGGTCCGGCAATATCAGAGTAGCGGAATCTTACTGGGTTCGCCAAACTGTAAAATAGCTTCTTTCACNGACGAATCATGGTCCGGCAATATCAGAGTAGCGGAATCTTACTGGGTTCGCCAAACTGTAAAATAGCTTCTTTCACTGACAACAGAAAAATGTCACGACAGAAAACTTTCAGAACTGTGCACAGCGCATTCCAGTTTATCAGGAAACTATATATTTTCTCGAGTAACCACTGTGCTTGGTAGGTATAGGCTGTTCACGGTAAAGTGAGCACATTTGAGCNGACGAATCATGGTCCGGCAATATCAGAGTAGCGGAATCTTACTGGGTTCGCCAAACTGTAAAATAGCTTCTTTCAATGACAACAGAAAAATGTCACGACAGAAAACTTTCAGAACTGTGCACAGCGCATTCCAGTTTATCAGGAAACTATATATTTTCTCGAGTAACCACTGTGCTTGGTAGGTATAGGCTGTTCACGGTAAAGTGAGCACATTTGAGCCCTTAGTTACTTTTTCCAATCAGCCATTTTTAGCCTACTTTCCGAAGAAAAGAAAGGTTTATGAGATCACTTTCCTGTTTGTGTGTCTATGTGTGTATGTGTGTATGTGTTTATGTCCGTGTGTGTGTATGTGTGTGTCTGTGCGTGAGCCCCCTTCCGACCATACATGTTTTGAACGCGTCAACCGAATTTTACCAAATTCGGTACACATANGTCTGTGCGTGAGCCCCCTTCCGACCATACATGTTTTGAACGCGTCAACCGAATTTTACCAAATTCGGTACACATATAGTAATAAGTAAAGACACCTCAAATAAACCAAACAACTAATTTTTTTCGGCCATATTGTAAGATAGCGCTACATTAATTTAACAAGTTTTTGTGTAATTTCACGGGAAACAATTGAGAGATTCCTACCAAATTTGGTAATCAAGTAGTACTGTCACAGTTGATATGTACAAAAATGTTTTAAGTATGTCAGACACTTATTTTTAAAATGGCTGCCATGAGCTATTTAAGCTTTGTATGTTATATCGTCGAAACCATGTAATTAATTCCAACGAAACTTTGTATGATGGTCTGTTCATATTACAATAATCGAATGTGTACACACAAAATCTCTTTTGTCCGCCATTTTGTGAAATAGTTTCATTTGACATATTGAAATTATGTGATCTCCGAAAAAAACAACCAATTTTTACCAAATTTGGCAAACAATTAGCACTATGGCAGGCTATGTAAACCAATAAATTTTGAGTGGGTCAGACATACATATTTTCAAAATGATGGCCGAGTAAATATTTCAGGTTTGTGAACCCTATCCTTCAAAACATTGGACTGAGTACATCCGAAGTTGATGCGCCGAATCCTACATCCTTGATGCAGTTGATTGCAAGCTAGCTTATTTTACGAGTTTTTCTGAATTCAAATCCTGGTTAAGTTACTTGTGTATTTTAATTGTCTTTGTACTGTTTCACATGCTTCTGGTTTCATCTCTAATGATATTGCTGTCAATGAGACGTCAATACCTAAATACCATCTAAGCTTTCAAGAACTTTACTAAAATTTATTTGCTCCCATGTAGAGGAAAGTAGGCTCATTAGTTATCAGTATCTTCTTGTTTATCCTGCCACCACTTTTTTTAAATAAATACTGCCGTGTAAGTAATAAACACCGTGTATGTATATTTCACCGGACTCGAAAGTTAACGTCTACAGACATAATAAAATATGTTTATTGACGATTATTCCTAATGAGAGGGCTTCAAAAAGAGCTCACTTTACGGTGAATAGCCTACAAGAAAATTATGGATGTTTCCAAGTGATCGTATCATTCTAGTACGTATGCGTAATTTCTCTTTTAAGCTTGGCGTATTTTTATTCAAACAATGAGAAGCTTAATGGCTCACAAGTGTGCCTCCAAGTAATAAATTCCTCCCGAAACATAATCCAATCAACTTATAGGTAAATAACACGGTTTTGACCTAACTTAAGTATACGATAATATAGTGGTTACACCACTCGTCTCCTGCCGCGAAGAATTGAGTTTGATTCCCCGCGGAGGTAATTTCCGATTTCCGTGTGTGAAAAACGTGGCGGATGTTGTTGTTGTTGATGACCAACGCGTTTTCTCGAAGTACTCCTGTCTCCCCCATGAATACATTCCGCTGCTACTCCATCTTCATCTCTCTTCACCACCGANGTTTTCTCGAAGTACTCCTGTCTCCCCCATGAATACATTCCGCTGCTACTCCATCTTCATCTCTCTTCACCACCGACGACGCTGAAAACCTAAGCTATTAAGCACCACTTTATTCTCTCTCACTCGCTTTCACCTAACCAAAAATATTTTCCTTCGTATAAAATGTCTTATAATATGACACATTTATGTTAAAACTTACGTCATACAATTCAATACATATTCGAATAATTAACTTGACAAATATTGAAATTTACTTGAAGCAAAGAAACTTATTTTAGTCTGTAGGTAATAACTTATAGCTCTCAGGTGCCGTGGTGTGTGAACGGTTAGCCTGCTTGCCTCCCACCAAGGTGAACCGGGTTCAATCCCCGGCCGTGTCACTCCCGGATTATCGTATTTAGGAATCGTGTCGGACGATGCCGCTGGTCGGGGGGTTTTCTCGAGTATCTCCCAGTTTCCCCAGTCCTGCATTCCATGCTCATCTCGTTTCATTCTCATCGGCTCTCTAGACCCACTCTCTGAGTAGAGTTAACCTTATCCGGAGTTAAACCGGGTCGTTAAAATGCAATAAATGAAAATCTGCATTTCTTTTCCCACTTTCAAGGAGGGTAAACAACGCAGATGACAAATGGAAACGGTTGCCCTGCCTCAGTGACAGACATGTCGTTTCGGCGGCCAGCTTAAAGAATGTGTAGAATAAGATGGGGTCGAGCAGTGGCGGCATTACCACGGAGTAGGAAATGGGGGTAGATACTGTATATTGAGAAAACCTCACGCCATTGAAGTGTCTACCACACTTTCAACATGAGAAACTGTCCAAAAATTCGCACCCGCCGATCGCTGGGACATAATCGTAGACCCCAGACAGACGTGGAGAACCGAATGTGGATACGTGAATACAATAATTAAAACATTATAAGTATAAGGTTAGTTACTGATCTGATAAACTTGCCAGTAAATGGCACAATCAACTGGGAACTTTTCACGGAAACGCGCAGCCAACCAACACGCAAAACCCGTATACTAGGCGTGATGAAGCCATACAAATACTGATTACGTATACCCTGAAAGGAAAACTATGTAATTTAGCCAACGAACCTTCTCTCGCGTGACTTGGTTATAGGGCACTTCATGGGAAGACACAAAGACGTGAAATAACATTTTTATCGAGGACCCCCAAAAGCCGCTACGTGAGAGTGAGTNGTTTTCTCGAAGTACTCCTGTCTCCCCCATGAATACATTCCGCTGCTACTCCATCTTCATCTCTCTTCACCACCGTCGACGCTGAAAACCTCAGCTATTAAGCACCGCTGCATTCTCTCTCACTCGCTTTCACCTAACCAAAAATATTTTCCTTCGTATAAAATGTCTTATAATATGACATATTTATGTTAAAACTTACGTCATAGAATTCAATACATATTCAAATAATTAACTTGAAAAATATTGAAATTTACTTGAAGCAAAGAAACTTATTTTAGTCTGTAGGTAATAACTTATAGCTCTCAGGTGCCGTGGTGTGTGAACGGTTAGCCTGCTTGCCTCCCACCAAGGTGAACCGGGTTCAATCCCCGGCCGTGTCACTCCCGAATTATCGTATTTAGGAATCGTGTCGGACGATGCCGCTGGTCGGGGGGTTTTCTCGAGTATCTCCCAGTTTCCCCAGTCCTGCATTCCATGCTCATCTCGTTTCATTCTCATCGGCTCTCTAGACCCACTCTCTGAGTAGAGTTAACCTTATCCGGAGTTAAACCGGGTCGTTAAAATGCAATAAATGAAAATCTGCATTTCTTTTCCCACTTTCAAGGAGGGTAAACAACGCAGATGACAAATGGAAACGGTTGCCCTGCCTCAGTGACAGACATGTCGTTTCGGCGGCCAGCTTAAAGAATGTGTAGAATAAGATGGGGTCGAGCAGTGGCGGCATTACCACGGAGTAGGAAATGGGGGTAGATACTGTATATTGAGAAAACCTCACGCCATTGAAGTGTCTACCACACTTTCAACATGAGAAACTGTCCAAAAATTCGCACCCGCCGATTGCTGGGACATAATCGTAGACGTGGAGAACCGAATGTGGATACGTGAATACAATAATTAAAACTAATATTCATATTCCAATCAATGACTAGAGATAAACTTGCCAGTAAATGGCACAATCAACTGGGAACTTTTCACGTAAATGCGCAGCCAGCCAACACGCAAAACCCGTATACTAGGCGGGATGAAGCCATACAAATACTGATTACGTATACCCTGAAAGGAAAACTACGTAATTTAGCCTACGAACCTTCTCTCGCGTGACTTGGTTATAGGGTACTTCATGGGAAGACACAAAGACGTGAAATAACATTTTTATCGAGGACCCCCAAAAGCCGCTACGTGAGAGTGAGTCCTTTCACATTTATATGGGCCCGAAAATGTGAATGTTATTTGCCACTATCAGCAGAGGAATGTACGAATTCCAGACTAGGGTTTATAGGCTTTATGATGCTTGAGTACTGTTAAAGGCGTCGCATGCCTCGTTGAGTTGAAAATGTAACAGATGTTAAAATATGCCGGTCCCTTTCATCTAGGTTTTAATCGGTCCACCACACTTTGAAAAACATGGAAGGAAAAATGTATATGACAGCCAACCCTTAATCTGTTTATAGCGTAGCAGCAACTTATCTTCAGTACTATTGTCCTAATATTTGGTAAATTTTTGTAGCCGTTGTTATTAGCAGGANCCAACCCTTAATCTGTTTATAGCGTAGCAGCAACTTATCTTCAGTACTATTGTCCTAATATTTGGTAAATTTTTGTAGCCGTTGTTATTAGCAGGAACAACCCAAATATTGCTGAATTTTGGTTCTATGTTGAGAAATAGAAAGCTCTGCTTTAGCNGCCGGTCCCTTTCATCTAGGTTTTAATCGGTCCACCACACTTTGAAAAACATGGAAGGAAAAATGTATATGACAGTCAGCCCTTAATCTGTTTATAGCGTAGCAGCAACTTATCTTCAGTACTATTGTCCTAATATTTCGTAAATTTTTGTAACTGTTGTTATTAGCAGGAACAACCCAAATATTGCTGAATTTTGGTTCTATGTTGAGAAATAGAAAGCTCTGCTTTAGCNGTTGTTATTAGCAGGAACAACCCAAATATTGCTGAATTTTGGTTCTATGTTGAGAAATAGAAAGCTCTGCTTTAGCATATACATATTTGATTAAAGGTACAACCACAGACATGACCATAACAGATGGCTGTGTTGGTATTACTGTTGAATTTACGTTTACTTTGATAGATGGAGCCGACAAACAGTTTTTTTGTAGTCAGTACGGAGAAGTCTAGGAAATATAAGAGTGTAGGAATTTGTTTTCTTTAGACTATAGCAGTTATTACACTGTTAATGGTTGTGTGTTCATTTGAAAACGGGACAAACGTCTGACTGACCGCCTGACAAGTTTCCGTAGTCGCTGATGACACACTGGCGTGTTAAACTGAAGACATAAAAAAGTATCATCTAAGTATGCAAATTTTTGGAGATCTTAATAGAAAAACTAAAAAAGAGCAAGCCCACACTGCAGTTTTTACCAACTTTCTGAATAAAGTTTATCTCTAGTGTTGTATTCCCATAGTGCAATATCCTGCCCTATAACTAAACGTACATAATTTCGGCGTCAAAAATATCTCATTTGTAATGCATTATTGTGGCATAATATTTGTCCACAAAGTTGTCAGAAAACTGTAATGTAAGATTGTCTTTTAACTGCATTGGCTTCCAAAAGCCTGTAGACTTATGATGCGTTTGCAATATACAAATTAAGTGTTAAATTGTGCGTTATGACGTGTACAGAGGAAAATAAATAATGTTATCTTATGTATTGGTTTCNTACAAATTAAGTGTTAAATTGTGCGTTATGACGTGTACAGAGGAAAATAAATAATGTTATCTTATGTATTGGTTTCCAACGGAACTTAGCAGGTCGGTTGCAGTGTTAGGATTTCCTTAAGCGTTAAAATAAATAGTTATACAGAGTGAGTCGGGACTGATTACCTTGATTTCGGGAAGTTATTCCTTACGAGAAACAAAGCAGAAATGTATTTGGGTATATTTCGATAGAGTGAGANTACCTTGATTTCGGGAAGTTATTCCTTACGAGAAACAAAGCAGAAATGTATTTGGGTATATTTCGATAGAGTGAGAATTGTGGCCGCAACGTGCAACTGAAAATCAAATTTCAAATTACATTTCGTCAAGCATTTCCAAAAATATTTAAGATTATGGAACCTAATTTCGAATAGTGTTACAAGAAAGGGAGACCTTCAACCTGTTATGAGTGTTGTGGTAATATCATACCCCTGCGCTACGTACTTGGGGTTCATCACCCTGTTTTGGACTTTACTTTCAAAACACTGAGATGTAATGCATATTGAAAAATGGTATGCTAATGAAAATGTGAAAAACAACAAAAAAGATCGTCTTGGCGGCACTCGCTAAGGCTAACGGTTTTCGCGATATCAGCATTTGTATGTTTAAATGTGTGAGTAAGAATGCCTGAGGGGTATGCAAACTGAGTGGTTTGACACTGTGGACATGGTTCATCTAAAACATATTGCCTTCACAATTTTACTGATGGTAATAAATACTTAACATACAGCCTAAAATCATGAAAGACTACTGCAATAAAGTTTAACGATAATGCGCAAATGACCACGAAAACTGGAAATTTTTCTGAATTTCGCTGACGTGCTGCCGCTGCTTCACACAACATTTTGCCATGCGTTAAAACAATGTCACTGGGCTCCGCATTACTCCACTCCATCATGAGTACTGCGTCGCTTTGCGTACACAAGTCAGCTCGACTCTATATGGCCAGATACTACGCTACGTAATAGGCCATCAGATCTAATGGGGCGCTGCCTTGGCGCACATCATAACCGCTTGTTCGGCAGAATGTTGACGTGATGTTAGCATTGGGCAACAAACGGTCCTCTCGGTCTGCCTAACAGATAACAGCAGTACATCTTTTAACAATTACAAACCAGACATAATTTAAATAACATTTTGTCTGACAAGTGCTACGTGTTTACACCATAATGCTGTAACACTTCATGTAATAAAACAGTGCGCTAAACTTTGTGTGCTGTGAAACCTCACTTAATAAAAGACAATGTTATCTCGTCGATAACATGATTGCAGCGACTGCAGTTAGATGTCAATAACTACATTACAGACGCGTGCTTTCATTACAAACATGACAATTACATTTACTTTTTGTCAGTAACAATTCATAAGGTGATGATGCAATAATTGTAATCCACTTAATCAATGACCCTGGTCTCATTGCTTAACGAATCTCTACGTATCTGTAGTAAATTATCGAAATTCATTCAAAATCAGTAACAAGGCATATCCATGCCTGCTTGTATCTACGTGTTGACAACGCCTGATTCTTGTACTATAGTGCGAGTCAGTTTGCATACCCCTCAGGCATTCTTACGCACACCTTTAAACATACAAATGCTGATATCGCAAAAACCGTTAGTCTTAGCGAGTGCCAACAAGACGACCTTTTCTTTGTTGCTTTTCACATACTCATTAACATAACGTATGTAAAAGTGCATTCATCTCAGTGTTTCGAAAGTAACGGCCAAGCCAGGACGATGAACACCAAGTGAGAGTGAAGAGATTTGGGTGGCTCTTAACAGCGGGGTTTTCAGAGCCGATGAGGGTAGTTGACGTAAGTATGGAGCGGTGCCGGAATGAAGGGGCGAGGGAAACGGTTGTTCCCCGAGTAAATCCGCCGACCAGCAGCATCGTCCGGCACGATTCCCACATGCGAAAATCCGGTGACCCGGCCGGGGATTGAACCCGGTTTGCCTTATTGGGAGGCGAGGAGGCTAACCGCTCAGCTACTGTGGCTCTTAGGGGGATGATATTACCACCACACTCATAAGAGGTTGTATGTCTCCCTTTCCTGTAACACTGTTTGAAATTGTGTTGCTTAATCTCTAATTGTTTGGGAAATATTTGATGAAATGCAATTTGAAATTCAATTTTCAGTGTAACGTAGAGGCCACAATTCTCACTTTATCGAACAATGCCGAAGTACATTTCAGCTCTGTTTTTTGTAAGCAATAACCTCCCGAAATTAACGCATTCAGTCCCGATTCGCCCTGTATTTCACTGTATATCTTAAGGCAACTTGGAGGCCTTGACCAATCAAAACAGAGCAGTCAGTGTTGTTGGCGGAAAACTGTTATTTACAGTAACGTATGTATAAAAATATTAAAGATACTTATGCGTCCAAATTTTTACGATTGTATTTGTTCAAAAAATACGCTTCTAGTAAATGTAAACTTTGACGTACGGTCTGCTCAAATATGGTTGTGTTATACGAGGTTAGGTTAGAAACAACAAATATGACAGACTTATCGCTTGTTTTCATTGGTTGTAATTATGAATTAAAACATTGTATTTGCAAATACAGAAGACGTGTGTTTCCGTTTGCCAGATCAGTGCTTGCTGCATAATTCTTAATGCATATTTTTTAAACGTAAACCCAGCTTCAGATTATCGCATTTATCGTCAATTCTTGTCCCAGTGCCTTTTTAAACCACTTAGCCTGCGGGTGCAATTTGGCCAATTTGAAAAACAGGGCTCGTGTGGCAGTTGTGGTTCTGTAATATGTGATACTCTGCGGGCACAGAGCGCGCAGCATGCGTTCTGGATGCAGTTGTCGTGGCCACGCGCAACAGTTGCAGCCACCTGCCCTGGTGGCTCCGAGCCAGCGGCCCGTATTATTTCTGGCCGTATTTCTCGGAACATACCGTAGTTTCAGGCCACTTTGGAATGTCTCCGGATTGCAAAGGCGAGAGGCGGAAAAAAAAGAGTTATTCTTGGAGTAAAACATTCGGGCGACCGCCAAACACATGCCTTTCTTTACGCCCATATCGTTATGACGTTCAAAATATTAAGCGCCCGCGTCGTTCGTATAATTTGTCTCGGCTAGCAGCGAAGTTAACTCACGCTGGAACAACATATATTCGTGGAAATTACATCTCTATTTATACCATTGAAAATTACAAGGACAGAGGGGTTATAAGAATTTGTTTGCTTACCACCGTGATGAAACTGTGTATTATAATCCATTCGCCGTATATTCACACTTCTTAACTCAGACCTTTGAAAAATATGACGTATTTGGCTGTTTCCTAAATATGTCACGTATCACAATCGTTTATTACTTCTGTTAAACTTAAAATATCTTATTCTTGGTTATATTAAAATTTTATATATTTTATTTGTAAATTATAATACTCCATTTATAATTAATATTAATAAAAACAGAGAGAAATAGTTATGTTGGTAATGGCTAAGAAATAGTTCTCATGCAAAATATTATTAAAATGAGTGCCCACGAATGCGGTGCGTTGTCCCATTGGTAAAATTTTCTAGACTTAGTTAAGCTTTGTTTACATGAGGCGGAGGAATGGCCTGAAAGTGGAACTCTTCCAGGGCTTCATAAAAGTTAGAAGTAACCATGAATGGATTATGCATGCAAGTAACTTTTCTTTCAGAAAGTATTCAAATATGGCAATATGATCTCAGTTCAACTTCGTTCCACAATTTACTAATGTCACTCAACGGATTCTTACAATTTTTAATTTCTTTCACGTGACTGCTTGTTCTATGGGCCATTTCTTGGAAACGGTATGTTAACTGGCAAGCCTAATTTGTCTTAAAATGGCGTAGACCTATACAAATTCAGCAATTTAGCTTCCACCCACCCTGTTTCCACATTGTTCGCTGTTTTCAAATGGGATTTACTTACGAATGTTTCAAGAAACATTTCAAATCCGTTTATGAGTTAATATTTATACATCACTTACAAACGTATTGTTGTAATTTTTGGCGTATAAATACTACTTACGTCCGGTGTTTTCAAAGCAATTTTAACGCACGAGAATTTTAAAGACGTGTACAAACCAGAGTGCGTAATTTTCTTTAATATACCTCAAAATAAAACGGTTAGGGCTTTAGTCCTGCACGCTAGTGCCGACCTCAGGAATCCCTCGCGTCTGTACCTCAGTCACGCAAATAGCTTCAGGTGACAGAAACACTTAAGATCAAAGTTCTGCTCTACAGCTGCCCCTTGTTGGCACGGTAACAATCAGAATGGCCCTAAGAGTGGCACCCGGTGCTTAAGAAAAGCGACCAGAAGACCTGCCTATAAATTTAGCATGTCTTTGCTTTCACTCTGATAGCTTTACAGTATAACCGAGAATGAAACTTTACTCAGCCGTTGTACATGCAGAAGTCGTTTCGCCCTGTCTTTATCAATTTTGTATATAATTAATCAAAAGAGGTAACGTTAATCGAAATTTGCTTGAATTTAGAAACATGTGTCAGAGAATCACTTTTCCCCATTCAAAATCTTACTCGATGGTAATACAGGCTCTTGCTTTGAATCAAATTAAAACAGAAAATAGCAATTTAAGTCGTAAACTCTCTCAAAAAGTTACCAAACAATGTCCTAGATTCTTCAAGTTTGGTTATATAGCCTATGTTTTTTAAACATAAGGGAAAGGTTGGCTGACACCCAGCCCTCGCTGAAAAGGGCTTTCAAGCTAAATGTGTTCTTCCCTTAAGTGAATTGTTAGAAATGAGTTCTTTCGTTTCTGTCACTGTCAACAGACATATCAGTGTGATGCAGGAGAAATAGTATCTTCAAGCGATTCGTTATAGATAATTCTATGAACTGTAGGCTATGAAGCTATCTATGCGTTCCAGACGAGGTAATTTTCACATTGGTTGCTCCCTTTACGAGAAGCCATATTTTACCCTTGTCTGCCTTGCATAAGACATTATAGTTAGTTTTTATTGTGTAACATGTTTCTTGCTGATTCAGAATCATTCATTGTAGTCCAATTACTTTAAGTAGCACAAACATAGGCCTCGCATGTTTGAAGTTTAAGAGGACACGGAACTGAACTGCGGGTTATTTTCCTGTCTCTGTCTCTAGCCCAGCGAAAACAGTACGAGTTTAAGACATCGTTTTTATTTGCATCTTCTCATTGAGTACCATGGTTCTTCCTGCTGACGTTTCCTTTAATATCGAGTGCAAGTTAGCAAGGCGTCCCACAAATTATGTTAATTTTTTCTAGCGTTATTTTATTTTGCCAGACGAACAGTTTCAAAATGAACTTCCACAACAAAAGTTATCTTCGGGAACCTACAGTTTCGAAAGACGCGCCAACTGAAAAGCATCCTTTATTTAACTTCATTACAAAAGCATTTATTGTGATAAATTCAAGGGAGTAATTCCTTAAACTCTACTGCAGAAAAAAATTTAATTTAAAAACAATGCATTTTGTTGTCGATTGTGTTACAAAACGTCCCCTTCAGAAACAAAATTAATTAATGTGTATNGCATTTTGTTGTCGATTGTGTTACAAAACGTCCCCTTCAGAAACAAAATTAATTAATGTGTATTGAATTTAAAAAGGCTTATTAACGTCCCCCGGGGTTATGCCTGAAGGCTTGGCAGGTGGCGGCTTACAAATTAACATATGACCTAACTAAAACAAACACACATGCCTTATGTAGAATTCGAACCCAGAACCTACCGCACCGCAGACCGGTGGCACACCAACCGGCTGCACCACGAGAGGTCGGCTGGCTAATTAATGTGCGTGTTAGAATGAATTGNGCAGACCGGTGGCACACCAACCGGCTGCACCACGAGAGGTCGGCTGGCTAATTAATGTGCGTGTTAGAATGAATTGTAATATATCTGTTTTATACTTTTTTTTTATTGTGTAATATTTTAGCAGTGTTTTACTGTAAAATNTAGAATGAATTGTAATATATCTGTTTTATACTTTTTTTTTATTGTGTAATATTTTAGCAGTGTTTTACTGTAAAATAGTTCTAAACCCAGCACGTGCATTGTCATGACGAATTTATCTGCTTCACTTCTTTACGTGTGCTAAATAATAAATTNAGTTCTAAACCCAGCACGTGCATTGTCATGACGAATTTATCTGCTTCACTTCTTTACGTGTGCTAAATAATAAATTATCAGTCGACGAAATGGATGATCCATGGTGCATTGCGGTGAAATTTAGGCTATTTGGCTGATTATAAATGTTTCTTTCATTACACTTTCGACTGTTGTTAGTTGAATGAACTGAGAAACGTCAACGAAACACACGTAATTTACGTAGGCTTTTTTTTTTCAATAAAATTATACAGTTTCCTAATCATAAACTCGCAGCCTTGAAAGATGTACCTCTCCTCTAACCCATTACTAATGCGCCGTTTTTAGGCTGTCGTTTTGTGGTAGCGTTTCTTAAGGGAGTGAAACAAAAGAAGTGCCTTAAAAAAATCATAACCCGTCAGACGTGCTCCTTTCCAAACAGGCAAACAAAACACGTCGGCTATTCATTAAAAATGTTTTTTTTTTATTTTCCTTTTCCTCCACGTGTTATTATCGACGACCTCGCAGGCTATAAATATCCCGTGTGCGTATAAATACTGCACACTATGGCAGCATTCTTGGGTGCGTGCCCGTTAGTCGCGGAAGACGCATCTGCTGTTATTTTCCTAGTTGAGATATCCTCGGTGGTCGCCGAGAGCTCAACAGACAAATAATTCAAAAACTCCTACGCACTCATTTCTTGATTCCGCTCTCTCTCTCTCTCTGTATCTCTCTCTCTGAGTGTCTCTCTCTCAGACACCCAATGAAAGCTCTCGCGAAACATCCGCAGGACACACATAATTGGCTATCCGGAGGGGCTCTTGGAACACGAGCCAGAAACAACGGTGTGGAACCATTAATGAAGCAACAGCTGGTTCTTATTTATTACACTGCTGAGTTTTACAGTTATTCAAGAGGGATGCGGAGGGCACCTGGATCAGTGCCATTGCATCATCATCACCCCTATCTCATTTACGCGTCCTGCTGTCGGGGTCGACGAACGTTCTCTCGTTGTGTTCCTCAACTCATTCTCGTCTGCCCGCTGTCATATTTAAAATACACCGTACTGCCGTTAATCAGTGGACACCCCCTGACAAGTAAATGAGATCGTCCGTCCACGCCATTCCCCTCTGAAAGGTTTTCGAATGCCAAGATGGCGGATTAAAGGCGCTTAAGATAAACCAGAGAACATATATTACAGCTATACTGCGAGTCATACATCTGCGAGACTGTGCGACGATTACAAAGAGCCCTCCTATAGGCCACAATCTCTTTGAGGGGAGTAAAAAGGAGGAACAGGTAACCTGATGAGAGAGCGTGAAATTCTTCCTGCTAATTGATATAGACTGTTCACGGTAAACTGAGCACTTCTGAAAGACCTGCTTAAGATCTATGTACTTGTATGCATATTGTGCATTGTTCCACCATATGTAAAATTGACATTGACATGGGCTTCATCACTTTATTCATGCGTCGGGTAAGTAAAACTGTAAAATTATAATACAAAGTAATTTTTTTTATAAATTTGTTATTTCTTGCACGTACATGCATTAAAGAAACAGAAAGCAAAATAAATAATTTTGGTATTCACAAATGTTTACCTAATATTTTTAATTTGACACTAACTAGTGGAACTACTTTCCCTCCATCGTTACCGACGTTATTAGGCGCATGCTAGTCAGTGTGCTCGGTAAAATGTACGCAGGTTGTGGCCAAGATATTTTTCAAATGGTAATTTTTTTTAAGTGCTCAGTTAACCGTGAACAGCCTATATGAAAATATTAACTCCTTCATTGTGTTTAGCTCTGTGAAGGTAAATNAAGTGCTCAGTTAACCGTGAACAGCCTATATGAAAATATTAACTCCTTCATTGTGTTTAGCTCTGTGAAGGTAAATTAGTTTTCAAAGTTCAAAACATCTCTGAAATAATAACAAACCTATGTAGTGTTAATAGTAATAGCAGGGACGATAGTAATGTACTCTCGTCGAAAGTAGTGGATGACTTTGAAAATATGAAGGGGTGTGAGAGAAAAATGGTCACCACGGATAATGTTTTCTTCTATTCTTTACATAACGGGGCAGGCTGTTTTCTGCTCAGTTACACGCCCACCCCAACCCCTCGCACTCTGTCGAATGGATTACAGGAATCGTCATTGATGTCACCCTTTCTTGTGAAGTTGCTCAAGCTCGCAGATATTTGGCGCGTAGAATTTAGCTGTCAGTCTCAAGGTACGATTCAAGCTGGGTAAAGAACGGGGGATGATTTTTGGTGCAAATATATTTGTTATTTTAACCACGAGATTTCTGCAAGTTGCATACATACGACATGAAACAGAAAGAAGAAGGTTTATAACACGTCAACACAGACATAGTAAGCAGAAAATAGTGAGAAATCGGATACCGCAGAAGCGTCCGACGTGTGGTTAAGCCAAACGTTAATCCTCGTTGCAGGTTGTGGTCAGAGAATTCCGATAGGCATTCGAAAGTGCTGCCGGAAAGTTGTTGCACTTGGATTCCATGGAATAATTGCGAACTGTAAAGCTGGATTCACAATACCCCGACGAACCCAACACGACGGAATTTGAGTAGCATCCAATGAAAATCAAGGTCACTGTGACGTCAGTCCCACAAAATCGCAGCCACGACAGCCCGACAAAATTAGGTTCTATTTATACTTTCCGTCGCGTCGGGCAAAAAATGCAAATACATCAGACAACCAAATTCGTGCGTATTTCCCTATTGTAGTAAATAATAAACTAATCTGGAGCCAAAATAACGTTCCGGTCTGTTTTTAAATACTTTTTTCTCTTGTGTCAATTCAAAAATTGTCAAAAGCAAACTAATAATTTACTTTATCGTGAGTTTTAAAAAGTAAATATTGGATATTTAAAGGATAACTTGCCATTTTAGGATTTTCCAACAGCTAAATAACACACTTGTCGGGCAGATTTCGTCAACATTGAATAAAATATAATGTGAAATTCCGTTAAGCTCTGACATCGTGTTGGTATGTCGTGTCGTGTTCTTCGGGCTATTGTGACTCCGACTTTAGTCTAGGATCATTGTACGCAAAGCCACCATAGTCCACGGCAGTGGAAAGCACATCGCTATGTTGAACTCTGTAGTGGAGGGGCATCCCGTGGAGTGACGAATCACGCTACATAGTTGCGGCTAACTGATAGACGTGTTGGTAGTGTCGGATGCCTGGCTAGTGTTACTAAGAGGACTGTAGTTTTCAACTGTGTAGGGCCGTGGTGGTGCAGTGAATAGAATACTCGCCTCCCGCCTGGGCGAAACTACTTCGATTTCCGGCGGGGTTGCTCCCGGGTTTTCGCCTGTGGGAATCGTGCCGGACGATTCCGCTGGTCGGCGGGTTTTCTCGGGGATCTCCCGTTTCCCCCACCCTCTCATTCAGGCGCTGCTCCATACTCACCTCGCTTCACCCTCATCGGATCTCAAGACCCCAATACCTCTCCACTCTGACTCCCACTACAGCGTAGAAATAAAATATGAATGTGGACTGCCACCTTTCTTATTTTCCTCTATATNCTCCACTCTGACTCCCACTACAGCGTAGAAATAAAATATGAATGTGGACTGCCACCTTTCTTATTTTCCTCTATATACTTTCCTCCTCCCTCCCGCCTTGAACTCATACCCCTGCAATGTTCAGGCGAGAGCATGTAGTAATCTAATAGAGTAATTACTGATATTAATAAAACACCACAGTCATTTAGGTCACCACAAACAGTCAGGTCTCAATACGGCAGGATGACGTGAGATGTCACATTTTTCTCCAAGCCTCAGGCTACTGGAACGAATTCGTGTAGTTGAAACGTATTCCGTAATTTGCATTAATGGTTTCCCAGTGTGCATTAGAATGAAAGTTTTAAAATGAGCAAGGAAACCGTCGCAGAATGGAAATGGCAAGTGTGTATTTTAATGCGGTACAAGAATAATTCTCTAGCGCGAAGATAAAACGATATAATTCGGGAACAGAATGAAGGAAAAAATAAAAGCAACGGGGTGTGCTATAACTTTGATTACGCGTGTTTGGATAAGCGGCATGGAAGTTGGTCGTCTGGTGCCTGTAATCATTAATTTCACAGCTATAAAGCTGCAAAATTGACGTTATTATCTGGTATCAGACAACACTTGCCAGACTACTAAATACTCGATCAACAGCAATATGTCCATAGGAGGCTGAAACTCATTAAAGGCAATTTTCATGTTTCACCGCGTCACACAAAACTGTTTCACCCAAAAGTGTAATGTAGTTCAATGAGTCCTCCAGGCGTATCAAACAACTTGCGCCCAAAAAAATTTAATGAAACTTGCGTTTTTGAGGCAATTTTTCCCAACGAAGTCAGTTGTACGGTAATTCGGGTTTTAATTATAAGTCTAAAATCAAAGTAGCAAAGGTAATTCCAAGAAAACACATTCAATAATAACACTTTTCTCACATCAACACCGCAAATATTATCTTCAAGTGCATGTTAATCTGGACACATCAAGCATTTAGCCTTCTGCAAACTTCTCAGGCACAACCAAGTGTTTGTTCTGAGTGTGATCCGAATGAAATACTCATTTTATAACAATTAAAGTTTGTACAATATCAACATTTTCAAGACTATCAGTTCATTTATTGTCTGAAATTATACGAAGTGTGGATAAAACATGTGACGGTATTGGGATTAGTAGACCAGAGTACAACGCCTATATATCCCTTCTAAGAGTAATTTTCTGAAGCTATGCACATCTTCCAGCGTGGTTTCCATTTCTGTAAGCATATTTCAAACGTCTTTTATGGGATAGTGACGAGCTTCTTTATAGTAGTTTATTGAATTTCATCAATGTCTTGAAATATTCTTCCTTTCGAATGGGACCTGATGTTTTTTATTAACAAGGGAAGATTTTCACAGGGTGCAATATCAGGGTAATACGATGGGTGCCGGACATGAGGAATGTTGTGCTTGGCCAGAAACAGCTGCACAAGTTGACAGGTGCGTTGTCACGGTGGAGTTTCCAGGATACATGAAATTCTTGCATTTTCCAACGAAAGGCATCCGTCGACCGTCGCAACACGTCACTGTAGTATTTATTGTTTATAGTCAGGTCAGGTGAAGCGTCTACACATTTGTTTCCACTCATTCGTGCTTTCCTGGGCCTCGGAGAGGCTAAGGTTTTCCAATGCGNACTGGTATAGGCGTGCCAATGCAAATAACAGAGGTATGGAACCAATCAGAGTAACGCGATGTCGTCGGCAGCTAGATCGGTTACTGCTGCTACAATGGCAGGTTATCAAGATTTAAGTGAGTTTAAACGTGGTGTTATATTCGGCGCACGAGAGATGGGACATAGCATCTCTGAGGTGGACGTTCGCGTACGACCATTTCACGAGTGTACCGTGAATATCGGGAATCCGGTAAAACATCACATCTTCGACATATCTGTGGCCGAAAAAAGATCGTGAAAGAACGGGACGAACGACGACTGACGAGAATCATTAAACGTGACAGACGTGAAACCCTTTCTCAGATTGGCTCAGATTGGATTTGTGGACTGCCCTGCAGGATTCGTGGTGTGAAGTGCCTCCTGCATACCTTCAGACATTAGTCGAGTCTATTCCACGTCGTCTTGCGACACTTCTGCGTGCTCGGGGAGAGGGGGGTGGCTACACGATATTAGGCAGGTGTACCAGTTTTTTTTGGGTCTTCCATGCCCTGTTACAAACATTTTCAAAAATGATTTCGTCGTTCTAAGCACAATCAATGAGGTCTTGCGGAGCCGAAAGCCTGTTTTGTTTTTGCTCAACCGAGAACAGTTTTGGCTCAACCTTGACAGACAGGCATCTCGTACAGAACACTTCAGTACACTGTAAAAAATAATGGTGAAATCACCTGACAATTGTAAGGTAACATTCGCACACTTGTGTGGGGAACATAGTTTTCCTTGCGTGTAAGGTATAAATACCGTATTCTGGAGTAAAATTCACGTACATGGCAGAGAAAAATCCCATACGTGGATGGAAAATTACCACACGGCGTGTTGCATCTCTCCACTCAACAGCTCGTTGGGAGGTCGGGAGGAAGAAACAAAACGTGGCGCCATGTTGGACAGTTTGTAGGACTAAACAATACNAACAGCTCGTTGGGAGGGCGGGAGGAAGAAACAAAACGTGGCGCCATGTTGGACAGTTTGTAGGACTAAACAATAGAAATTGATTTCAAGGAATAAATTACGTAAAATAAAATTATAAAATAATTACAAATTTACAGTTTGTAAAAAAAAAAGAAATAAAAAAACTAACAAAAAATAATTATTATAACCAGCTCCAGGAATAACTAATTTGTCGAGTTGTTCTTAGAATAACGGGAATGTTCAATATNAAAATAATTATTATAACCAGCTCCAGGAATAACTAATTTGTCGAGTTGTTCTTAGAATAACGGGAATGTTCAATATAATAATAATTTTTTTAGGTAAAACGTGTATACCTATTTTAATTAAATATTATGCAAGCAACTCCAATTAATAATTCGTTTTTCGTGGTGATCTACTGAAGTACGTCAATAATCACCGAAACTATTTAGTTGTCGCAGTGGTTAAATGGATAGTGCACCGGTCCACCAAAATAGAGGACTATGATTCGCGCCCACCCACCGGCAAGGGGCGACGTTTTTAAAAATGTGATTTCGGTGACTAATTTTCTAAGGATGAAGGTAATATTATAATTAACTGTACTTATTCTCAGGGATTCTTTAAAACAATATTTTATTATACAATATAGTTAATATTCTCTTACTTGTATGGGATTTTCCCACATTTCTATCAGGTACTTTTCCCTGCGATTGTTACGTAAATGTACTCTAAGGTTATTTTACCTTGCATGTAAGTGTAATTTACTTCCCTTACATGAAAGGGAATTTCACCTAATTTTTACAGTGCAAGAACNTTTTACCTTGCATGTAAGTGTAATTTACTTCCCTTACATGAAAGGGAATTTCACCTAATTTTTACAGTGCAAGAACGGACAGGACTAAAACCTTTGGCAGCATCTGACACAGATTATCTGTCCAACTTTCTCTGCCGTGGCAAATGCGACGACCACATACACTACATGTGTTCGTTCGCTACTGTANAGATTATCTGTCCAACTTTCTCTGCCGTGGCAAATGCGACGACCACATACACTACATGTGTTCGTTCGCTACTGTAAACAACTGGCGATAGGACGTTGTAACTTTACGCGCATGCGCCAAGTGGCTTTATTCTGCGTGTATTCGCTCCGAGCGTATAGAACTAGTCCCCATACTTTTCAATCAAATTTCGTATGCGTAACGTATATTTGTATAATATACATAGAGAAGTTACTGTTTTTATCGATGCGCGTAAATGTACAACTAGAAGTGCGTACGTCTGTGTGCAGATACAGATTCGTGTGTATCAAACTTCGTGGGAACGGTATTGTGATTTTATTTAAAGGATAACAGCGTCAGATCCCACTGACAATACAGTTGACAGTATGAGCCTACTGCTCGTCCCATGTCATAATGATGTAGCAAGCACCCCTCAGTAAAGGATACGTGCGCCGATTATGTTCGAATGGGCGTCCTACAACCTAACCGCTGGAACCTCCACTGAGGCAAGTTGGACCACAGCTGCTGTAACTGGCGCTTGATATCTTTCAGATCGGCATCAGGTCGGAGTTGACGTCCGAGCTGGTGTATCGGGGACAGATCAGGGGACCTTGCTGACCACGATAATTCCTCCAACATGACGCAGGCATTCCACAGACATATGTGCCGCATGTAGACCAGCATTGTACAGTGATGTGTCATGATGGATATCACATTAGGACGCAAGATAACGTTAAAGAAGAGCTGTGACTTAAGGGTCCCCGGATTCGCTACCAGAGGTGACGTAAATTTATTTACAGTGGCTCTTCACAACGTGATTACAGGAGTAATGCTGGCGTGCATCTCCACGTCATTGTTATAATGAGTCTTCTCTCTTAGTCGATGTACTGTCCCACAACGATCAACCGCGGTATTGCAGATCATGAAGCGAAGCCATCAGCAGCCTGCGCATGTGAAGGTGAACCCGTAGTCCGGCTATTGTCAATCTCTTAAACATGGATGGTATGACACGGGGCGATATAGAATGTCCAGTTATTGTGTCCGGAGTCAGAATGGCATGCGCCGATGTCTTGGGGTAGCGTGATGCTTGACGCACAGTACGGCGATCTTCCCTTGGCGTGGACTGTCTTGATCAACCTGAACCTTCACGAAGTGTGTGGGTGCCCCCTCGTTACCCTTTGGTCCCAGCATCGGACCACTGTGTCTCCTGAATGCACCTCACGCCTGGCAATACAGCCTCATGCAGGCTGACAATGCGGCTGTTATTAAACTCTGTTAAGTGCTGACAATGGTGTCAAATGCGTTTACGAAGTCTATAGTAGGTTCACGGTGTCTTCACACGTTTGGAATCAAACCTTTGAAAAATCACCCATGCATATCATGTTCGACTGTTTCATTAAACATGCCATGTAGCACACGCGTTTTATAGTTCTGTTAACATAAAAGCATCTCATTTGTTATTCAATTTGACGTTTACTTATTTTTATTGATGAATTATAATAGTTAATTTATATTTAATATTAATACAACGAGAGAGTCTGGTAAGAAATAGTTCTCATGCAAAATAGCTTTAAACAGAGTGCGCAGGAATGCAGCGCGTTGTCCCTTTGGTGTCATTTTCTAAGCTTTGTTGGCATGAGGCGGAGGAATAACCTGGAAGTACAAATTAAGCAGGACTTTAGAAAAGTTGGAAGTAACAGTGAATGGACTATACGCTGTGTTATCTGCCTTTCCCTCGCTATCCAGACTGTTCGACGCTTCACACATGCCTTATAAAATTATCGTTACAATCGTGACTGAGCCTCTAATGCACCGTGGTGTTCGTTCTATACGGTACAGACAAATGCAGCTCTAATCATGTACACACCCATCTATGATATGAACGTGAACCAAATTACTTTCTTTTTTTGGGTCATTTATTTTGGTTGCGTCATTATTTCCATAAGTTAGTGTGTATTTTTATCTTCGTGAGAAAACACCTAAATCCGCATTGCTAGACTGTTGAGCTTAAAATATAGAGTACATTATGTTAATAAGCGTATTGAGTATCCCACCCACCTGAACAATTTCTCGCGTTGGATTACAGAAGCAAGGGAGGAATAAGTGCGACAATAGTACTCTCTTTAATTACGTATTGCCAGTACGCACAAAGCAAATGTGCAACAAATTTAAAATACAAGAGTCTCGAAAGGCCGTTTTTGTTATAATGAAGTGTTCTAAATAGTTTTTCTGATATGACTTCATCTGGAGTGCGTGTTCTTTAAATTTATCAGTAAAAAATCTTATTTAAAAACTTTTCTCCTCAGGTTAAGCGTGAGTTATGAGGGCACCTTAATGGTAATAATAAAAAAATAGCAGTGGAGAGAGAGTGGCGATATTTGGTCGAAGGTCAAGTTCATCGAGATGGACACTGGCCGACCTGGCGAGGGCCGGTCGTGTCGGAAGCTCAGTCGATCCACCTGCCATCGAACCCCAGATCTGCTACATGCACATCATTAAATGTTTTTTTAAATATTATTTTTATTTTTTATTTTTTTTTATTGTATACATTTTTAAGATTTTATAATTTTTCTGCAATTTTTTGAAATTTTTTGGGTTCAAAGTCATAGGCACGGGGTTAAATTTAAGGTCATGGTTCAAGGTCAAAGTCACCCATATTCAATATGGCGGTTGGGTGACGCCACAGCATGGCAGCCGACCTGTACCTGGCGCCTACTTCCCCATTCCCTTATGCCAGACTTCTCCAAACGATTCTAGTGTTGGCACCGAATTAATACAACTTGTTCTAGACTTGAAGTATTGTGAGTGTAATGTTATTACGTATTGTGAGTGTAATGCCGTTGAAAATAATGTTTCTCGTTTTATACTCATAAAAATACGAGTCTGCATTTGAGTAACACACTTTAACTCCTAACAATTCCATGGCTTCACATGGATGGCGGCTGAATAAAACGATCAGGCACATGGAAATGTTAACTTTCCATGCGGTGGAAGAATACAAAAAGAGAAGTAAAAGTGAAACCTTAGCACAGCTTTCAAAAGTGCGCAATTAAACGTCAACAGCCAATACTGTACGTGACTGTCTGTGCGGTCAGGCGTGTGGTGATACGAAACGCTATGTTCATAACTGAATAGGGGTCAACAAGTAGTTACCAATATAACTAATAAGCCAACATTCCTTTACATGGGTGCAAAAAATTTTTTATTAAATTTTTTAAATCTTAGATCGTAGGAAGGCCTTGTAGTCTCATTGACAGCAATATCGTTGGTGATGAAACCAGAAGCATATGCAACAATAGCGAGACAATAACAAATACGCACGTGCCTTTAACCGGGACTCTAACCCAGAAAACCTCGTAATATACGCTAGCGTGCAATCAACTACATCATGAAGGTAGGATTCAGAGCATGAAATTTGAATGCAATCAGTGTAATTTTTTAAAGGTTAGGGTTTAGTATCATAAAATATTTGCATCACTGTCATGTTGGAAATAAGTGTTTGAGCCACTTGAAACACGTAAGTTTACATAGCCTACCGTAGCGGTACTTGTATGAAGAATTTGACTGAAACTGGATGATTGGTCCCCGAGATATGACAAAAAAAATGTATTTCCTTATTTGGTGCTGTCTTTCAGAGTTGCCTAAATAAAATCCTGTATACGAAGCTTATAGAAGATACTGTCAGCATAAACAGTTGGGTTTAATTTTGTTTAATTGAAATGACAAAATTATCAAAATATTTATATGGCCACCATTTTGAGAAACGGTATCAGATCCCACTTAAACATGTAAATTTACATAGTCTTATGTAGCAGTAATGATGGGCACAATTTGTGGAAATTAGTTTAATTGTTTTCGGAAATATGGCAAAATATTTAATTTCCTTGCCTAGCACTATTTTGTAAAAAGGTTGGCAAAAGAGGATATCGAAACACCAAATTGATGATTTTAATGAGAACTGTTAGTGAACAAAATTTGGTTGTAGTTTGTTGAGTTGTACAATATAAATAACAAACTAAGTTAAATTATTTATATTAACATCATTAGCTTCACCTAAAAGCATGTTAGTTTTCATGCCCTACTTGCATGTAATGTTTGGTGGGAATTGGTTAATTGGTCCTCTAGATACGGCATAAAACCTTCATTTCTTTTTCATGGGACGATATTCATAAATAGGGAAGAAAGGAAGAAAATGTGTCAGCACATTCGAAGACTGTAAAATATATCAGAGACAAAGTTATGTTGAAATCGGTTACGTAGTTTCGTATATATAGCACACTAAGCTAACGTGTTATTATAGCCACCATTCTGAAAATAAGTGCCTGGCACTCTTAAAACATGCAAATTATTATGGGCTACAACAGTAATGGCAAANAGCCACCATTCTGAAAATAAGTGCCTGGCACTCTTAAAACATGCAAATTATTATGGGCTACAACAGTAATGGCAAAATTTGGAGGGAATCGCTTCATAGTTTCCCGAGATATGACATAAAAATCTTATTTTTCATGTGGCGCTATCTTTCAAAATGGTGCAGAAATGAGGCTCTGCATAGACATATATTGTGATTGTAAAATATACTGTCAGCAAACGTAGTAAAGTTGAAATTTGTTTCGCAGTTTCGTAGAATTAACATCCTTAAATAAAATCTTTATATGGCCACCATTTTGAAAATAATAATCTTTCCTAATCAAAACATATCGGTTTACATGGCCTGCCGTAGTACTAATTGTTTATCAAATTTTGTGGGAATCTGCTGGTTTTTCCCCATGATGTAAAAATGTTAATTTGTCATGTATGCTATCCTACTATCTTACAGAATGGTGGACAAAAGAGACATTGTGCGGGCATATTTTATGGTTACAATATATACTGCCAGCATACAGAATTAAGTTGGAGTTTATTTCAAGGTTTTACGTTTTATCGTACTCCGCTAAAATGGCTACATGGCTGCAATTTTTAAAATAAGTATGTGACCTACTTAAAACATACCCGCTTACATCATCTGCGGCAGTAATACTTGTTTGTCAATTTTGGTAGTAATCGGTAAATTATTTCCCGAAATATGAGATACAAACATTATTAATGTGGCAGTGTCTTACAAAATGTTGGACAAAAGACGCTCTGTGTAAACAATTTTATGAGTTTTAATAAATACTGCCAGCATACACAGTAATGTTAGAATTGTTTACATGGTTTTAACGATATGGCATATTAAACATTAAAATAGCTATATGGCCGCCATTTTGAAAGTAAGGGTTTGACCCACTTAAAATATGTTGGTTCATATTACCTGCTACACTAATACTTATTTGTCAAATTTGGTAGGAATCGGTGAATTGTTTTCCGAGTAATTGCATAAAAACGTCATTATTTCACGTGACATGATTATTTCATTGACATATGATGCTTGTAACAAATACTTTTACCATATAAGATTTGGTCAAAATCGGCCAATCAGTATGGTAATTAACCAAATAAACAATACAATATTTTTATGGCCACCATTTTAAAAATAGTTAATTAATCAATTTAAATGTTATGTATCTACGTGGCTAACAAAAGTATTAATTACTTGCCAAATTTACTGACAGTGGGTTGAGTAGTTTTCGAGATATAATGTTAAAGCTTTATTTGTTCATGTCGTGCTATCTTCGAACATTGCTTACCAACAACAATATATATTTGTAAATGCAATGCACACACAATGCACTATACTGCCAAGATACAACATTTGGTTTAAATAGGTCGAATGGTTCCCTAGATACAACACATCACCGTAAATTTGAAATGGCTGACAGTTTGAAAGTAAGCGCCCGGTTTGGTCGAAAACTAAGTCACAGGTACTTACTAAGTATAGCTTGTGTACCGAGTTTGGTGAACTTCAGTTTGCGCATTAAAAAAAAAANCTAAGTCACAGGTACTTACTAAGTATAGCTTGTGTACCGAGTTTGGTGAACTTCAGTTTGCGCATTAAAAAAAAATTTTTGGGGGGATTGGGGACTCACACACGTACAGGCCCACACAAATTGTATATAGACACACCTTTCCTTCATTCGGAAAGTAGGTTAAAAAATTCAAATTTTTCTAAACGGCGGCACTGGAAGATTTAAGTATGTCACATATGGCTGGCGGCGTTTTTAACTATTAAAGGAAATATAGCAACAGTATAAGCGGCTTGCGAATTATTTCAAGTGATGAAGGTTAAAAATGGTTGCCTTAAATTGTCATACACGCCCTTGTTTGGAAAATCTGGGCCTCCTTTCATCCCAGAATATGCGCCCATGTCACCATACACCTCAGAGATGCAAAACGCAGGATGGCAAAGAACCCCAGCTTAGCAGAGTTTATCCAGGATAAAAATTAACCGTTAAATCTGTGATTGTATCAATCAGAGTAATTTTCCTTGACATGATTGAACCATTTGGTGTCACTTGCAACAGTTTTGTAGTAATTTGCCCTTATTATCCTCCACATTGTAGACACTATTATGAATTATAAATTAGTTCAGGTTATTATTATTTGGTCAAGTTAAAAAAAAATTGAGTTATTGGAGAACTGTGTCAGAAATGAAAACTTTTTCACTAAGGAAAATAATATTTTGCGGTTGTTTTCAAATATCTTTCAATTTTATTAGCCTTATAACTAATCAAATTTTACAATAAATACTGGATTTTAAAAACCAGAGTTCTGGCTTTTAAAATATGAATTTCCTATCGTTATAAAATATGTAGTTACACTATCTTGACAAAATATTTGATAATAACTGTGGTGAATGCTTCTGACTATAGCGTGAGGTGAATACCTTTGCGAAACCTGGATGACAATCAGGTTGATATTATTAGAAGTAATATCAACACAAGTGTAGTGATGGCGCTAACAACGAAATGGAACGGACGCCGCAGAAGGATATCAAACTAACAGTTGCTGTCTGATAATTTCTTCCACGTTAGGAATTTTTAATTGTAAGCCAGTTTGGCCGGTATAGGCGTGTGCCTGTAAAAACAGTTCCTATTAATTGATATTTCTTTATTGAATATTCTATTCGCGGTTTCTTCACACTTTTTGAATCAAACCTTAGAAAAAATCGCCCCATGTATGACGTGTTCAGTTATTTCCTGAATACTCCATGCACTCAACCGTTTTATACCTCTGTTAACATAAAAGTATCTTATTTTTTGATAAACTGAAGTTTGACCTATATTTCATTTATAAATTATAATATTTAATTATAATATGAATAAAACAGTGNTTTTTGATAAACTGAAGTTTGACCTATATTTCATTTATAAATTATAATATTTAATTATAATATGAATAAAACAGTGAGAAAACATGCGTGATGGTAGCGCCTAGTAAGAAATAGTTATCATGCAAAATATTATTACAACTGAGTGCGCACGAATTCGATGCGTTGTCCTTTGGTATAATTTTCAAGACATAATTAAGCTTAGTTTTCATGAGGCAGAGAAATATCATGGAAGTAGAACTTTAGCAGGGCTTCAGAAAAATTTGAAGTAGCAGTGAATGGATTATATACCTTTATGATCTTAATGTTATTTGCAAGTACAATATGCAGTGCTATTTTGTATGGAATTGGGCTCCCGGAAGTTTTAATCGAGTTGGTTGATTAAAAAAAAGATCGTTGATGTGGCTGATAGAGAAAGTAGCGTATATTTGATGTATTGTACATTTTCCAAATTCATTGGACTTGGATGTTATCTCCATAGCCTGTTGTAAGGAAGCACACTGGAGTGATTTCAACAATGGAAAACCGAAATCAGGATGGCCGCTACGGAAATCGAACCCGTCTCTTCCCGAATGTGAGTCTAAGGATGTATCAACTGTGCCACCTCGTTTGGGATTAGCACGTAACTAAACTTACTAATATTAACTTACCAAATCCCAAATCACCACCACCATATTTTCTTTAAAGTTAAGGTGGCAAAAAACTGTGAGGATGGCTTCATAATACACGTTTATATATATAAATATATATATTCATAAATTCACGTAAGTGAATAAATATTTTCATTAGTAAATAATAGTTTTTATCAATTAAATGCTGACGACACGTTGTGGTATGTGATACACAAATTTGCTCGACAAATAGTACCAGCATAACTAAACAAGGAACTGTCGACAGCTTTCTATAATAAAATCAGTCTTNCAAATTTGCTCGACAAATAGTACCAGCATAACTAAACAAGGAACTGTCGACAGCTTTCTATAATAAAATCAGTCTTAATTACACACTTGTCAACTGCAACATAGCTTAAGTGAACCCGGCTGTACTATCCGATGGGTAGATTCGAAATACGTAGGCGAACTTTAACAACGCAAAAAGTGAGATGGCATCGAGGGGAAAGAAAAGAAAACAACGTGATGGGTGTGACGAGGTTGTGGGAAGAAAATGGAGCACACCGCTCTCCCACTTAAGAGTAGNCAAATTTGCTCGACAAATAGTACCAGCATAACTAAACAAGGAACTGTCGACAGCTTTCTATAATAAAATCAGTCTAAATTACACACTTGTCAACTGCAACATAGCTTAAGTGAACCCGGCTGTACTATCCGATGGGTAGATTCGAAATACGTAGGCGAACTTTAACAACGCAAAAAGTGAGATGGCATCGAGGGGAAATAAAAGAAAACAACGTGATGGGTGTGACGAGGTTGTGGGAAGAAAATGGAGCACACCGCTCTCCCACTTAAGAATAGNAAAAGAAAACAACGTGATGGGTGTGACGAGGTTGTGGGAAGAAAATGGAGCACACCGCTCTCCCACTTAAGAATAGAAGATTTCTCTGCCCGACGGAACCCCGGATCGAACAGAATACTTCAGAAGTGAGAGGCGTGTGACGAACCAAGAAGCTAAACGTAGAAACAAGTCCAGTTCGCCAACGTTCTAGACGTCCAGTACAGTAACAGTCCGATCCAAAACATCTGCAAAGAATCCCTCGCATTAAAGAGTGACGGGTAAAATGCCATGCCCTTGACCTTCGGCACACCCCTCATTAATAAAGAACATACATAATTTCGGCGTTAGGGCCCTTTATTTATTGCATTACCATTAGCTCTCACTGCACTAACGGTGCTCTGTCATGGTCGTGGTTTGTTGAACTAGCTTTCTTCTCATGTTCTTTTCTTTTTCCTCACAAACTCTTCTCTGAGGTTAACCTCGTGTATTTGTCGGTGACAGTTTTCCATTTAGATTTTTCCAGAAGGTCCTTAATAGTTTAGTTTAACGTTCTAAATGTAAATTATGCTTCCGAATTGTTTTCCATCCGCGTGACACTCGACGGGACAGATCATCTGGAGACTTGAATTCAAGAGCAGAAAACTTCTATTAATTTACACACGGTCGCGCGAGATGAATATTTAATGCTTGTATATTTTGAGGCTATTTTCTTTTACTCGTCACCCATAATTACATTCCGTCTGAAAGACGACAGTGGGTATGCAAGATATTATAATAGGGCATCAAATAAACGAGTGTACAAGACATGAGTTGAACTTCTTGGTAGAGCTGCTTTTCTGTCTGCGCGTTTTCCCAGGTATTCACCTCCGTTTTATCAGAGGTCCTGGTGATCTGCATGTTAGCCATTTAAAGGTTTTTAATGTCAGGAATTCATGCAATTATTGGAAGTAGTTTAAAGCCAATGCGGAATGTGCCATGACGCAGGTAAACAGGCGTATTACTCCGCGCTCGTTATCGCTCGTGCCCCGAGAAGCAGAGTGGCGCCCATTTGTGCCTAATAAGTTTGCTGGAACTAGTAGAGGTTTTTGGTGCAATTCGCGGATGAATCTGAAATTGGTACCCTAATATTTAGTGCAGTCTAACAACCACTCACATGTACACACAATATATCTGCAAAAAAGAAACATGATAATATAGGAAAATAAAGTTCATGTTTACCAATTTCATGATTTATACCAAGTACAAGCAAGTCTTTTACACAATGCAGTCTATGACAAATGTTGTTACCTCCGCCATGAACGTAACGTAATACAAATGGCATCTGACATACGTGCATGCTAATGCAATTACGATGTATTTAGTAAGTATTATGGAAGGTTTTTAAAAATTAGTATTTCTTTATTCAAAATTAATATACGTGATATTTGAATGATGTAAACACAAAAAATTGACATTTTAAATATAATAAAAGCATACAAAATTCCCAGTGTTTCATGTCAAAGCAATCATTTTGATTTTTTGAAAGTATTTACTACAAATTATCTTACTTCTTTTATTTCTGAAGCTTTGTTTTTCAACCAGTTATGGATGTTTCCAAATGAACCAGGAACCGAGCTAAAAATAATCCGATACAATCTTTTACTAAATAAGTGTGAGTCTGTTAAGTATTTCAGCCACAAGTCTTTCCTAACTTAAAACGTTTGTACCACTACAAAAAAAAACTCTCTTTCCCAACCTAAACAGGGTTAAATTGGCGTGATAGAATGTAAAACATAATGCTTTTAAATCATATGTTTGCTAATTTCAGAACTAGATAACAAACAAAAACAATAAAACTTTATCCAGTCTTTAGCCTAGAATGAAATGCAGTTAAATACAGACTAAGCTGAAAGAAGGGACTGAAGTAGCCTGAACTGCAAACTGTTTCTGGCGTTGGGAACGAAAGGTAATTTGTGGGCTGCTACATTTATGGTGTTGTCAGATGTATTAGGCAGAAGAGTATAAATAAAAATTTAAATAAAAAACACCCCAAACATCTCAGTGTCGAGGTCAACTGGATTTCCTGCTGGCAGATGCGGTTCTCGAGGCGAACAGTCCTTTTTTATGTAAAGGATTGCTGTGGTTGGTTGTAAATTGTGGAGATCTGGAGGCCGCCTAGAATCTTTCTTTTCTTTTTAACACCGCCGCCTTCCTTCCTAAAATACTATTGCCTTCTGGAAGTTTGCTAATGATCAAAGCTTAGTTGCGATTTAAAATTTCGTATATGCATTTCTGCTCAGAAAACGCTTGTAATTAAAGTTGGGATACAAGGATCTTTTATGAGTACTTTTCTCTAAATATGTGATGACTTTACTCCAGAAAAACGTACAAACACGCTCAAATCGTGTTCACGTACTTGATTTCTAGAAGCGTCAAAAACCCGCATGGTAAGCTGTTAATTCATAGTTTATTTAATTGTTTGATAATCATTAGAGGCACGGAAATTTACTCAATTCATTGGAGGACAAGCTAGACTTCAAACACGTGTAGATTTGACTTTCTCTCCAATTGGACAATAGTTTATTAGATACGCCCTGGACGAATTTGAGAAAATAAATAACTTTCCAGAAAAAGAGGACTGAATCCGCTGCTACCTGGTCCGGGGTTAAACTAGGCCAGCCTATGAAAAACTGACTGAGACCCAAGTACACAAATGATTGTAGAATCTTAGCTTGTTTCCAAATAAATTCGCAAAATTGCAGTCTCTCTAGTAATTATCAGACGTAAACTATTGGAGGCCAACGGAAACCTTATCTGCGATGCTGGCTAATGTTTTTTTTTTTGGCCGTTAGTTTCTGTAGTTGAACAACAAGGAAAATTTTACTTTTCGACGTCAATTTCATATATGACAGATCAATTATACCTGTTGTATCCAAGTAGGCTTGAAGATGTCACTAAACAAAATGTGTTCCGTTAAATGTTAGTTCTATGTAGCCAGAATTAGATCGAAACACGGTGCCTGTCAGCTGGTTAATTATATTTCTATTGCAAAAGTTTGATGAGAAACGCATGTTTTTTTAAAGTGAAACGTTAAACCGTAAACGTAGGTGGGAGAGTCGCTGAGCTACTTACCGAGGCCGACAACTTGAAGCTGATGTGTGGTGGTTGCCGGTGAAGTTCTTCACTGCGTACACTGGCTCTACACTTGAATTGTTCACAAACATGGAGATGAGTGTCTTTGTTGCAGCTGGTTAACTGAATCTAGAAGTTTATTACATTTTATGACTTCTGCAGGTGGCATCACACGTAATTGTGATCGAAAACGGTGGAGTTTTAGATTACTATTACGAGGGGAACTTTTTGGTTTATTAAGAGTCAAGAATAATACTTCCCTAATATGCTACAAAAATTTAGAATAAATGTAGCAACCACAAATTATTTCCGTGGAAAACCATTGATCACTGCGACGGATGTTACAATATTGTAGAAAGTTTATTTAAATACGAATCATGCGGATATTCAATGTTTTAGGTCTAAATTCAAAGACTAATAGCGCTCACAAAAATATAATTATAAAAATGGGTCATATACTGTATTTACGTTCAATTCACTTTCAGTGACGAGCCTACAGTTGCAATTTACTGAAATTGTTCGGTTAAAAACCATTAGGTGCTCACTAGCAAATTTTCTATGCATTAAAAAGAAAACGTGACATGTAATAACTATCCGATAAAGCCATCTTAGGCAGTGTTGTTGCTCATCATACATTCACGATTATTTAAGGGTCTCTGTTATTACTTTCATTAAATACGTACATTCCACAATAAAAATAGATTTTAATTTATTAGTTAGTAAATGCATTTCAAAAAATCATAAACCTACAGCCACATTTCTTGGAACAATTAATGTTTTACTATTGTTTCCTGAGAAAACTATTACTTACTATAAAATTTTATAAAAAAAATTCCAAAAAAATTTACTTGAAACTACGGTATTCAACGATGACAGTCAAACAAGCCGCGCAAAAGGGGAAGAATTATTTTGTAAGAAACATGCGCCGTTAAAGAGGGGCGGTAGTTAGTGTTGGCTGTTGAGAATCTAAAGTATTATTAAACTTAAATAGAGAAGCAAACAGAACTGACTGCTGTTCTATTGTGACTGATTCTGTTAACTAAGATAGCCTACAGTTTATATGACGGAATATTTTGTTTCTACTTTAGAAAAGGTAATTCATTCTCTAGAACTTCAGCAGTATTTGTGTTCTTTGTAACAAAATATACTGATAATGAAGTTTAGTTACTGCCACCCTGGAAACCGATTACATAACATGTATTTTGTCATTTCTCTGCAAATTTTTACTATGACAACTAAGAAAAACAAAAATTTGGCACGGGTAGGATGTATAGAGCTATGACTGAATAACTATTGAAGAAAGTGTCGAAAACCAAAGTCTTCTGTTTTTCAAGATGAATGTGTTGCAACTAATATTGTGTGCATGAAGTATCCAACGTTAGGAACTATATTCTACTTAATTCTTATTTATGAGTCTTGTTGAGCAAAACAATTATATGAAAGAAAATGAATATGAAATTTGTTTCTCTTACAGGCTCACAAAATATTATTTATCATGCAGAGGTGAAAAAAAAGCAGCTTTACTACAAATATTTCGTTCGGTTGCTAGTTAAAAATGGTGGGTATGTAGTACGAGGACAATGTGTAAAAGTTGGACAAATTAATTATTTGTAGCTAATATTATTAGACTGGGGACTACCAATTGCGACATTCAGATAAGTATACAGGATTAACGCGGAATGTGTGTAATCTAACTCATAAACTAGTGCTTATCTGAGCTGCTGAAAGTGACAAAATGTAGGCTATGTTGAACTTAACTATGGATAGTCTCGACTGGAACAATGCCCAATCAAGACCACGACCAAGATGAGCTCGGCAGCCAATAATGTGCCCTGAGTCATCCCGTGAGGTGGCATGTGACCCAAATTGCCTCTTTTATCTCGCAGGGTTATTACCAGAGTGTTACAAGCACGGCGCGCTTTCAGTTTTTTTATTTTCCTTTCTTCATTAGCAAGCCATCAGGCTACAAGGTGCGGAGTTGCGTAATGCCAGACCGCCTCCAGCTCCAGCGATAGCCATTCACGCTTGTTAAGGGACTCGCCCACCTAGACAAGTTGTCCACGTTTTAGGCCGAGAAGCGTGGGAGCGATAAGGGCGACACTGCCACGCGCTTCAAGCGCTCCATCGCCTCTACACGCAAGGCTTTGTGCCGTGTTGTGCTGCGTGTACCTATGGGTCTTTACGTGGTAGCCCTAGTAATTTATTGGCAGGAAGTTTTTAACAAAGTCCAATGCAGGGCCCTATACCAGTTTCGTAGGAACTCTCCCTGAGTATTTTAAATCATAAAAGTCTGAAAATTGTCGTTTTTGGCAATGTTGAAGCTCTTCAAAATAGTGTTTACAATAAGCGCGGTCTGTAGAAAGCTGTATCTATCCCGTCCTAGTAGGAATTGTTATTTCTTTTCGCATGAAAATATATTGTGCACATGCGAAATAGTTTGTTTTATAAACGTGCACTACAAACACACTGCAACTCAGTTCGCGGGCCAGGTTATTGGCGTGAATACGCGTATCTCAGTAAATAAATCTTCTGGGGATTCTACTTTTTGCCAGAAATGATAAAAACTAATTAACTAATCCCCGTAATTTTTTTAATGTTATTTTATTTAAAGGGGGAAATGTAGGGGGAAAGGAGATAGTATTGTGAAACTTATGAAAAAATCTCATATTTTAGAGCTTGGTTGCGCAGTTTCCTTAAGCTATGGGAGAAAAATACAACTACACGAGTGTAGTTTAATATGTGGGTTTTCATTGCATATAATAATGGCCAAATGTAGATCTAATGTGCAGAGTATAGCGCATCGAGGGAAACACGCCTTGCACGTAGGGGCGATGAGGCGCTAGGCGTGCGTGTTGGTGTCGCCCCTATCACCCACTTGCTCCTCGGCCTTGGACGAGCAAACCAGCTCCAGGTACACACGAGCCTTAACGTTATCTCGGCCAATGGGGAGTTGCGAAACGTCGTCGTCTCGTTCGGCCCGCGTCACGGGACGTCTTTACAAGGGCACTTATCGTCGCTCCAGTAATTTAATAACAGGCTGCAAGCACTATCCGGACCCCGCCCCCTCCTCTGGTGTTTTCTATTTCATAAATGGCCAATTTGAATACATTTCGTAGCGCAGTCAGCTGCCGGCCGCTCGCAGCAGGCGCCTCCTCACTCAGCACGTATTTTGCAATTTCACGCGGCAATCCTTCTGTCGGCACATGTGCTATCCGAGCTTAAAAAAGAAAAAAATAATAGTCCTTAACACGCCACCCATTGCTCCCATTATAATTCTCACGTCTAGCTCGAAGGAAAACCTATGTTAAACATCTCCCTCAGGACATTTTGAGGCTGTTTTTACGTCTTCATCGACAAGGATCCATAGTTTATAGTAGATACTTATGTTAACAACGCTCATTAAAATCCTAGCCTAGTTTATGCATCGTAGTGTCTCTTACAGCCACTAAAAATAAAACATGAATGAATGTGACGTAGATAGTAAAAGAATGGAAACAGAAAAGCTTGAGAACATGCATTTTGAAATGACGTGTTGCAAACTATCAGTTTCTTTCCGCGCCCGCACGCTACTTCTGTAAAACATGCAGAGAAGGTTTCATCAGAGTTGCAGAACTATGCGCAGTAGTGTCGTGTTTACTTCCATAGGCTCGTCGTGGTTGACGGCCCTCCCTAGTTGTCTCATTGCAAGCAGTTGTGCTATACTATTTTTTTTTAACCACGGAATATTTTTTTCACTGCAGAAATGAAAGTCGGTATTTTGTTGCCAATTCATAAAATGTATTTAATCATAAGTGTGGTCGTTGAAAAATGTCAAAGTCAGCAAAAATCGCTGTGAGTAGCCGTCCGTTTGCGATATTTCTACTTATTTTTATATTAAAGCGACAATTCCGCGTCTTTTCTCGACAGGTTGCTAAAAAACTCTACTCACCCTTCAAAATTCTGAGGAAACAGAATACGTGCGAAGAATGTTTGTGCTGTTTTCCATCGCCATCGCAATGCTTCCTTATAACCTGATGCGCCCTTGAGGCGTTGAAATTTTTTTTACTACGGAGGTCCCTTAAATGAGAAATTTTTAAATTAACCTCTGAATAAAGTCCTTTCTCCTGGCTGCAAGTATTTTAACGGACGCAGTTAGTAACTTCCTCCCAATGAAGTCGGCAGTGATATAGGAAAAGTAATTTCATGTCTTAACGTCGTATTAAATAAAAGTGCTACGTTTAAATTTGTGGCCACTGAATATATGTAATATGTTTTTTATGTTTTTACGCGTACAGGCTTAGTAAATGGCAAATAAAAAACATATTTAAATAAATTTCTAACGATTTCACAGTCTTATATGATCAACACGTGAATAAAGTGATAATTCATGGCAATGTTAATTTTACATATGGCGAAAGGATACATATACTAATTAAAGTACGTCCAAGCAAGGGTTTTTAAAAGGATTCAATTAACCGTGAACAGTCTATAAGTGAAAAAACTGCTAACCGAAAAATCAGTATCAGTTTTGACCATCATTAAAAAATCTGAAAGTTTAATTTTGGGTTTTAAGTCGGACACTAATGCGCAGAAGAGCTAAAGACGGCGAAACCTCCTTGTATTTTATGTGTTCAATAATATTTTTATTTTTCGCTTATTATTTATTTTGGTTTCTCCCCAAAGGTTAATCAGGGCGTGGCTTACAGACTAAAAGAAAGCTAAACTTGATTGAAAAACCAGCAAACACACATGAACTATCTCTGCATTACCCAAGACTTCAACTCAGAACCTCTCGCGTGGTCATTGTGACCTCTCGAATCCAGTAGGTTCCGAACCACCTGCCCAGCAGGTTTTTGCTCATACATCGTGTCACGCTGTAGACTGGGAGAGACTTATCACACTTACGACCTTCCCGCGCACACAGACGTCGTGCCGTAGCGTGCATAGCTCAGGACACGCCTCGTTCCTGTATAACATTGAACTGTTAAACATTTTAAATCTTTTTTTTTTATTAATATTATTTTATTGATTTTTAACGTTTGTAATATTGTAATACGGATGCAAGTATAACGACACTGCAATGCGAAAGACACTGAGCAGACAACCGCACAACATGCCAGTCTTCAGATGTAAATGGCTCTTCTGCTGAGTTTCGACCACTGCTCTAGCGAGTCCAACGCAAGTATTGACGTCCGCACGGGAGACCACGGGAGCTGTAACCTCCTATTGTCCCCATTATAATATAAGCAAGCAGAAAATACACTTTTATGATATATGTAGGAAGGCCTTAATGTCTTGTTGACAACGAAGTCTTTAGATTTGATGCAGGCTTCTCACAGAAGCAGGAGAAGGGGAAGGAATCTGCAACCAGCTACAATACAAGCTTCCAGTCTTTCATGTAAATATTGCTGCACGTGCTGTATGTAGCATTTCAGCAGAAATTTCAGAACAGGCAGATGTAATACGTTGTTTCATATCTTCTGGTGTAGTCGGCATGTCTTTGTATGACAGTGCCTTTTAGCGTTCCCCCCAGAAAAACATATATTGTGGCCAGGTATGGTGAACTGGCAGACCAGCGTAAGTTGGTCTTCATTTTGAACACAACAGGTTTCTTTTCTTCTTCAGAATTCATAAAATGTTATTATTCACGTTCGTATTTCTTAACTGATACATGGTGCAATAAAATCACATAAATGTACAAAATGTGACATGCGTTTCTTTGCATATTCAGAAGCAAAACACACACACACACTAAGCCAGGAAAGTAAACATACGGACATCGTAGCCTAGTTAGTTATTAAGCAGTTAAATGGAGCAGACTATTGTGGGTATTTTAAATTGTCATATTGCGATGGCATGTAAACTACTTGCGCTAGAATCCTGCAAAGATACCTTTGACAATCTAATTTCCTCTAGTTTTATTTTCTTAATGGGAATAGTAATTTTTCCATTTAAAAAAAATTTACTTCGTTCAAGAAATGCACATTATAATAATGATTAAAATCTTTGTCTGGGCAGCAATTATGAGCCCTTGTCTAAACTTGAATTCTGTGAAACCAGCTCATAGTTAGCACCTCCAATTTCAGAAATATTTGCGGTGCAAGTTTTAAATTATTCATGCTGTATATGCTTGCACCTCATATAAATGCTTGCGATCTAATGAAGGGACTGCTTACATATAAAAAGATAAAATATTGTTAAGCCGGGATTTATAACATGGAAAGTCGTGGAACTCAGTAACTCTACCACAGGGTTTGCCATTTAATAATAAATTAGTTAATATAATATTACAGTATAGACTATTCGTGGTTTCTCCACTATTTTTGAATCAAGTCCTTAAAAAAATACCCCATGTGTGATGTATTTGAATGTTTCCTAAATATGTCGTGTATCACAAGCCTTTTAAAATTCTCTTAACATAAAAGTAGCTTATTTTGTCTCTTAATTATGTAATTTAATGTATAATTAATATGAACAGAACAGGGAGAAAATAGGTGTGTTAGTAATGCCTAGTAGTAAATAGTTCTTATGTAAAATATTATTACACTGGGTGTACACGAATGCAGTGCATTGTCTCTTTGGCGTAATTTTCTATACTTGGTTAAGCTTTGTTTGCATGGGGCGGAGGAATATCCTGGAACTACAACNTAATTCTTTAACATAAAAGTAGCTTATTTTGTCTCTTAATTATGTAATTTAATGTATAATTAATATGAACAGAACAGGGAGAAAATAGGTGTGTTAGTAATGCCTAGTAGTAAATAGTTCTTATGTAAAATATTATTACACTCGGTGCGCACGAATGCAGTGCGTTGTCTCTTTGGCGTAATTTTCTATACTTGGTTAAGCTTTGTTTGCATGGGGCGGAGGAATATCCTGGAACTACAACTTCAGCAGGTCTTAAGAAAAGTTGGAAGTAACCGTGAATGGACTATAACAGAACTGCTGTATTTTATGTGTACTTTACTGTAGTGTAGTTTGTTTTCAAATTGCTAAGCTTATTTATGTCTCTTTATACTTTCTCTATCGTATTTCTAATATCACAGTTTTACTAAGAGAACAATTTACAGACGTTCGCCGCCAAGGGCTGGTCAGAGGAATCAGGTATTTCAGGCTGGTTAATAAAAACAAGCCTTAAACCGGTGTTTCAGAATGACCAGTACTCAAAAGCGTGTAGTGCCTGAACAAGTTAAACCTGCTTTTAAAAGAAGGTACAAATATTGTACCAGTACAAATTATGGATTTTCTCAAGTGCGATGTCCCGTGTCGGCACGTGGTTTTATTAGGTCATACGAAAATGATGTTTAAAATTATCCATAAAGACTTAATAACGTGTAACGGATTACCAATTAATTTCACTAGAAGTGCAAAATAGGTGAATACACTGATATAAATTACACAATATTTAACATCCCAACACTACATAAACAGTGTGCAGTTAAGCAAGCCGGTCAGGGACATAATATTACCAAAGTAACTTTGACTTAACATGCCAAATCCAATAAAAAGTTAATTCTTTTCTACAATACCTTATACCAACTGAGAAAATAAATTGGCATTTCCCAACAAAATTCCAGAGAGTTTAATTTATCTCAGAAAATCTTTTTAAGCTTTTGAATAATGAGGTTAACAGTTTATCGCCAGTTCCCACAAACTATTATTTAATTATAAAAGGTTAGGTGGGGTTGGAAATAAACTGCACACTTAATCCACGATTAATATATTTCGAACTTGTGTTCAGTATTCACACATAAGGGTAAACATAAAAAAATTAAATTACTGATTACTTACTGATGACATTTCAGGTGGAACCACGGCGAAATAAAATATAGGAGAGAAATTGCCGCGTGTATGCCAAACTCGTTTAATGCTAGTACCAATGTCTCACTTGCAAACAAAATATATAAAGTCGTTATTCATTATTACGTGCGAAAAGCCGAATTTTTCAGACACCGGTCAAGCTACAGTAATAGTCAGCCTTCCACTGCATGACGTTTTCAATTAGGAGCCGCTGTGGCGTAGTGGCTAGAGCGCTCTCCTCCCCACAATGCGAACCTGGTTTTATTCTCGGCGGGGTCTCTCCCGGATTTTCGCACGCTGGAATCGTGCCAGATGAATCCTTTGGTCGGCGGGTTTTCTCGGGATATCTCGTTTCCCTCGCCCTTGCATTCCGGCGCTGCTCCATACTCACCTCGTTTCACCCTCATCGGCTGTCAAGACCTCGTTGTCAAGAGCCGCCTAAACCTTTTCATTTCACTCACGTTTTCAATCAGACATAAGGTCCAATTTCCAGAGCACCACGCAGACAACCAGAGAATATAACGCTTACAGCGAAGGTTATTTTCCATCGTTATGTTTCTTCGTAATTTTCTGTTCTATGTCCACGCTTGCAGAAGGCTATGAACGTCAGTTAAAGTGTCTATAATTAACCTTATTTTATATTATTGCAGACTATTGCAAGAGATTTAAATACACAGAGTAACATTTGTAATGACGAATTTCTAGTCTTGGACATGAAGCTATACAGCATCAGTGGAACGAAACTGTAGTTCTGCTAATACATAATAACATAATTATAAAAAGGCAGTAAGTTATTATTGAAACTTATAATGTTTGAACGTTCAGAGAGAAACATATGTAAAAGAACAGTGTGAAAAAATTCAATTTGTGAACAAAAATTGCGGGATTAGGAAGGAAAGTTTTCAATCAAGTAAGTTTTTTGTGCGAAAATTGTAGTAGAGCTATCGATACAATACATACTTTATGTGCAAAAATAAAAGCTTCGTCAAAATTATTGCAATCATTCTTACTAAACCGTGTTATAAAACAACGGTTATTTCAGCCAACGAAAACTTCTGTCAAGTGTTTTATTGCCATCGCACCAAAACCTCGTAAAACGACCTGTGTTATCAGTTATGATGGCGAAACACACTGCAACGGCGAACACAAATCCGATGTATATGCAAAACGAACTACCAATTATTCCTGAAAAACACACTTATTATGAACAACCGGTTCGCTGTAATGGTCTCTGCCCAAAAACCTGTTCCCCGAAAACCGGTGTGAGCTGGCCGAACATCACGGAGTCAAAATCATTGGTGGGAAACATATCAACATTAGAGGTAAGTAAAGGTGGCATTTTAAAGTAAATGACTTAAATTTCTTAAAATTAAAATTTCATAAAAAATATTGTAATATGTGTTTTCACTACAATAACTTTCATATTAATTTTAGTGGGTGCAGATGAGTGTTTCCTATGTGGGTATAGGTTGAATATTTCCTAAGATATCAAAGCTAAGATTAGTGTTTCGGGCCACAATATCTCCTACATGGCTAATGGGATAGGTTTCAATAAATCATTTTAATGTTTACGTAATTTGCATCTAACATACCGTGCTTGCTTTAAAAATGTCTAATATTTCTGTCGATACTTTATATCGCTCTAAAAATTTCACTACGGTAGTTATTTTGAGAATGAAATCGTGAATCCTTAAAAGTGTGTAAATTCTTATGTAGTACTTCCATCAATACTGTATACCAAATTTGGTGGGAATCGGTTTAGTAGGTGATGGAACGTTACATAGAATTAACATTTTAGAAGACACAAAATTCTCCCAGAAATGGTTTTGAAAGAGGTTGATAAAAAGTAGGTTCTCTCATGATATTGCAAGTATACCAATTGCGTTCAGATGGGCCTGATGGTTCCATAAGTATTTCATATCGTGTCATATCGCCTTGAAGATTCTTAACGTTACCATTTTGATAATAAGCGCCCGAGATATTGCGAAAATCAGTTTAATAATTTCTAAGATAAATACATTATCTTAATTTGACTGGTAATGGTACCTCTCAAAATGGTGGACGAGTAAGTTTAAAAATGAATGACCTCTTAAAATTTGGAACACAAATCACAGCTAATTTCATTTAAGTTGGTCGTTTTTTTCCTGAAATGATGAAAACTTTGTATGGATAGCATTTTAAAAATAAGGTTTGGAGATGGCTGAAAATTATAAAAGTTGACTGTCTTTAGTATTTTCAAGAGGTGTATCAAGTTAGTTGAAATGGGGTGAAAATGCTATACAACTATACTTTCATACACTAACAGAAAGATGGGCTCATAAGCTTTTCTTTCCGAAGTGAAGTAGAATAAAACAACAAAAATTTGTGCCAGAGATCCCCATTTCTCTGAAACATTTAAATTTATAACCTACAAATTTCCCAAGTGATTAGCCCACCCATATTCATAGTAACAAAACAAGAAATGCTCTGGGCAAAATCTTTGCTCTGTCATTCCATTTGGCAGACAACTGGTTTGTTGTTTTCTTAAGGTTACCCACCTCTTCTATGCACTACAACTCTGCCAATCATCGCCTTCTCGCTTCCAAAACAACCCTAACCTCTACGATAACCCACAAACGAAATAAATATTTGGAAAATCCCTTAATTTATAAAAATAATAATTCGAAAGTTATCCAATCATAAACTACTTACTTGAAATGGCCTTTCCACTCTTCAGCATTTCAATGTGTGCTCCCTCGCTCCATCCTTATTGATATAGCAATCTCCCTACTTCAGGTCCTGGTCCCTCATCATTTAAGATATTCCAATTCTCCACATAATCTCTGGATGTCCGCGATTCATTCTTCCTGATGGTCACCACAGTAAATGTTTCCTTGGTCGCCTTTCTTTTCAAATTTTTCTAAAATGGTCAAACCACTGAAGGGACTCACTTCAAAGTGGTGTCTGTGACTTGTTCCTCGAAGTTTATTGTCCTTCTACTTTCTTCACTCTTCCTTTTCACCAGTCTGGATACTCTGGCACCTCTACTTATTTCCATACATTTCCAATATACATACTTTATATTTCTACCTTTCCCCTAAAGTCCATCCTTCTGCGTCATAAGTCAATATGTTTATAGGTTACTGCTGTATGAAAAATTCTCCTCTTAACCTGTCTAGATACGGCTCTGCTTTGCGTCACTTCATTTGACATCTTGATCCTGTATTGGTCTTCACCATTTGACTTTTCTCTCTTCTGGAAATCATGTGATGAAGTAACTTCAAAAACTAAGTAATGTAGCTTATTACATTTTATCCGCCGGTTTTTATGTTACTAACGGGAGTTATATATGTAAGTTGTCATATTTATAAAAGTTGGTTTTCGAAGCAGTCATTGTAATTTTACATACCACAACATTTTTTTCCCAGTGGGCACTAAGATGATTGGCTACCATCCCTATCCATTTCTTGTTTTCGCTCACCCTTCCTTTTTGAAGTCAATAAACGGTAGTGTTTATTTTACAAACATTGAGAACAGAAACAGTATTTTCATTCTGTTACAAGACGCCGGACGTCTCTGAGTTCATGACGTATATTGCTCTTAATAAAAGTAAAATAACTCAATTAGATATTTAACTTATTTGTAATTCTATAAATATTCAAACAGATATTATTTATAGCATTTAACTCTTGTTGTTCTCAGTGACCACAATATTTAAAGTCTATCTCAATTTTAATTAAAGTCCTTATCACTGTATCTATATTGGTTACAGTAATTTTATTCACATTCATTATTTACACTTGCAATGATTCTATTGCCATTATTCCAAATGTCTATCACTCACGCATCCAGCTCAATAAACTCGCAGTCCGCAGACATTACTCCCGCTGGTCACTCTTCGTCGCCACTAGTCGCTTCTGTGGCGCGTCGCTTCCATGTGTTCGCACACCTGACTCTAAGGCCGTGCAATCCTCCAAACTCTAGACTGTCGGTTCGGAGGCCCGTCGCGGCTTAAGTAGACTCGCTGGCGCGATCTAGAGTGTTCCCCACACCCCGAGTCTCGCTGAGAGAGGCTGTGGCGATGGCCAGAACATTCTTGCAACGATAGCCCCAGAAATTCAATCCGCTCAAGGACGGGAGCGCATGAGTTCCGATAAGCTTATCGCAGCGAGAGTGAGGTGCCTTTGTAATTCTCCGTGCACTCGTCGGGTCATCACTCACATTTGACACACTTATTCGCTCGCTAGAGCAGGACGTGAAAAGAGAAGCATTGCATAGCAGCTAGCATGTAACAATACAGATGGCACATGTGTTAATTTTACGTAAATAAAGGGTGTAATTCGTTTTGATTATCATACAGTGCAGACTGTAGAAAATAGAAAATTTGACATTTTTATCAGATTAAAAATATGAAAGTTTATTTTATAGTGGAATTGTATTCATAGGACAACAAAAGATTCTAAGGTAAACGTTTTAATAGTACAAAGGTTTTTAAAGACTGTCATATTTCTACAAAATATTAAAAATTTTATATGATTCAGTTTTAAAAGTTTTTTTTGGATGATTGGTTTTTATGCACAGAAATAATTAATAACAAATTATTTTGCGCGTATTAATATACTTTTGGGAGAGGTCGAGCGTGTTGCTAACCAAGAGCAGGATATTCGATTCCCTACAGCATGATTGTGTAAATTTTATGGACCAAAGAACGATTTATTCAAAACACGCTTTAAAATTCCACAAGAGCATAGACAATAATTTTTCTTGAAGTCTTCATTGTGTTATATACTTTCTTTACAACAAAGTCACGTTTCAGTGTTTGCATCTTCTACCCACGAGTTAAAAAGAGAAAGAAAATGAACCAGAGATTATGTATCATTACTTCGTTTCATAATCTTATTTCCAGACAAACTTCAAGGCATGTGAATAGGTACTTTGTTAGAATTATTAAGGGAATGAGTCCCCGGATCCTTTCAACAAAAGCTTTGTATGGAAATTGGATAAAATCTGGAAACAAGGGCCCTTAAAAATGTTAATTTAAAACTTCATACAGTCTTGTTAAAAGCCAAAATATTTCCATTGGGTTTACGTATATCACAATGTACAATGCAAACCAGAGAGTATGAAAGCGACATTGTAAACTACAACAAATTGTAGGAAATAAAATGCAAACTGGGTAATTGTGGATATCACAATATCAATCAAAAAATTCCGAAAAGACGATGTACGGACCAGTGATCATGAAAAACATACGCAAAACTGTTGTAAAGATTATTAACCAGCAGACACTTAAGTAAACTTCATAAAATAATAACTGATGCTTCACTCATGTTTCCAAAATTGAGATCAAAATATGTAGTTAGCAAATCAACAAGTCAAACATCAATAAGCCACAAGTCGTCACTGCACCAACATTCTATGTAAACGCACAAATCATAGTTTTGACTTCAAGAGCGATCGATATGGAAGATTCTCTAAACATCAAAAAGCTAATGTTTTTTAGCACTGGGTAAAGGAAATATAAATCCATGCATATTGGCATTCCTGATAGGATTGTGCAACCTATCATCAAATGTTAAAACTACATGCAACACTAACATATTACTTATTTCCGTTGCCTATCTTTTCAATGAGGTTTTGAGGCACTTTGAAGTAAGTAAATATTACTCAACTAAAGACAACGAAAAAAATGTGTAATAGCATTTCACTGAGCTTAGTTTTAATGGAGTCAAGGTAGACCACATGAGAGGTATAGGCCTTAAGGCCACAATTAAAAACTACCTCTCCATCAAATCGAATGATTTCTTGGCAACTAAAATTACTAGGTTTGATATCAAAGATAACTACAGACTACGTTTCTGTACAGAAGAAAATCTGGTGTATGTGTCCTACTTTCCATATCGGCAGGATTGGCAGAAGACTTCAAGCAAAATATTTGTGACCGTTGTGATTTTTAAACTTGGATCAATTATTACTTCAGACCAGTTCCACTGCAGAACTATATCCTCTTCTGGATTTTCTGTGAGATACAACAAAAATTCTGTAATCACGTTTATCTGAAGTGGTGAAGTAAGTTTTCCACTGTTTCGACAGTTCACAAAAAAAATAAAATTTAAAAATGTTTTCAATAAAGAAAGTTATCCTTATATATAAAGATTGAAGACTTTTAAAATGAAAACTATAAACTTATACACCGAATGTACATACCTACATTTCCGGTTATATGTGTGTTACAGTTACTGATAGTCTTCAATTTTGATCTCAATTAGTATCAGTGACAAAGCTGTGTATACGGCTTTCGATATTTCCGCAGGACTGAATTGAAAATCATTTATTATTCATCAAAATTGCAATATTTAGACATGTGCCTGCAAACACGTAAGATATTTGTTTAACACTTTATTACTGATATGCTTGGTAACATTTTTGACACTGGTGTGAGGATAATTTCGTAATGCTAATAAACATGAAGTTTTGGACAAAAATACTTTGGTTGCACCTGAGCATCGTTTTGCTAACTTTTGTATCTGCAAGTTTGTCCGACTCTGCACTGTTCTTTCATTGGGAAAATCGTCGTCACATACATATAGAACTGCTTACGGGTCAGCATTCGACACACTCGCAGGAATAATATCATTGTGAAGTAAATACATAACTATGTTTGCGCATGATACAATATTGTGTTCAAAAAATGAGTTTAAGAAGCCAGCTCATTAAAAAATAATACTGTAAATACCGCGAGTAGGAGCCTGTATTAAAATAGGCGTCATGCACGCATTAAATTCAAGTAGCGAAAAAAGTTTTTACAGAAAATTTCATTAAAATTTTAAGTTACGTTTTTAGAGGGGTTTTTTTTTTTTTTTTTTTTTTTTTTTTTTTTTTTTTTTTTTTTTTTGCGCGTTGAAAGTTTTATGATCTCAGTTATTATTTTCGTCCTCAGTTTGGAAAAAATGGAAAATGTATTATTTTCAAAGTAAAGTAATTAAATTTATTCAAATAGGTTTAAACACTGGGTGGGCATCCAAATTACCAGTTTCTTTCAGTTATGTGATTTATTAACAATTTATTGCCAATTACATAAATGTCAACGCATTAAGTCAGAAGTGACGAAATTTCACATACAACGATACATATAATTTTCCAAATTTATGTCTATTAACTGGTCTATAAATCTGACGACCATCCATAAAAACAAGCCGCTAGTTTTAAGCCGTACGAACATGACAGGAAAAAAATTTATATCGCTGCTTGTCCCACAAGTTAAATACTGTTTAAAGTTGGCACGTTTCGTGCATATTTGACTTCGTAAGAGAGCCGCGCGCCCAAGAGTTATAAACTAAGACAAGTGATCGCGGTCTATTCAAAGCACGGAAGCTTCTGTGCCCAGCACGTGCTATGACTGAAAGCTGACACAGGCACAGCTCTCGCAGACAAGGGACTCAAGTCGTATTCCAAATAGTAAGGAGTTTCGTTTTTTGTCAACTGAATTTAGCATTTTGTAAAGTTTAAGCCGGAACACCACGACATTCAATTATCTAGCATGCCATGCTAATATTATTTTATTGCATTATTATTAGAAAATCAAAACTCCATGAAGTCTTTAAATAAACAATAATTATTCCCGAAACTTGAATAGGCAATTTAAAATTTAAAATAAAATTTGGAACAATTATGACTTTAAATTGTTACTAAACCAAAGTTATGTCACGAGAAAATGCATATTTGAATAATATTTTAACAACTAACTTTATGAAATAATTATTGGGATTGCGATACTCTTTTGTTTATTCGAATAACGCGAAATGCCAATTTAAAAAATACGTAATCAATTTTGTTGACAAAATCGGTTCATGTAACTATTTTGTTAATAAAACGTATAAATGGGGCACGGCTTGTGACATAATTTCAAGCTTCAGCTTTCCATCAGTAGCAAGTACTGGTAATGCTCACTCTTCAATATACACTGGAGAGCCAAAAAAACTGGTATAGGCGTGCGTATGAAAATAACAGAGGTATGGAACCGATCAGAGTAACGCGATGCGGTCGTCAGCGCCTATATAAGACAACAAGCGTCTGGCAAAGTTGATAGATCGGTTATTGCTGCTACAATGGCAGGTTATCAAGATTTAAGGGAGTTTGAACGTGGTGTTATAGTCGGCGCACGAGAGATGGGACATAGCATCTCCGAGGTAGCGATAAAATTTGGATGTTCGCGTACGATCATTTCACGAGTGTACCGTGAATATCATTAATCCTGTAAAACATCAAATCTTCGACATCGCTGCGCCCGGAAAAGGATCGTGAACGAATGGGACAAAGGACGACTGACGAGAATCATTAAACGTGACAGACCTGCAGCCCTTTCTCAAATTGGCGTAGATTTCAATGCTGGGGCATCAACAAGTGCCAGCGTATGAACTATTCAACGGACCATCATTGATATGGGCTTTCGGGGCCGAAGGCCTGCTCGTGTACCGTTTTTGACTGTCCGACACAAAGATTTACGCCACGCCTGGGCCTGCCAACATCGCAATTCGACTGTTGATGACTGGAAACACGTTTCCTGGTCTGATGAGTCTCGTTTCCAATTGTATCGGGCGGTTGGACGTGTACGGGTATGGTGACATCCTCGTGAATCCATGAACCCTATACGTCAAAAGGGGATTGTTAAAGCTGGTGGAGGCTCTGTCATGGTATGGGGCGTGTGCAGTTGACGTTAAATGGGACCCCTGATACATCTAGATACGACTCTGACAGGTGACAGATACGTAAGCATCCTGTCCGATCACCTACACCCATTCATGTCCATTGTGCATTCCGACGGACGTGGACAATTCCAGAAGGACAATGCGACGCCCCACACGTCGAGAATTGCTACCGAGTGTCTCCAGGAACACTCTTCTGACTTTAGACACTTCCATTGGCTACCTAAATCACTAGACATGAGCATTATTGGGCATATCTTGGATGCCTTGCAACGTGCTGTTCAGAAGAGATCTCCACCGAGGCGGTGGAGATCTCTTCTGAACTCCTATGGTTTTGTGGACTGCCCGGCAGGATTCATGGTGTGAATTGCCTTCTACATACCTTCAGACATTAGTCGAGTCCATGCCAAGTCGTCTTGCGGCACTTCTGCGTGCTCGCGGGGGCCCTACACGATATTAGGCAAGTGTACCAGTTTTTTTGGCTCTTAATTGTACATCTGCAAATGAGCCGTGGAGATTGTAGCATGCTGGAATACGATGACGATAGCTGTGGGTAAAAATGTGAAAAATGATTGGAGTTTGGGTTTGTTAGTATCTAACACTAGCCCCAGTCAGCACGTTATGGGCATTAAAAAAGTGATCACAAACAAATATTTTTTTGAATATACTCAGTCTAATGTTTTGTGTTACTAAAATTCTTTTGGCGGTAACTATAACAAAGTTATTTTGACTACATAACTTGGTAGAGTTTATTAAACTTTTCCTTTTTATGGTTACCACAATATTTGTATTGTGTGCTTCAGTCTACGAAACAATGAAGTATAAATAAATGGTCCCAAAGAAGTTCCTGTGGTATATCGTAAAACACTCCAGGAAAGCAGCACATGTGGAAATGATACTCTTTGTCCGGGCTAAGATCATTTTATCTTGTCTGTGAGTTCGGTTCAAAATTCGCAATAATTCAACAAAAGTTGTAGTTGGTAATTAAACTATTTCCAACAGAGATTTCAATTTTTGCTATACGCATTTTTTTAAAATGTTGTTAGCATATCAACCTCTCATCCGACAGGTCGTGGGTTGGTTAACAAACGTCTGCAGTGACGCGACGATTGGGTATCTCCATCAAGTTTCCACGTCTACTACATGCAAATTGTTAGCGTAGATTTTTGCAACGTACCTCTCCCTTCCCCATCCATGTTGAGCATACTGGCGCAGTGCAACACATTGGACTCACATTCGGTAGGAGCCGGGTTAGATTTCCGGACCGGCCAAAATGATTTCGGTTTTCCATGGTTTTCGAAATCGCTCCAGGAGAATTCTAAGATAGTTCCTTACTACAGGTTGTACACGGGGTTACTTTTGAAAACCCTGCTTAGAATATACTGCTCGGCCTATTTCGTATCCTTCCGCCATATGTAAAACTACCACTACCGTGGACTTAATTTATGCGTCCTTCAAGTGTATAGACTGTTCGCGGTTAATTAATCACTTTTGGAATCAACGTTTGAAAGATGTTACTGACACTGCTTGCAGATATTTTAACTGGCATACTTGACTGAGATGCACCCATTAAAGTTGGCAACGACGGAGGGTAAGTAATTCCATTTCTTAGCTTTTAGTTAAAAGTTTTAGGTGAACACTTGCGAATATTCAAATGATTTACTTTGCTTTATGCTTTTATGATGCATTTTAGTGTAAGAATTAGATTTTTTTTTCATATTTACATTTTACAAAAATTTCACAATTTTACTTAACCGACGCATGAATAAAGTGATCCCGCTCATGCCAATGTTAATTTTACGTGTTGTGGAAGAATACATGATGTACACACAAGTACACCATAAGCAGGGCTTTTAAAAACGCTCGTTTTGCCATGATAAGCCTAACCGCAAAATTGCCAGCAACATATATATGTTACTTACATGGAAAATATTACTTTTATGGGCACAAACCAAACAGAAACAAAATTTATTGTAACTACAGCGTCTACTTACTTAAACATCACGATGTTAATATGGGGTTAAGACATGAAACAATTTTTCCTAAATCATTGCCAACTTCACCACGAATATTTCTGTCAGCGCTTAAGTTAATTCGAATGCAGACACCGGAATTGTATTTTTTCAAATGTTCATGTGAAAAGTGTTTATTTTAACAGTGAAAAGTTTAAAGAGTCATTGGCCGCTTTCTTCCTCGATCGTGACTGAACCACTGGTTCCGTCTTTTATGGCTTTGCTGTCGACGATAAGTTATGCCACAACCAACCATCCAACCAACACCTACTTTTACGTATGATAAAATCAAAATTATCTTTCTTGAGATGAAGGCTGACAATTAGTCACTACTAGGTCGTTAGCGCGTGTGGTAACAACATAGACTTTAAGAACTGGTTTCTTTTTAAGCTCGTAATCGGATCCCGAGTTTTAGACTCTCTTTGCAGGACGATGGTGATGGTGATTCCGAACACCTTTCCTCACAATGATCGATTGAAGAGCAATGGTATAGTTTGTTGGCCAACCATATTACAGCGAGTGTGATGACGGGGAGCCGTACGCCGTTTCTCTTAGATTATTGATGACATCAGTTTGATTAAACGTGTCAGTATATTGCTTTTCTCATCGTACATACGTTGCTTTCACTTTCGTGGCAAAACACAATGTTGTTATTAAAATTCGATTATACTACTCATGATATGATATAACGCTAAATCATTCGTCATCGAAGTTTGTTTGTAATCAGCCCCCTGGCATTAGGTATGTACGAGGGTACGGCTCAATGTCTCGTCAACGGTGAGGTCATTAGGGACAGATCAAGTTGCTCAGAGAAGAAGACACGGGGGAGGAATTGGCAATGGCCTGTAGTAAGGAACTGTCTTAGCATGGTCGGACCGGCAATTGAACCCAAGTCCTCCAGAATGCGAGTCCGAATGTTCACCACACTGTAAAAAAATTTGGAATTTTTACTGAATTTTTTTTTGTAATTTTACGAATGCTTGTAACAGTACCAAAATTTCTCTTGTAAAACTACTCGTTTGTAAAATTACAAGGGCAGTGTTTGTAGTAGACCTCAAGACATTTTTGTACTTTACTGACCAGTGTCCACGAGTTTCAACAAAATGGTGGACACTCAACAACGTAAAACCGTATATAGTTGTTTGTGCAAAAACTATGAGTGATGTGAAGTATAGTTGCGTGCAAAAATAAATGTTCGTGTGTGTTAGAAATGTATGGCAAGTTTAAATAACGTAAAACACTTGAAACAACTCAAATTATAATAAAACGACAATTTCAATATAACGTGACCGTATTGCTCATTAACTGTTAATGTTTCCTAGTTACACAGAATTCTTTAAAATGAAATTAATGTATTCTTTTAAATCAAGTAACTTCCTTAATATTTTATGGGGACTTGGATATCGATTTATTATAAAAATACGGTATAAGTTCGTAAGTCAAGTTGGTTTTGTGGTTAAGGTTGACGGCATGGGGCATGAATATATATTACCACTGTCACCTAGAACCGTTAATTTATGGTAAATTTGTCACCAGGTTATCACGCTTACCTGCTTAGTAACTGTATTGTCAATAAATACACTGCCCCCAGTAATTTGAAATTAATAGTGCATATGTTACATAAACCTTAGGAGTTAAATGTGAAACATGGTATTTTCAATCAAGGAAGTTAAGAGCCTGCAACGTATTACTTATATGACATTTAATGTGGAAAAGATAACTTTAAAAACCCTCGGTGCAGATTTAATTAATTTGCATGAGTTGTATTAATAACCCATCAAGCTCCCGTCAGAAAATAAAGACGTTATTATAATTGCTGCGAGGAGAAGGCACACTGAGTGTAAAACTTTCCCCAAGTGCTCGATTAAAAAGGGAACGTTAATTTTCTTGGTGTCACAACGTGTAACCCTTTTTAAAAGGATATTCTTACGCCACTCCCATGAACCAGACATGTAGTTATTATGTCGGATTAAAAATCTACATATCGCATCTTCTATTAACTCAAGGACTATTAAAATTACCTTTGTTCCTGAAAATAGAAAGCTTTTAGTCGCTGATAAAAAACCACAGCGAGTAATATAATAATGAAGGTGGGATTTGTATTTCCTCCCACTTTCTTTTTTATTAGCGTTGCTTACTAGAGCTGCAGAAAGGACACAAGGAACGCCACGTATTGAATGAAACAATATTCTGAAGCAAAATATTGTCTATTTTATTTTTGGCAAATAACGCCAAAAACAGTTAAATTATTTATTTCTGCTTGGATCATTTCAGATTTCTCTGAAGCCAAAAATTCGTAATCTAAAAGACGCCTGTGTAGTCAGTGGGTCAGTGGCGCATCCAGAATTTTTCAAAAAAATGGAAAAGGAGGAGGCGAATGGGACTAAAGTTTATTAATTGCATAAACCTGCTATGCCAGCTTCTAGTTAATGATGCAAAAGTAATTTATTTATATATTTTGTTAATGCTATAAGCAAACAGTGAGCACATACGTACCTAATTGTTTTACAAATATGCATTCATCAAACATTACAAACCGATACTTTATTGACAAAGCTTCCTTTTTTGTAGCCTAAATTACATGGCCTACGTGCAAGTATGTTAAATACGGCAATTTTATACAACACTAGTATAATTATACGTTAATTATTCAGTAAGTTAGTAATTTTATTTTAATTTCTCAATCAAACTCAGTTTTTATCCAGTATAAGTTTGGAAACAAATAGGATTTGGGGGAAGGGGTGGCTATATCCCTCTTTATTTATTTTTTTTCGTGGCCAGCCAAACGCCAGACACGCACACTTTTCGCATCCGCGCCCATGCCCTTTCTAGGTAATACAAGGGTATAAGTACTTCCTTTAGCTTATCATTGTAAGTAGATATAAAAAGAGACTCGGTTCTCGAGGTGGCCAGTGGCCAGCGGTCTGGGGCGGTTATGTTGTGATGGCACCAGATCATCGTATTGGATCCCGATGACATTGACCCTTTGCTCATGACCTTGAGTTCAAAACATGTAAAAAAATCGTAAAAAATCTAAACAAATCTAAAAATCAAGGTGCATACAACAATGACTTCACACTTACCCCACCACCGCCCAATGAGCACTCCACCCAATCATAAAAAAATCAAGAAAAATTGCAAAAAATTGAAAAATTGATTCTCAAAATTGAAGAAGGCATAATGTTAACATTACACTCCTCCCACCACCCTCACCTCACCACCTATCCATTCCACCCCTTCCCAATCATAAAAAATCGAGAAAAAACTAATAATAAATTGTAAAATATCTAAAGCAAACGAATAAAAGTTTAGAAACATATTAAATCGCTGACTCCGACACCCATGTTTGATACTGGTGGTCTTGACATTAACCCCAATGTCCTTGAACACGAAAAATGGAGGTAAAATTGCAAAAATTTAATAAATTCGAAAAAATCGACGAACACATAACATTACTGACTCCGGCCCCATGTTGGATGATGGTGACATTAACCTTGACCCAAATAACCTTAGACTCAAAAATTAAGAAAAAACACAAAAATTAAAAAAAAATTGTAGAAATCAACGAACATAACACTGGCTACCATAAACTCTACCCAAATAACCTTGAACTCAAAAAATCAAGAAAAAATCTCGTAAAATTAAAAAAACGTAAAAAATTACATACCTAATGCGAAAACTAAGTTGGATGTGTGTGACCCTAATAGTTCTATTCTCGTGAGAATGGCAGAGCACAGCCATCCCCTGGTACGACGATCAGCAGACGACTAAATTACAACCTCTATATTTCATTGGCTATATGGCCGATCAATTTTTGCGACCCCCAAAGTGAATTATTGTCTTCATGTTGCACACAACTCCCCCCCCCCTTCCACACACGCACACTCATAGTTACTCCTCATATTTCGTCCCCTCACCATCCACCAACCACACAATTCTGATTCTCCACCCCTCCCTCTTTCACCAAACGAAACCCCAGCCGGTTCCTGAAGAGACTGACTACCCAAGACTGGCTCTTGCCAAGACCAATTGTTGCAAAAATGACTAAAATAGTGAACAATGCCGACCAACCATACCATACACCTATACCAACAGTCGATGTCAACCAATCTCGAAAAGTAGACTATTAAAAATGACCATGCCAACCAACCAGTAGCGAAACATTACTCAAAAATATTCCCCAGTTCGTTCGTTCGCCTTATAGAACTCAGCCGATTTTAATCGACTTGAGTATGGCATAATACTTCAAATCCTACCATGGCACTCCTCCAACACATGCTAGCATTAACTTTACCTAAAACAGACTCTCGCAATCGATTGTACGAATATACTATATGCACATTGTGTATTCTTACACCATTTGTGAAATTAACGTTGCCATGGCCTAATCACTTTATTCATGCGAAACTGCCGAATTATCAGCAAAGTTAACTTTTTACAAGTGTGATACCTCTTACACTCATGTATATTTAAATAAAAAAACTAAATAAATACATTTTAGTATTCACAAATATTTACCTTACACTTTTAATTCAACGTCAAGATAAGGAACAACTTTTCCTCCGTCGTTACCAACTTAACTGGACGCATGCCAGTCAGTGTGCCCGTTGAAACATATGCAGGCAGGGGCAGTGACTTTTTTCAATGGTTGACTTCAGAAGTGCTCCGTTAATCGTCAACAGTCTATATCAGGGTGTGATTGGCGATCGTCGTCCCGACATGTTGCTGGCCAGTGACTCAGTTTTATCGGCGTGTGCGGCTAAAGATCGCGGTAGAAGTGGCCGTTTCGTTTCTGCATTGTTAAATATATTGTGGCAATACGCGTAGGAGGTATTGAGCCTGAGGTGCATGGTAAAATAAATATGTTCGCGCATGCTTCAGAACTAATATTTGTGTTTGGTGATTTCGGAAATATTTTTATGTGAGGTGAAAAGACGGCATGCAATGAAACAAGGGCAGTTAAACCCGTTAACTGTTGAAAACGAATTCGCTTATTATGAAGGTTCTTGTGCACTTATTAGCATCAAAGATTTAAGTTTAGGGCTAGCAAATACGTGATTTCCATTAACGTTATTTCAGCCAAAAATCGAATAACTTAGGACTGTAAATGCTTATGTTTCAGTGTTTCTTATAATTTAGTATAAGAGTAGGTTACGCACTATAAATTCAAACTCATCTCTGGTGTAAAAATTAAATTGTGCTTACGGTGGTAAAATTACATTTAACAGCGACAACATCCGTCAGTACGATCGTAACTTTGATATTATTTGATTAGTTTAATGTAAAATGCCATACGGTAATTTTAACCTTGTTATGATTCCTGCCACGAGCTTTAATGTTAGCGTCAATCAGTTCTGGTCGCATTCATGCCCTCTCATTGGTGGCGGGGGGCACAAGGAGGTCAATTGCCTAGAGGCCTGGTCTCGGGGTAGGGGCGGAGGGATGGAGCGTAGGGGTTCAGATATGTTGCAAAATAATTTACGCATGATTTACTATAAATTTTTTAAGTAGCTTTTAAAAGATATATTTTGTGTTATAAATAAAATATATAAGACAAGTAATACAATTGTATACCACATATATACACATTTTCGGGTAACAGACGGTTGCCTCGTTTGGGAGGGTGTGAGGGAAGGCTCACAGCCCGGTATTTCTCAGGGCTAACCTGGTCATGGTGCATCGCGGTGTTTGAATTTGATGAACAATCGAGCAGTGCCGTTTCGAACGATGAACTCGTGATAAACTGTATTTACTATGAAATAGACAAACTTTTAACTTGTGCAAAAACATTCTTCTTCCTTTCGCTCTAGCGGGAACTGTAATACCGTCACCCAGTGGAAACACACTTTCACAGTTGTTAACGTACATTAATTAAAACAGTATAACGAAATTGTAATAATTATGTAGGTTAAAAGGCAAGATACAGTTGAAATTATTATATTTAATAACTATTTATTTAAGACATAGAAATTACTATTACTATAGGAAGCATTAAACATACAGACATAATTTTGCTGTTACTTGCTACCCTCACAAAGTGAGGATGTGTGTTGTACTTGGAACAGTAACCTGTTTTCCAGACACACAAACACACCTGTCGCCAAGAGAGTTGGTGCAGTGGTTACATGATACATTCGCATTCGGTTCGATGCCCTGTCCGGTCATACTGATCAATGGTTTCCATAGTTTGTCGAAATAACTCCAGGTACATACTGGAATTGTTTCCTCAAATAGGCCATGGCCTATTGCTTCCATTTCCCTGAGTGTCCGAGCAACCTTTTCTGTTTCTCTGACCTCGCGGTCATCGAAACGTTAAGCCCGACCGAAGAAAGAATATACGCACTAGCGGATCTGGCACCCGTCTGTTACTCTAACGCAATTTTCTCTTCATTTCGTATCACTGATCCTGTTTTGTATTATAAGGTGTTGCGTAGTTATTTATGTGCTCAAGCTACGGGACATTCGTACCAATTATTACACAATTATCTGCCGCCACTTCTGATGAGCTAGGTGTCCCACTTGTAAACTCTGACATTTGTAGAACAGTAACACAAGACATCTATGCAAATGTTAAATCTGTATGTGACGAAATTAGGTACACACCAAATCAAGAATGTAGAAACAGGCGAAGAGTTGAGGCCCTGCATAGCAACGGCGTCCAGCTATGCAGTGCCAAGTTGCAAAAGTTCAAGTGGCTGTGGCCAACACAGCATTACTTTTTAGATACGAAGCTTCTCATCGAATACCACTGGCTGTCACCGTGTAGATATGAAACTGCAACAGTAAGCAATGATAAATATAGTCCATTCACGGTAACTTTCAACTTTTATGAAGCCCTGCTTAAGATCTACTTGCAGGGTATTCCTCCGCCTCGTGCAAACGAAACTTAACGGTGTCTAGGAAATTACACTAAAGGTACAACGCATCGCATTCGTACACACTCAATTTAATAATATTTTACATGAGAAATATTTCGTACTAGGCATTACCAAGACGCCTATTTTCTAACTGTATTTATTCGTATTGATTAGAAAGAAAACATTATAATTTTTAAATAAAATATAAGTGAAAGTTCAATTGAACCATAAATAAGATACTTTCATGTTAACAGAAGTATAAAAAGTTTGTGATGAATATCTTGGTTACAAACCAACCAAACAAGTCATACATAGGGTGATTTTTCAAATGTTTGATTAAAAAAGTGTGAATAAACCGTGAATAGACTATATTCAGATCGCTCCTGCTGTAAACTAATAAGCAAACAATGCAAGGTAATGCAGACAAAGCCCGGCCCTGCGCCCAAACAAACCAGAGTCACGTCCTGTGCGGAGGTCGCAGTACGCGAATTCCCAAAACATAACATCTGTATCAGAATTTGAACTACGTAATATATTTTGATGCTGTTCGATTTATTAATGAGACTTTTGGACGCTGGTAACTATCATATATAGTAATAGTTGATAAGGCGACTTTTATAAAAAATACGTCAAAATAATTGTATTAAAATGTTTACCATAATATTACACACAACTCTTCAATATTGAAATGTATAGCTCTTGCAAAAGTGAAAACTAACAAAATTTTTTTAAAAAAGCTTCAAAAAAGAAATTTAATTTAATAAAAAAATTTAACATACAAGTTTTTATATACTAATATTTTATAAATTTTGAGACAGTCCTTGAATTTATGTTCTGCTAAATTCGCGCAATACGATACCTTCCCACGACCCTTGGTTAATACTTTCAGAAGATAAATAGGGCCGCAGTGGAGGAGTGACTAGTATGTCGTCCTCCCACCAAGGCAATCCGGGTTTGATTCGCGGCGGGTTGACGGGACCGGGTCCTCGAATGCGAGGAACGTAACTGACATTGCCGCTAGCCGATGTGTTTTCTCCTGGTACTCCCGTTCCCCTTGCCATTGCGTTTAGTCGTGTCTTCATCGCAAGCTTCACACAGTGTTACTCTTGAGCGATACTCACTTCTCGGCCGGTCTCCGGGCGGGTGTTAAACGCGCCGTAGCATTCAACGCCCAACGCTCCTTCCAACATGGCATTTATTTTATTAAGCAGTTTTATCAGCACTCTGGCCAAGCAGGGATGAAACAGTTGATGCATTTCAGTTATACACATTATATACGTACTATGTACAGTACCTGTAATATGTATAACACGTATAAATGTATAAAGCCTCATCCTTTTTTTTGTTTTTTTTTTTCGTATTGTTCCTCTACTACGGGTTTAGATAAAGGAAACTAGCTACACTGAAACAAAACACTTGTTAGTTTCTATTGTTTTAAACTTCAATGTGTTAAACAATAAAAGTATTTCTTTAACTGGATTTACCTTTAAGATAAAAAGAGTATAGCTCACATTCAACACAAAAAATATACATGTTTCATTGGCTTTATCTACACAACATATCTGAAAATATATTTTTTAATTATGTCAGTTTTTTTAATGTCATTCTTTTTATGAAACATAATACATTCAAACATCTATTATTGTAGAAAAATTATGTTACTTCCACCTTTTAGTAATATATCTCATTTTAGTTTTTATTTGACGCCAAGTTACATTTAATCATTGTATGGTAGGTTTACTTAAACCCGTGTAAATGCTCGGTTCACTTATGCTTGTTCGCACGTGTTCGCTTCTGTTTATTTCGGTGTGAACGAGCTTTCAGAAACCAGAAGGAAATATATTCCCCACAAAAGGCCAGGTTAACCATATTTATTGACTATAGAGGATCGAAATGCTCAGCCAGAGTACACAAAACTTGCAAACCGAAGACAGAATTAGGAAGATAAATCAGACTTACAACGCCTGCAGTATGTTAACTTTGTATTTCTCCTTCCTATCAATCAACGAACCAAGATGTGTAAGCTTTTCTAAACTCGCTTTCTTTACGTCGAATCAAGTAGCGTCTATTTTACATTGTCCATCACGCCATGAGTGGACATAGCAGTTGCCTGTTTTTTTAAAGGGAGAATTGCAAGAATCCAGTCTATAACATTTAAAAATTGACGAGTACGCTAAAATATTCCGACTTAACAACACTTGTATTTTGACTAAATTTATGTCTTAAAAATTTTGTTATACTGTATTTAATTGCAGAATGTAGTACGTAATGTCAAAAGCCATTAAGTTCGCCGGCACTGCAATAGCCACATTCAAGGAAGTCTTCGTGCAAAATTACATGCCGAGTATTTCGACATCAGGAGGTCGGAGACTACTGAGCAGCACGCGAGTGTAAAAAGCGAACGTGTGCATAACATCGGAACACAGATGTGCAATAACGAATTCATAGTTGTGATGCTTATCACAAACCTCCCCATAACTTTCAAATTCATTGGACATGATACCAGAATATGTTTTCGGGGCGAACTAACAAAATAGCAAAAAAGTGATAAATTTCTTTTTCTGAAGTCAGTAACGGACAACCATATTACCCTTAATAAATTTTGTTATACTTTCTAGAAAAACATCTCTCGCATATATGAGCACAGAGAGAATAAATGAATTAACATGGGTTCCCAATTTTATATGCCGACAGAGACCATTACGCGTTAAACTAACTTAAACGATTATCTCAAACGCATATATATAATCGTTTAGGTCTATAACCTAAACGATTATCTCAAATGTATACATGTATAATCGTTTATATATATATAATCGTTTAGGTTAGTTTAACTTGTAATGGTCTCTGTCGGCACATAAATTTGGGAACCCAAGTAAATTCAGTTCTTCTCTCTGCACTCATAAATGAAGAAGACGGATTTCTAAGCAGTACCCTGTGTGTGTATGTGTATGCAAGGTGGTCCGCTTAACGTGTACACCACGAAAATTTCCGGAACGGTTGCAGATGACGAAATGCCGTTTTCACTCAATTAAATTATGTACGGGGCCAAGCGAAATGGACTATTCATAACACGTGTATTGACAGAAATTATTAAACCACATATAATTTTTCCCCTGGAAAGATACATTTATTTCAACGACATTTCAAAGTACGTGCAAAGGGGAATTCAGTGGTATAGCATATGCAATGGAAAATAACACAGAAACGCCAAGAAATAATGTGCAAATATGATTAACTTAGGTGGGCCGGTAGCATGGGGCAGTGGACCTGTACTCACAGCTGTAAGCAAGCAACACGCGCCATGACTCATCCTGGCGGGACCGCTTCCTAATAGCAGTGCAGCACCAGTCCCCGTAATCTGTTATGGTAAGTGGTATTGTAGTGTGTAGCTGTGCGTATGGAATAAAGTTCACGAATGAGGAAAAACTGGACTCTCTACTTATTTACAGTGAGTGTGGCATAAATGCCAAGCAAGCCGTCAAAATGTATGGTGTAAGGTATCCTAATCAGACGCCCATTTCATGGCAAACGATACGAAGAATTAACACACGTCTCTTGTCACGAGGTGATTTGAATTCCACAACACGAGTTTGACGAAAGACTGCTACAGGCGAGACGCATCAACACAATATGTTGGCACGTGTCGATGAAAACCCCTACATGGGTAACCGAGAACTTACCAGGTTCGTAGGAATAAGTATAACAAGTGTGTTACGGATACTGCGCCATCGTAAATTCCATAGATATAATGTGGCTCTTCATCAGGCTTTACATGAAGGTGATTTCCAACAGCGTGTTCAGTTTTGTAGGTTTTTTCTGATATCTGTATGGGGTGAGAGCAATTTTCTGAAGAACATACTATTTGCCGATGAATCTACCTTCACAAAACATAAGCGCGTAAATTTACGAAATATGTACTACTGGGCGACGGAGAATCCGCGTTGGGTCCGGCACGTGGAGCACCAGCGACAGTGTACAGTGAACGTGTGGTGTGGAATAGTTGGAGATTACGTAATAGAGCCATACTTCATTCAAGGGAAAATGCCAAGCTGTATGTAAGCCCATTTCCTCACAGAGACCTTGCCGGCACTTCTGGAAGATATACCGCTCGACATACGTCGCAATATATGGTTTCAGCATGATGATTTTCCTGCGCATTTTGCTTCGCTGGTGAGGTAAGTGTTAAATGAAACATTTCCAAACCGGTGGTTAGGGCTTGGTGGTGATGTAAGATGGTCAGCTCGCTCCCCCAACCTCACACCTCTCAATTGTTTCCTGTGGGGAACACTGAGAGATAGGGTGTACAGCATGGTTCCTGCGGCGCCAGAAAACATGTAGGAACTCATTGTGACAGCTTGCAGAGGCCTTATGCCAGAAACATTTCAGGCTGCTCGTCACTCGCTACATGGGTGTTTACAGATGTGTATTGCTGACCTAATAAGAATCGTTTCAACCATAACTGTGCTATTTTGTACTATGCATGTGAATGCGATTGCATATCTCCTTAGGTTGGTTAGTTCTATTTGTGTTTTGCATCTTTACGCACACGTAACTCAGTACAGTTAATCACTAGGAAACAAATATCTTGAATTACGTTGGTATCTGAATAAAATGTAATTTATTGATATCAGACTTGCACTCGCATTGCCCGTCTTTCCACCGCTGCAGTGCTCTCTTTTTTCCAATATCGCATTCCGTGCCCTTTGCCACGTTAAGGTAAGAGCTATGCTGCTATGAGGAAGCGGTCCCGCCAGGATGAGTCACGGCGCGTGTTGCTTGCTTACAGCTGTGAGTACAGGTCCACTGCCCCATTCTACCGGCCCACTTAACTTTATCATATTTGCACATTATTTCTTGGCGTTACTGTGTTACTTTGCATTGCATATGCGATATCACTGAATTCCTCTTTGTACGTACTTTCAGATGCCGTTGAAATAAATGTATGTTTCCAGAGGAAAATTTTTATGTGGTTTAATAATTTCTGTCCGTACACGTGTTATGAATAATACCTTTGCGGCAAATTACTTGCCCCCGTACGTAATTTAATTTAGCGAAATCCGCATTTCGCGATCTGCAACCGTTCCGGAAATGTTGGGGGTGTCCAAGTTAGGTGGACCATCCAGTACACATACGATGTATTTATACAACGCCGACAAACTCCGGCAGGTTTTTCCTAACAAAAATTTAAGACGAAAACGTTTCCCTTAAATGATTATTAAAGGAACTGTGAGTCCTCAAAAATTTACTAGTTTTGAAATTATTTTATTTAAACGTATCGGAATGTACATGCTACTAATAAACAAATCTACGAATAGTAATTTTTATAACGGAAATATTACACCTTCGAAAATGTGGTTGATACATCATCCCCTTCATTAAGTATATGAGGGGTGCCATCCTATGTTTGCATGAAACTTTGTAACACTTAGCTGTAACTGATATAAGATAAATCAGGAATCAGAAAATCTAAATTAACATAACATGTCATCGGGTATTAACCCTCTCAGGTAAACCGTTTTTGAGAAATCCATCCGGAAATTTCAAAAGAGAATGTGAGTAACATGACAGGTAGGCAACAACCCATCACAGGACTTGTGACTGAACTAAATATCCTCCACCGTCGTCTGTGCAGGGCAAACAGCAACATACCATAGAAGTCTGTAGGATGTATTGCCTGCACGCTAGGCACTGTGTCGCTGCAACCGGCGCTTTATGTTTTTTTTTTACACGAAAACTGTGGGTCCTGGGCAACTGTAACACTAGACCAGAATCAAACGCTCATAATTCCCGACTGTAAAAACGTTGTATGGAATAAGAGGTTGGCCACCCCTGTTATTTTGATTAAGGTGGAACGTATTATCTAGAGTTTACTCTTAGGTTGAAAATCCTAACAACATAAAATAATTTTCGAAGAATTATCATTTAATTTCTCTTACTTTTCTATATTTCGCAAAAATTCAGTTTAGAAGTTCATATATATCTCTATTGATTTTGCGTAAAGAATTACCTCATAATTCGTCGGTTATATTTAGTCCCACTGTAAGTATATATATACCCAAACATATGTGTATATCTGTTAAATATCTGGCTGCAGTCAAGTGATGCGGTACTGATTTAATTTTTATATTTAAAGTGTTTGGGTACTATATTTACACACTTTTTAACAGTGATTATGTGATACTTGCAAGTATTATGAATTCAGGGAAATTTTCAGATAGCGCATTTTCATTCATAACAATAAAGTATTTCACGATTAAAACTGGCGTCCGTTCATCAAAAAGGCGAGATCTTGTAGTTCACAGTCGTTCGTACATGCAGAGACTATTTATAAATGAACCGTGGCACCGAGTACGACTGGATGGCAAAATATCACATTAACATAAATATTATTTGCCGCAAGAACGACTCCTACGCAAACAACACGTCACGCGTGGTTTCAATAAATAAATAACATTTATTTTCGCTTTGTTGCTGTAGTGGGAGGGGAGTCAACACAAAAAAATGGCGAGCCGGTCTGAGAAACGCTTGGCGATTGCAGGCCGAATCCAAATTATTAGCAAGCAGAATCGCTTCACACGGAGATATGTTACGTTAAAATATTTATAGAGCTCGCGGAAAATTTAAAACTCTGATAATACGTTCGCATATTTGCACTTTACACATAAAAAACGTGTCACTTCATGGGGGCGTGGTTTTCGAAGCGAGCCGCGTGCACTAGTTGACAGATGGCAGCACGGTCGCCTATTTTGTTGCTATGTCGTATAAGTGTATCTGGCACGTCCTTTAAAAAGTGAATTTTTCATCTCGTGTGGACTCAAAAAAACTCGCGTTTGAAACATATTACGTCAGATTAATGTAGAAATGTTTGAAAAATACTCTGCAATAGATGTCCGGCCTCTTTAATAAATGTGAAGCATGCACGTGGCGACTTTAGTAGCAAGCACTAACTACGGCCTATGATGAAGAAATAAACGAAGCTAAACTATCGCATATGGTTTTCCATTTCGTTTAAACACATACACATGATTCTAGAACGAAGGTTAATTTTTTACACTAATAACAGCTGTTTTGTAACGATATAAAATAAAATACAATGGCATTTTGTCTACGGTCTTCTTGCCTGCATATTTCTCCGGTGTCTGTTGTGCTAAAGTAGGCTGTCTAAATAGCCAACGTGCTATTTTATTACAATCGTTCTCCATTCAGCTGATACAGACTTTTGTGTATGTGTGATATTAATATAATTTATGATGTTTCCACACACCGGCTGTCAAAAAATTGAATTCTTGTATGACTATATTATTTGTTTACATAACCTACGTGTAAAGTATGTAGGCCTAAAGTAAACATGTTTTTCCCCTCGCGTCGCTTTAACGCTGAAATCGGTTATCCGTGAACCCTTAACCAGCCATCACCCCGGAAAATCGGGAGTTGGCTGTATAAACACGGATTCGAATTCGTAATCTCGAGGATAGATTACCACACAGCGAATGCGGTCACGGATATCGCGTAAAAAAACAGGAATAAAAAGAACTGCTGGCATTTTTTTTTTCTTTCGTTTTTTATTGTTTTTCTCAATTTGACCGTGGACTTATTATCATACCACAATATTTCCTCAACGTACAAACACAATAAATCGGAAAGAGTGTATTAGTTTGGTGGACCGGAATGACAAGCAAATTACACAGGCAGCTAGTCGAGCAATGAATATTCATAGAACAGTTAATAACTGTCCGATAAATCAGTTAACCTTGAAGATGAATAGTGTACAGTCTAACGCTCCTTGAATGGCGATGGGGAATGTAGAATTGGGAGAGAGGAAGATAGAAATATTGTGCTCACAGGAAGGTTTCTGTGCTAAGATGTGGACGGAAATTCTTTATATTTCTTCGAGTAATTTAATTTTTTTTTTCATAAGTAAAATGTTACAAAAATAGAAATGCTTTTATTCGCAAGAAAAATGCGATAACAGACAAATATTTTTTCATTATATCATGTACGTAGCATACTGTAGATAAATACAATAAACGTGCCGATAGATAAACGTTAAAGTTTCCGTTCCGAATTAGGAGTTAATTATCATTTTCAATTAGTTTTATGGAACATCTTCGTAAAGAACCCGCCCAATTGTTGCATTTTTACTTTATGGAGGCAGGCTGGCAAGATAGCTTCATGGGCACTGTGCGTAGTTGTATGTAGTCAAACGAAAGTGAAACTAACTTAAACACTAATTATTATAACAATTTTGCTATGAGAACATTAACCTGAGAGTATTCCAACCATACGAACTTTCTTATTAATTTAAACGTACCGATTTACAATTTGTCGAAACAAAACCTTCGCAACTAAGTATTGCAAAGTTTCATACAAATATAGGTTGGCATGCTCTATTTACTTAGTGAAGGGAGATTATATAACCAATCGCATTTTCAGAAGTGTAAGATGTCCTTTATACAATTCATTATTCACCAATTTGTTACTTTATAGCATGCAATTTCTAATATTTTTTACTAAAAACCATTTCAAATATCGATTTTTATGAGAGCATAGTTCCTTTAATAATAACTTAAGAAAAATGTGNCAATTGTTTTTTACTAAAAACCATTTCAAATATCGATTTTTATGAGAGCATAGTTCCTTTAATAATAACTTAAGAAAAATGTGATGCATATTTTTTCGTATATTTTATTTTTTATAATAATAACATTGCCGGACGTTGTCAGTGTTGTTCAAAAACTCTCTCTCTATATATATATACACACACATACACACACACGAGGCATGTTCAAAAAATAAGGTGCCTTGTTATTTTGTGACTTTGTCTCGATAAACATTTATGTATTCATCAATATCTATTTTGTCCCCTTTAAAGTAATCCCCCTCAGATATAATACACTTGTGCCAGCGCTTTTTGCCAATCCTCGAAGCACTTATGATATGCGCATTTTGGTACGGCATTGAAGTCTCCCAGGTCTTTATCTCCTCAATCGTGGCAAACCTCCGTCCTTTCATGGGTCTCTTCAGTTTTGGGAACAGGAACAAGTCGCAAGGGGCCACGTCTGGTCAATACGGTGGCTGAGGCATGATTACGGTGTTGTTAATACAGATTCTTTGATCCATTGTTTGCGATAGCAAAAAATCGCCAAGCTCAACAAAACACGTCTAACCTTTATATCTGTCACAAACAAACTAACAATGCAAAATGGCTGATAATGACAACATATGTTGGGTACATGTGTGCCAACGTAACAATAACAAAAATCGATAATCGAATGTACGTAGCCCTGGAAATTTGCAAAGTCACCTTATTTTTTTAACACACCTCATATATTATATATATGTATATATATATATATATATATATATACATATATATATGTATATATACATGTATATATATATATCTATATATATATATATATACATATATACACACACATCAGGTAAGTCGCCCGCGTCTTTTTCCGTATCTATGCAACCCGCATACAATATTACCCATCTAACAAAACATAATTGTCTCTTGTGCAGCCGAGTCACGTGCTGTGTGCGTACTCGTTTCAGTGACTCGTCTGTTAGCTGAACATTTGACACCGTCGTCAGCTTGCACCAATCAGCGGCGCGTAAAAAAAGAATTGCTACAAAACAGCACGTGCGCATTGATTTATTTGCATCAATACAGTAAGCGGTGACTGTATTTTTGGGTCACATAATGAAAAACGGTGGCTCGAAGCGAGGCAGATGTGCGTAACTAAGGAGGCAATCGTCACGTGCCAACGTATTCGGTAAACATCGCAATGATCTGTTTCAAAAGAATAAACAGGTGTGCATTCTTTACAAAGTGACTGCTTCTCAACGCATTTCTGACATCACACTATCCGTTCACCGCTTACTGTACTGACAACGAATCAATGCGATCATGGTGTTCTGCTACGATTGATGCTTGGTTAGATGGGTAGTATTGTGCGCGGGTTACATGATACGGAAAAATAGGTGCGGGCGACTCGTCCGATATATATATATATATATATATATATATTCAAAGCACGTTATACAAATTCAAAGCACGTTATCTATGGGTTACCATAAATAAGATATCCCAGGAGCAAATCGTTCAGAAAATTCATCTAGTATTTTTTAATTGATACTGAAGTTGGCAAAACAGAGGCGGGAGTCTACAATTTCACATACCTACGTGCACAACAAGTTGCCGATCACGAATGTGAAAAGAACTGGTGCGTAATGCGCGACCGCCTTTACGTAGGCCACCATGATAATACAAACAGACCCTACATCGCCCTTAATGCTGTTTGTGTGTTGTTGGAAATAAAATGCAATCACTTCTGGCAGCATTTACTATTCAATTGCTAATCTCCCATTGTTCATGTACCTAGTTTGACACAGGTGTTTTAACAAGCTACCACTTACGGCACCCACATACCTCGAGTTTATGGCGTCCTATGTGCAGGCACTCTCCGCATGGCGCACCAGTTCCGTTTCCTTTTGTGATGTGCAGCTTGTTGTGCACGCAGGTACGTGAAGTTGCGGACTCCCGGCGCTGTTTTGATAACTTTAATTACCATGAAAATATACTAATGTTAAGGGACAGGAAAATTTCGCGTTTTAAACGATCTTTAGGCTATACTCCACAGTAATGTGTGTTTTCGAGTCGCAGCTTTATCTTCATTGGCTGCTGCCCCAGTGCGTATCCAGGTTTACCTCGGACAACGTAGCACGCTAGTCGGTAATTGTTTCTTTGCGGGTCTGTTATTGGCTCAGGGTTCACCTGGGTGTGCCTAATAAACTGTGATCAAATTGCAAACATAACAGAAAGACACATGTGTTTGTAGTCTAGCTTGTTTTAAAAGAATTCGCGAATTTTTCCAGTCCTTAAAATGACAGAAGAAAGTGTTACAGATTAGCATATAAATATATATATATATTTATTTAATTTTGAAGGTCTACTACAACTTCAGTTTTCACTATATGCAGTGAATCTAGCAAAGGTAAAACATTATGCAAAATATTCGTTTGCTGTGGTTAACTGTCCATGCCAAATAAATCACATAACAAAATATTTTACCATCATCAAACTAAATGGAAAGAATTAAAAACAAAGTCTAATTATGTTTTAAACTAGTAAACTCTAGGGTTATCCTTACGAATTTCCTTACTACTTCCTTACGAAAAATTGTTATGAAACCATGTTATTATTTTGAACATGTATGAAGTACAACCACTGCAACAAAAATAGCCGCACACAAAACTAATTATTCACAAGAGACGAAAGTTGGTATACAGCTCATTCGCGGATTACACTACAACTGATTTATGTTTGGCTGCGACTGTTAGCATAAAACTGCCACCAGGTAGCGGTAACATCGTTACAACTCTGTTAAGGTGAAAGGTCGTAAGACAATGTATGTATGTATGTATGTGTGTGTGAAAGAGAGAGAGAGAGAAAAGAGTGAGAGGAGTGAACGTCAGTGAGTAGCTAGCATGCGACGACAATGCATTTGGCACGGGCGTGAACAACTTACAGAGTTTGGGAAAAGACAATTCGTTGGACTACGGGAGGTGGGGTGGTCGTTCCGCAGAACTGCCTGCCACTTGAACAGTTACGCCCGAACAACGGAGGGTTGTTGGGAGCAGTGAAAACAGAGGGAAAACATACACGCGGTAAAGGCTCTGGACGATCCAGAATGACTACCACGATAAGAGGAAAGTTTCATCGTCCGACAGACGCTAATTCAAGTGTCAGTGCCTCTTTCAAGCACCCACAGATGTGCAGGAGTGGCATCACTCGTGTACCTTATTTCTACCCGTACTACTGCGACGTGGCTTGACAGAAGAAGACTTACATTCTCGATGTCCCTTCTGCTCTCTTCCATTGACACTCCGAAAACCGCGACTTCGGTTCAGTTTTTTGGTGATCGAAGGGCACGGGCGGATGAGTAACAACGATGCATCGTCTTTAGCGACGTATTGAGATCTTGTTTGGANTTGGTGATCGAAGGGCACGGGCGGATGAGTAACAACGATGCATCGTCTTTAGCGACGTATTGAGATCTTGTTTGGGCACGGATGACAACCATACTCAAGTATGGAGCACTGGATAGCGTACAAATCTGGCCTTCATTATCGAGCTACACACTGCCAGATCCAGTACCATTGTGGTGTAGAGAACAAGCTCCTATGCCTTTCTTGGTAGGGANTTGGTGATCGAAGGGCACGGGCGGATGAGTAACAACGATGCATCGTCTTTAGCGACGTATTGAGATCTTGTTTGGACACGGATGACAACCATACTCAAGTATGGAGCACTGGATAGCGTACAAATCTGGCCTTCGTTATCGAGCTACACACTGCCAGATCCAGTACCGTTGTGGTGTAGAGATCAAGCTCCTATGCCTTTCTTGGTAGGGATCAGGGGAACACTGACGGCATTGCACAGCAGTGCGTTCAGGAGATTGTGAGGCAAAGCGTGCTTCACTTCATGGCTCGGCTCCAAAGGGGAAATTTTCTAATGTATAATGCCCGCCTACGTACAGCAAGGTTTTGCCAAGACTGCGTTAGTGATGTCGACACCCTTCATTGGCAAGGTTCCAGCTTTGTCTCCAGACTCGTCACCTATAAATCACACGTGGAGCCAGCTGAGAAAGCAGCTTCAGAGAAAACAATGGGTCTGCAGTGCCTGGAGCCGCAGTTGCAACAACTATGGGGCGAGCTTCCGCGGTATATGTTTACACACCTCTTACTCCAAGAAGGAAAATATTGCCAAGTGTATCCACGCTAGAGGTGGTGCAACAATGTCTTAAAGATAGTTCGCTATTGTAAAAATTCCCATCAATAAACGCGCCATTTTCTTGGTGTTGTGATCAGTTATTATCATTTTTCGCATTATCTGCCTTAATTATATATATATATATATATATATATATATATATTTCAATTTATTCTGAGTGTAGCTGTATTTATAGCAATGAGTTTAATATGCCATTAAGGTAGTAGCCAGAAGAGTATTTTATAAAGTATTATAATTCTCAGTTGCGTAAAATAATATGTTTGGCCTAATATAACCAAAGCTCATTAGTTTATTATTTCCTGTAGGCTAAGTCAGGAGCAAGCATGATTTACTCTCGTACCTGTGTACAATGAAAAGGGTAGTGAAAGTAAAGGAAGGGAGATCTGCACTTTTCTTGTTGTCTATTCTCGTAAATCAAGGTCAAAGGTATTTTGTTGGGATGTCCCAGGTTATTTCGAGGTGTGTCCATATGGGCGAGTTTAACACGTACTTGTTTACACAATTATATGAATTTCATGGTAATTTTCAATTTTATGTGTCGAGAGGGGGGGATCGTTGATATTTTGTGCGTATATACACTAGAGTTAGTACACAGAGATATGGTCCTTAGCGGCTTCCTATTTTGAAGTTTGGAAGGCAGATGCACTGGCAGCACAAGTATACTTTATACAGTGCGGAATTGTCGCGTGAATCCCGAACTTCCGCTGCAGGGACCGACAAAATGGCTTCATTTACCAGTAACATGGCAGAACACTTCTTCTCCATTCGGCATCCAAACAGGGTTAGTTTGAAAACATCATGGTTTTGTTTCACATTCATGATTGGAAGGCTAGTCATATGACACAGTCTATGTGTGTTGAATATTGCTCTGGTCAACTGCAAAAAATGGCTTCCTCCTCTGACAAGTAGGGGCCACGTTGGCTGGGCGGTTAGCCTGCTCACCTCCCACCTTGCTGAACCGGGTGGGAATTGTGCCGGACGATGTCGCTGGTCAGCGGGTTTTCTCGGGGCGCTCCCGTTTCCCCTCCCTTTCATTCCGACGCTGCTCCATTCTTACCTCAATCACCCTCATCGGCTCTCAAGACCTCACTGTTAAGAGCCACCAAAATCCCTTCACTCACTCACTCCGCTGACAAGTAGCAAATAAAACTAAATCATTCAGGTGGGCGCATCGGACGTTGAAACCTAATTTTTGCTTCGATTATTACACTGAAATTACTTTCATAGGATTTACCAATACGCAATCGGCCGCAGCATGAGTGATAACCAATAATAAATTACGGTCGTTTCCAGAGCCTCGCGCTGCCAGTCGGTGGCATATTAATTATTCTCTTTACTTATTAAAAACGGTATACCAGGGCAAAGTTGCAGGAATCTAGCTGTCCGGCTCTTAGGTTATCACCACGCCCGTTGGGCCGCAGTGGCCTAACAGTTAGATCACTGGTGTTCAACCACGACGTTCTTGATTCGGACTTTCGGAAAGGTCACGCTCAGATTTTCGCATGTGGGAAACTTGGCGGACGTTGCCGTCGGCCAGTAGGTTTTTTCGAAGTACTCTCATTTCCCCGCCCTTGTATTGCGTCACCACTCTCCTACGATCTTGTCCATGACGTTGTTCAGGAATGACCATCACCTAAGGATCCCGTCTCGGTAGCATATCGCTCGGGGGATGTTAGGCCCTCTTACGCAACTATTATTATTTACTAATTACCATGATAAGAGGTGGAGGTACGGAGAGTTCTGAGGGTGGCATAAAAGTAATCGTCACAGCGCTTTTATGCTTATAACACTGACATTGGGTGCATTAAACCAATCGTGTAAATTCTGGAATGTTCTGAAAAGAAAAGTCCGTTGACCACATTTGGCAGATTTGCAAATTTTGTTTGCAGATAATTGAGCCCTTTTGCAATCAATACTTAATAACATGTCTGAATGGCCTGTTGTGGGTAAAATTGACAGTGACGAAAGAAAAGTATATACACATACTTAACGGTAAGGTAAGGACTTTTGAAATCAACCTTTAAAAAGATTACTGTCTGTTAACTGCTTATTTGCTACCGTTCACACTTGCACGCACGCTCCAGATTCAGTTGGCAGCGAATTGAGTAAAATAGTTATAAGTATTGACGTTGTATTGCAAGTGTACGTTTTAAACTAATGGCAAATAAAGTCGGTTCTTTTAAGTATACATATTAGAGTAATAATTGACATATTAATAATACACTTAGTTCCTAACAATCCCACCGTTTCACTTCACTGACACATGAATAAAGTCATTAGGCTCATTGTAATACTAATTTTACAGCGGCGGAAGGTTACAATAATGAGAAGAAAAGTAGACCTCACGCAGGCCTTTCAAAAGTGCTCAGGTAACCGCGAACAGGCTCCACACTCTTGTCTTCCAAGACGAACAGAAGATGTAATACATTTTTGGAGAATAAAAATATTTTTTTATGTTTCTGTTTGTTATAAGAATGAATTATTAAGAACCAGTATATCAAAAACAGATTTACACTTTTAATAATTTCACAGTTTTACTTGTTGGACATATAAATACCATTCGATGGCATTATAGGCTGTTCACGGTAAAGTGAGCACTTTATAATCAACCTTTGAAAAAAATTGTCACTCTCTCTATCAGCGTACATTTTAACGGGCACACGGACTGGCCAGTTCACTGTAAACTTGGTACCGATGGAGGGAAAGTAGTTCGATGCTTTAACGTTGAATTAAAAGTGTTAGATAAACATATATAAATACTGAAATAATTAATTTTTCTTCGGGGTTTTTTAATGCATTCAAGTGTAAGAATTAGCAAACTAGTAAAACATTTACTTTTGCAATAATTTCCCAGTTTCACTTGACCAACGCATGAATAAAGTGGTGGAAGAATAGACAATGTGTACACAAGTAGATCTTACGCCGGACTTTAAAAATTGTTCTCAGTTTATCGTGTACAAACTTTATTAATTTTACATGTTGCAGAAGAATACGAAATGGGGAGATAAATCGGGATGTGGTTGTGTCAGAGAGACGGTAGTGGGTCCGTAGGTTTTACGTAAATTGAGTTTTGGACATGTGCTGCGTCCGATTTCCGATGTTCCCTAAACCGGCTCACTCGTTCCACCATAGACATCGTGATACTGATCGATGACTGATTAGACGTCCCTTCTAATGAGATGCGTCGCTCGTATTTCCTCTAAGCGTTCTAGGGCCGCGGTCGTGTAGTGGTCAGACTGCTCGCCTCCCACATAGGCGAACCGGGTTCGATTCCCGGAGGGATCACCCACGGATTTTCGCACGTGGGAATCGCGCCGGACGATGCCACTGGTCGACGGGTTTTCTCGGGGATATCTCGTTTACCCTGCCATTGCATTCCGATGCTGCTCTATACTCACCTCATTTCATCCTCATAGGCTCTCAAGACCTCAATGTTTAGAGCTGCCCAAATCTATCTGGGCTTTTCGGTGAGTATGGGTCGTCGTCAGTGATCTAAAATTCGCTTATTAAGTAGTTATGATTTTTTGCCGACAAGTATTTTACAAAGTTCACTTTTATGGCTTAAATCAACAGATCTTTCGTCTGACACCAAAATCAGCGCGCTATCACACCTGAGTGATGACATATACTGCCCAGAAAATTTCGTCCATGCCATACATTGCCGCCATTCACCGCGGGCCCCACCCTAGTCACATCGTAGTCGTACACCCGATGGAACGAGACGACATTGATTTCCCTTATGTTATTAGTTACGGATTTATAGAGTTGGAATGGATCGCCCCGTAAATGTTACATAGCTGTTTCCGTCCTGTTTATGGAAGTTGGAAAAATATCGATATATCGAAATTATGATATTATATCAACTAAATATCTATATAAATATTTGATATATTTCAACGATATTTTGTAGAGACGAATATATTTTACGAGGTATCGGAAACAAGTATTTTAAAAATGTTCTTTTAATAAGCTCTGTTTTAAACACATAATTTGAATTTAAATATTACTGTGTTTACCTTGGAAACATGCACTAAAATCCGAAGCCACATCTTTCTGCGTAGCCTCGTGTCCTCAGTATGTAATATTTCAAGCAATTTTACATTTACCAAGTCTTTTAATAAACAAAATATCGGATTCATGTATACCGAAAAACATGTAGTTTCATAAAGCAATACTTTTATAAATAACCAGTATAAATAATATCTATATTTTTTTACGATGTCAACATCCCAACCTGGTACCCAATGTGTCGGCCTGACTTTAAATACTAGTTCACGTAAAAAGCTGTCCCTAGCATGGTGGTAAAAATTGCTCGTTTGACCGGGAACAGGTTAGAGCGCTTGGCGGAACGAGCAACCCCCATGAAGCGAGGCGCCCGCCAAGTAGCCCGCGTGCAAGCGTGCAATTTCAACGGCCGCAGAACGCCATTACGCAGAGCTCGCCTTTGAGAACAGCACGACCATGGCTGCCATGGAAGGAAGTTTAGTGGGTGAAGATGTGCGGGCGGAAAAGCCCGCTGTAAAATGTGATNCGAGAACAGCACGACCACGGCTGCCATGGAAGGAAGTTTAGTGGGTGAAGATGTGTGGGCGGAAAAGCCCGCTGTAAAATGTGATTAGGGTCCTCGGTTGCTAAGGCGCCACGCTCTTGTATGGCGAGGATGCCAAACCAGTACTGGTTCCAGACAATCAGCCCACCCCTCCTTCACCACAAGCATGACTCAAACATTTTTGACCAGTGAGTCAAGTGGTTTGAAGCTCCCTTATTATAATCAGGAGTTCCCGCCATCTTGAGTTTTTAAGGCATTTCCAGTACCACGTAAGATCTAAATGTTCACCTTCTATAACAAAAAAAAATACACGTTTAAACAAATGTGTACCAAATTGCTGTGTAAATTTAGCGGTTAAACGTGCCATTCTCTGGTGAATCATCTTTAATCTTACTATGGGGGATAAGCACTCATCCATGGAACCTTAATAGACTTTTCTGGAGTTTAAGGACCCCAGTTACTTGGTTTTTGGTATATTCCTCCATATTCCTTTGAGACGATACCTAATTTACGGCTCGAGGCGTTGCNCTATGGGGGATAAGCACTCATCCATGGAATTTTAATAGACTTTTCTAGAGTTTAAGGAGGCAGAAACCCCAGTTACTTGGTTTTTGGTATATTCCTCCATATTCCTTTGAGACGATACCTAATTTACGGCTCGAGGCGTTGCAAACAAGATATTTTTGGTGAGTGATGTACTTAAATTGATACAACACTTGTTACGTTGCCACAACCAATTAACTGTAGGCAGAATGGTCATCTAGAATAATATGAACCATTCATAACCTTGGAACAGTAGAACGGTTTATTAATCAGTTGGCCATGATAATGGCTAAATTAATTTCCCGATTCCATTTTTTTTTTTTTTTTTTTTACCAAGCTTGTCAAGGCACATCTAACATCTTAACAGTCGTTTCTAAATCCAATATCTTTTTCTCTCGTTACACGTTTGACACCTATAACCGTAATCAAAGATCCCCTCATTATTTAATCAATTTTGTCCTACATGAAAAAATGCAGATATAACTAAAGCCGTACAAACCTTATTATAATTCTGTTGAGTTGTCCTCTATGCCATGTAAAGCTATCATTTTTTATTTCAGGTCACAAAACGTAATTACGAGGATTAATAAAAAAAATTCAATATTGGTGGGATTTCTCCACGTTAACACTTACTTAGTTTAGAAGTTTTCGGAATTTTGTGAAATTTTGTGAATTTTTAAATTGGTATATAGGTTGTAAATGTTATAAATTTTCACTTTATTAGTAGTGACGTGTGGTGAACTGTTTCAAGGTATTTATTTTATTTATCGTATGGCAATTTAGACACTTATAAAAGGAACAATACATAGACATTAAAAATATTACAAACTTTAAGAGTTACAAACAAACATCAAGTCTATTGATATAATCTATCGATTCTTGAGTTGCCAACAGGAAGTCGTCAGGACTACCGTTATAGGACCTTATAGGACATTCTTCAATAATGTGTCTGATGGATTGATCTTCTCCGCAGATATACCCTGTTGCTTGCTAGTTTGCATTTCCACCACTAGCACGTAGCTCGGCAGCTGACGCCACAGGACGAGTTTAATGAGCAGCTCGCTTGTAAGGGTCGGAGTGCATTCAGTTTCCCTAGGCTGCGCGGTGGTTACCGACTCCTGCTGCGTGCACCGAGAACGTACAGCACAGAGCAAGCACCAGCTTACCTTGCAACTCTTCACCACACGCCACTATTGATTAGTGCGACTTAATAAAATAGTGTGGTGCTATAATGATAAATTCCGAAAATTTCTAAAGTAAGTAAGTGTTAAGGTGAAGAAAACCCATACATCTTGCATTTTTTTTTACAAGTCCTCGTAATCACATTTAATAACAAACGAGACTGAAAATGCGGGCTTCTAATTTGACTGCAAATCAGACACTGCCAAACATCTGTTGGGTTCGTTTTAATCTCACAGTCAACATAAATTTGAACAAACTTCAGTGTGAACCCGCACAACACACACACACTCTCTCTCTCTCTCTCTCTCTCTCTCTCTCTNACACACACTCTCTCTCTCTGAAAAGATTCTTTGTTAACTAACAAGACTGTTACTACAACCACCGAATAGAGTATTTGAGACATTCGCTGCTTCCACGTCATTACTATTATTATCAAATGTTCAAATAATTGTACTATACTTGTGTACACGAAAGAAGGCCAAAACCGACTTACGTTTTATTTCCCTGAATCATTTATATCCGAAAGTTTTATTTAGAAATTACTTATAGCAAAAGAAACGCTCTTACAAGGCGTTCACCTTATCATATATTTTTATCCTTTGTCCTTACTTTCGCACGTAATTCCAGTTTCTTGCAGAGTAATTATTACTGTAGTTCTTATGTAAATTTTTAAATTATTTATTTTTAACCACTCCGCTTTATAACGGGAAGCTACACTGTTCGACAAAGTGTCCGTAAAATTACAGAAAGTACCGGTTACAAATTATCTAGACATCTTCCTGAACTTGCGGACTCTTCGTTATTTCCAATAAGGTTATCTCCATAAATTGTATATAAATCTCCGTGGAAACAAAACATCTCCATAAACTTGGAAGTTTTTTTTAAATCTGCTCTTTATAAAAAAGGTAACAAAAAAAGTTTTACTTTCGTTATGTGGGTGTTTCGATGTGTATAAAAATAACCGTAAAAAGTTTAAAAAATGTTGTCCGGTATCGGGGTTTGAACTCGGGAAAAAAATTACTGTTTATCATCTTATCCACTCGCCTATCATACTTTCACTGGAAGATAAATTGTAAATAAGGAATATATATATATATACAGAATAATTTATGTACACCTCTCAGTCGTGTGCAGAATGCTTGCGAGTTTGTTATTTTATTTCAGCTTTACAAACAGAGATAAAAAAAAGTTTATTTTTTTTTCATAATATATTTTACCATGTATAAAAAAGAAATTAAAGAAAGTTTAAATATTTTGTCCTGTAGTAGGATTGTAACACGAATCGAAAAATTAACACTCAATAACTGGAACCACTCACATAGAACAGGATGTCCACTGGATATCCCAATTACATCCACAATAACTTAAAGTCATCTAAGTCCTGAAGTGAATCTCTTCAGGATATCCGTTGGATGTCTAGTAGTAGATATCATTTCGTACCACTTACTGGATATCCATTACATGTTACAAAACCTCCAATGGCTGTTGCTTATGGTAAGTGTTTAAATCTAAAGATGTCTACAGGTTATCCAAAATATATATATACTGGATGTCCCTGGATATCCATAAAATCCTTGGGGACATCCATTGGATATTCATTGGATGTCTGTGTGCTATATGGGCACTCGCCTACCATACCTTTACACGAAGTACTGTATTTCGTAAATATGGATTTTACAGGAAAGTGACGAACGTGCCTCTCTTAGTTTCAAGTCGTGTTAGAGCGCTAATGATTTTGTTTTATTTGCGGATTATGAAACGAGGTAACGAATAAATAGTTTTATTTTCGTTGTGTGCGTATATCACTGTGTATAAAGAAGGTTTTGTCCTGTGGCGGAATTTGAAAAAGAATCAAATAATTGACACTCAATGAGGGGCTTGCAACTCACCTACTACTATTTTACACGAAGTAGTATTCTGAAGATGGGATTATACGCTTCTTGTGTCATCGGCATTGTACGTGTCTTAAAGTTGAATCCATAAGAATACGAAGAGTTTCCGTATTTTATATTTACGGAGCTCATTTCCGTTATTCGTCATTACGGAGTGTCTTCCCGTAAAATAACTCTACATCTCCGTAAAAGTTTCCGTAAATCTACAGAAATTTCTAAGACTGTAATAGAGGAATGACTTACATGTATGCCATAATAACATTGGCATAAATCTATGCGGATTCAAAGTGGACTTGAAACAAATGCAGTTCGTGAAGCTGTACGAACGGGGACCAACGCAGTAGACTTGGAACATGTGTTCAAAGAGATGAATTAAGAGGTTCCAAATTTATACCACAGAAAATATTTTTACATGTAAGTTGGTTCATAGTATTAGCATGTAGTCTTATGTTACGATTTTTTTTTAAATTGCAAGTGTGGCAGTCATCATCCCTTTCCCTAGTCTACGCTCTTGTATGCTATGACTCGGAACTGTGTTGGCCGAATTCAGACAAACGATTTCAGTGTTCACCCAATTCGTAGGTAATAAATGTGTTTCTCTGAGTCATTAGTATTGCTGTTGGAATGAAAAATATTACAATCAAATTCAAGGTTAAAAACTGCGTAATTTATGAGTTTTTAAAATATTGTGACTTAAATCGCCAGTTGCTGCGCCTTAGGAATGGGGAGGGAAGAGCCGATGAGGGTGAAGCGAGGTGAGTGTGGAGCAGCACCAGAATGCAAGGGTGGGGAAAACGGGAAATCCCCGAGAAAACCTGCCGACCAGCGCCATCGTCTGGCACGATTCCCACATGCAAAAATCCGAAAGCGGTCACGCAAGGAATCGAACCTGGTTTGGCTTAGTGGGAGGCGAGCGCTGTAGCCGTTAGACAGCCTCGGCTGCTAAGGTGGTAGGATTCAGAACACACCATCTTTAACTGGAAACTAACGCGACCAGACGTTTTTAATACAGCATTTGCTCTTACCGCTACCCACCAAGGTTAGGGTGGGTAGATTTTGGTTGCGTCACTAATCCACACAACTAACATATAAATTTCTTGGTAGTTCTATTACTAGTGTAGTTAACGAGGGAATCCGCTGAGANCAGAACACACCATCTTTAACTGGAAACTAACGCGACCAGACGTTTTTAATACAGCATTTGCTCTTACCGCTACCCACCAAGGTTAGGGTGGGTAGATTTTGGTTGCGCCACTAATCCACACAACTAACATATAAATTTCTTGGTAGTTCTATTACTAGTGTAGTTAACGAGGGAATCCGCTGAGAGCTGTCCATGCCTGGAGTTATAAGAACCGCATAGCTGAAATTTAAAAGAGTGGAGAATTAACATTGCTCACCTAAAAGTTAATGTAATGTCGTGATTCATTCTACTCGTACGTATTCTAAGAACGAACTTTTCACAGAATATTGTTATGTATGATCGCGCATTTCTTCTTAAGCGCTATAACAATTATTATTTCCAGTAATGTGATGCATTCTCCTTTATTCGCAGAAAAGAAGCCTTTCTTATTTCTTATCTTAACAAAACCGTCTAGCTAGGCCGCCAGACAGTGTGCAGAGTTTCAGTCGAGAACATTATTTTTAAAACTTCTCAGTATTTATTTGTTATGTCCGCTTACAAACAGCAATTAAGAAAATTTAAAGCCCGAATATTAGTTTCCGTTTCCTATTTCTGATTTAATGATAATGTCTTGAGAATGAAAATAACTGGAATGGGCGAGTCCACGGTTTAATTAACACTTAAGAAAAGAAAGCAAGTGCCTAGGCTATAAAGGAGCAAAGGGGGGAGGGTAGCACAGATGAAACCGTTTCCACAAAATTAGATCCTTATCTCTACTAAATATAGAAGCAGAATTATTACGTAAGATTAGTTTTGAGGATGTAATAAAATACTATGCAATTACAAAAAGTAGGAGAAAACTTGAAAGGATACAAAAATAAACATTGTTTTTCATATTAGTGTACGTTTCGTTGCATTTATAAAAATACAATTTTTATTTGCGTTGTATTTTTTTCATTTTGAATTATACGTAGACTACGGGGGCACCAAAATGGTAAGTGCTTAGGGCATCTAAAGATCTTATTCCGGCCCTGGGTGAGTCCATGTTCATTTAAAATAAAACGTTTCTGGTAGAGATATTTGAAGTAGTAAAATAATGTGCAGCACACCTTTATCTTGATATTACGTCATAAAAGGACAGCGTCACCCATGAAAGTCTCATAGATGTGATTTGACGACGAAGAGTTTGCACTCCAGTTGAGTACCCCGCGCATAGAAGAGAGATAGAGAGAGAGAGAGAGAGAGAGAGAGAGCGTGTGATACGCTTGACTAGCTCGCCCTTAGCGCTGCAGGGAATGTGTGTGGAGCCATTCTCCCATATTCAACGTTTCCTACGCCTCAGATGTGCCCACAGTGTTGTACTAGTCAGACTGCTCACCTCCCACCTCCCCCCTAGGCGAACCCAGTGCGATACCCAGTGAGGCCATCCGGATTTTTGCATGGGGAAACGAAGGGGACGTTGCGGTATTCTTGTTGGTTTTCTCGGGGTCCTTACCTTTCTCTCGCACTTGCATTCCGCTTCTTCTCCATATTTACCTCATTTCACCATAATTAGATCTCAAGACCTCACTGTGTGTCATTTTGTATAGCTTCAGATACATAAATATGTCATTTAGAAATGTAGTATGGTGAGATACTAGAAAAGAAAAACTAGTAAATCGTAGGTAATAGTCCATAGTTACTTGATCGGCGCAAAGAAACAAGTCTTTAGGTTAAAAAATGTATTAAAACTCAGGTATGGCGGCAGAATTCAAAACTGACAGGGCTTTCAAAATTGTTTGAGTATTCGTGGACTATTGAGGCAATGAGATCGGTTGTTTCCTAGATGTAGTTCTGAGCTTTAGACTATTAGCCACTTTATTAGTACTATTCCCTACAAAATAGTGGCGCTTTATCTCTCCCTCTCTCTAATTCTGCTTCGTGTGCGAGCTCTCCTTCGACAAGAAGATACTGGTTCGACTTCCCCTCCCCTCTCTAGATAGGCGCGCGCAGTTCCCAGGCAATTACCGAGTGAGGTGGCGGAGTGATCACTCACTGTACGCGCATTCGGGAGGGTCCGGGTTCGATTCCCGGCCCGGCTATTCTGATTTAGTTTTTCCATGTTTTCCCGAATTCACTACAGATGAATGCTGGGATGGGTCCTTACTACAGGCCGTGGCCAATTCCTTCCCATTCCTTCCCCAACCACTCTTTCCTGAGCAACTTACTCCGTCTCTAATGACCTCGCTGTTGCCTAGACGTTAAGTCCAACTACCTACCATCCCTGGCAATTGCTCGTCTCAACACCAGTTATTCGAAGTTTCTTCACTCCCAGAGCACCTGGCATGATGTCTCCTGTCCCCTTCTACATCTAACTAAGCTAATCGTGCTCTTTATTTAATGGGTACCTAACTGGACTTAACATATTAACGAGCTGCACCGGTGATGGCCTGAGATGTCGTTGGTAAACCATGTAGGAATAACCAATTTTCAGTGCAGCCACCTGGAATCCAACACACAACCTCTCTATTTCAAGGCAGACATGCTGTCGCAAGACCCAACACACTCGATAACCAATCCAAAATTTCTTCAAAGGGAACTATTGAAATAAACATTACCATATCCATAACCACAGTTGTAATAAATTTCCTATTCTACAATTGACATAATAAAAACGAATGTTTTCGTTTGTCAGCCAAAAGTGTTTCGCTTTCAAACGGGAACTTTAAAAGAAAAGTTATTTGAATTTCTGCTTATGTAAATTGGTTAACTTTTTACAGGTATGATTTTCCCTCTATTTTAATATGTAAGCATATCATCAGCAAACAATCGCGATGAATACAACAGTAGGGCGTGTCAAATTTTTGTCTTCCTTTTTCAAAAAATGAGGGGTGTCAAAAAGTTGTATTTTGGTTAGCGATTCACAAATATATTTACATGAACTGGCAATTACATTGGTTTGCTTGGTAAATAGGTACTTCAATTTCGTGATATTTTCAAGTTTCATGTAAAATTCGCAGTAAACTGTTTTCTCTCAATAAGTGCCTTCTGATCATTATTTCTGTTTGTACTTCTGCTCTAAGGTTTAGAATATACTTATATTATACTATGACATCNTGCCTAAAAGTGCCTTCTGATCATTATTTCTGTTTGTACTTCTGCTCTAAGGTTTAGAATATACTTATATTATACTATGACATCTGTAAAAATATTTTATGCCACTCGTAAAAGTGTTTAAACTAGCAATACTCATTTGCAGCCGAGTGTCTTTTTATTAATTTGTATTAATATCATACAAATAGTGACATTTTCTTTTTTTTCTTTTTCCAGGCACGAATAGTTTCTTCCAATTTCAAAATCTGAACATTCGGAACCATGGCTAATAAAAGGAAGACAAGATTGGCAACTTCCACTCACATGAGTAACTTCATTGGAACTGGTCGAGAAATGCTGCCCTCCGAACTCCCAACTCTGCGTGATGTTCTAAGATATGGGCTTCTGCTAAGAGAACAGAGTGTAGAGAATGTCACAAATTACCCAGCAGCCACTCTTGCAAAGGATAATCATCCAAAAGTGCTTGAACAGTGGGAGCGAGCAAACAGTTGTTTTGTGGTGCCAATTTTAAATTCAAGAGTCACAGTCCTGAAGAAGATAGAAGAAAACTGGGAAAAGGCCAAAAACATATCACTTGGCAGAGGAAAACTGGAAGTGAAAGAGGCTTTCATAGCAACGTTAGACAAGCTCTTTGACATCCTCAATTGCAAGTGTGAGATTAAGCTATGTCCAGAATTTGAGGGTCCATGTCCAGGTGGTGCCGACTGTAAACATGAAGTGCACATCTCCTGCTCTTGTTCTAAGGATATGAAGATCCCTGTCAAAGAACTAGTGTTTATTAATAGTCAAAGAGAGAAGGTTGGATCTGTTGGACAGCATCAAATTGGATTACCAGATCTACCTGAGCACAGAAGACAAATTAAAAAGCAGACGAGGCAAGAAGATGAATTAAGAAGAATTTATGAATATAAGCTGAAAAGGAAGGAAGAATTAACATTACAACCAGATGAAGTTCTTTTCTCCGACGGAGATGAAGAGCCAACTAATGTTACAGATGAAGAATCTGAAGATCCTTTGCAAATTCCATGTGGTGATTCTGATGTACCTTCTACTTCTAGTACAAGTCAATATAATACATTACAATTGCGCAATGTTGCATTGCAAAGTATTAGGTATGGTGTCTGTCTACGTGCTACAGCTGCCATTACAACAGCTGCATTTTTGGATGCTGGATTAATTACTGAAGGAGACAGGAGACTTGTGGTTGATCACAATAAAGTAAAAAGGGCACAAGAAAAAGTCATGAAAGCACTTGATGAAGAATTTCATGCTCGATGCAGGACAGGCAATATTGAATGTATCTTCTTTGATGGACGCCAAGATTTCACTAAAGTTCTGTTACAGGCAGATAACTCAAGTCATCAGTTTCCAAGTATTGTGAAAGAAGAGCATTACACTGTTTGCAGTGAGCCAGGTGGAAGGTATCTTTGCCATTTTACTCCAGAGAAAGACTTAACGAAAAGGAAACCTGCTGAAGTTATTGCTAACCATCTTGTGGATTTTTTTTAAAGAAAAACAGCATTGATAAAAGTTTGCAGGCTATTTGTGGTGACTCAACGAATGTTAACACTGGTTGGGAAGGAGGGGTCATGCATTGGGTTGAGGCAAAGCTGAATCGTAAACTCATCTGGTTGGTTTGTGCTCTTCATACTAATGAGCTACTTGCAGCAGCACTTGATCACCGAGTTGGATGGAAAAACTTTGTATAACAACAAGTGGAGTGGTAAGATTGGCAACATGCTTGATGCTGCACCAGAACTTGAAATCAATCTCTCATTTGTCAGAATATCCTTTCCAAGCCTTTGGTTCCATTGAGTGACACTTTTGTCAAAGATCTCTCTACAGATCAGGCTTATGGTTACAGGATAACTCAGGCCATAAGGACAGGTGTACTTCCAATTGATCTGGCGTTAATAGAAATTGGTCCTGTAAGCCACTCTCGGTGGTTAACAACTGCAAATAGGATTTGTCGCATATGGGTTTCAAAACATGGCCTTAAAGGCAACAACTTGAAGACGTTACAACTGCTTGTGGAATACATTGTTGGCGTTTACTCTCCCTGCTGGTTTACAATTAAATTGAAATTCTCTTGGGTGGAAAGACCTCGCCACATTATTTATCAATTGAAGCTCCTAAAATCTCAGAAGAAGGCAGTAGCAGATATTGTTTTGCCAACAATCCAACGTTCATCGTGGTTCGCATTTAGTGAAATGGTGCTTCAGACACTTTTATGCTCGGAAGACCAAGAAGAAAGGAAAGCAGGGGTCCAGAAGATAACTGAATTAAGGAAGCAAGATGATGATACACCAGGAGACCTATCTGTTCGGCCTAGGAAAACNTACACCAGGAGACCTATCTGTTCGGCTTAGGAAAACACCTGCAGTAAAATCAAATGCAACTTCCCTTTTGGAACTGATAGACTGGTCAGAAAAAGTATATGAACCTCCATTTACTTGTAAACTCAAAATATCAGAAATAAGAAAGTTTGTTGAAGAGCCAATGCAAGTTCCAAAGTGGCCATGTCAGGGACAGTCCATAGAGAGGTGTGTGAAACAAGTAACAGAGGCTTCTGGCAAAGTGTATACTCATGGGAAACGAGAAGGATTCATTAGAGGCCAGGAAGCAAGCAGAAGAATGATGTCTAGGAATGAATCGAAGCAAGATTTGGTGAATATTGTTGGTTGAAGTTTTTACATTTTTTACAATGTGTTTTCAGTGTTTCATAATAAAGACAAAATATAAACAAAATTGTTTGAGCTCATTAAACCACTTTTTGAGCAAATTTTGTTGGAGTTAATATTAAGTTATCCCCTTTTTTTGGAAATTTCAATATATATTATAATCAAGCGCAGATTTACCAAGCTAAATCTTTATGAATAAGGAAAAAAATTTTAAATTAGGATATTGCACATTAAAGGGCACGAATTTTTATTTTTGCACTCCAAATTGACACGCCTTAATACAACAGTATTATTGAAGGTGTTGCAGTCACTTCCACAAACCACATGCTAGGGATACAAATGAGCAAGAGGAAACACAGTAATTGAAGTCAAATACTAAGGTTTATATGTCTTGTTTCGTGACAGGAAATTAACAGTTGTGAAAGTGCACTCGAAGTGTGATAACAAGAGTAGATTCTGATTGGCTATGTATGCATGGGTTCATTCTTACAGAAGAAATTTTCAAGTTCGCTAACTTGCTTCGAAGCGATGTGTTGGCAATGGTTATTGGCACTTGCTATACGTGGTTGTAGTAGGCGCAAGCACTACTGTACAGAAAGTAATGAACTATTACTGTTATTGGTATTGTTATGGTAATTTCGACTGTAGTATGGCCTTAACCACACCACTTAATCTCCCGAATAAAATTGTGTTTAGGAAAAAGCTCATTGATCGTGATGATTAACAATGCATGTTAATTTACAAGTACAGTCCCACTTATAAAAGTGTATACAATGTTTTTTTTTACAATACCGGAGTGTAACTTTCTACGCTGTTAGCTCAATGAGATGGGGCGCTTATCCCATTACATGTTTTCTTATCCGCACAGCTGCACTCTAAATCTGAATTATTGATTTCAAACATTGTATAAATTCGTACTGAAACTGAAGTTAATGACCTACCCTCTCACAGATCAGTGGAGTATACTAAGGTTTTTAGTGCCAAGTCAATGTAATTCACTATTAATCAAATAAAACACTGTCAAATCAGTGAATAACGGTAACTTAAATAATCAGTAGGATTTTATGAAGAGGAGAACTGGGGTAGAGTGCGCATGTGATATGAACAGTAGACACTGTCCACATTCCAACAGTGAACTATTTTCCTGCTAATACACTCTAATTCTGAATCAGCAATATCATTCAGTGAAATAACGTTCACTGAAAGCCAGTTTATAAGCTACTGCTGACTGGCGAATTAAGCTAATTAACTGGGAACAAGTGATGTAGAACAGTGAAATTCTTTGACATTCAGTTATAAATCACAAATAAATCAGTGAAATTCGACCACTATATTAATTAGTTATATGGAAATGATTATCAGTTTCTCAATTCTCACTGTTTTCACTTATTTCGCTCAATTCTCAGTCTTTGAAGTTTAGCACTATCAAAAACAACGTGTATGTTATTTGCGGTTAGAACACTGTTTATGTAAGCGAGTGCTTCGAATCGTTTGTACAATTCCTCTGGCCTAGTTTACACGCAATTAGACTATATTAAAGTTACTCAAAGTATTTCATTCTTATAAAAGGGTGAATCTGTCGAATTTTTAAACGTAAATGAAGTCCTTTCATGACTGTTGAAAATGTGACTTTTACAGCTGTACCGGTGATATGCGGGGTCAATGATGGAGACATGAGCAGATGAGAATCTGTCTAACTCATCTTAACATCGAGGTATTGATAGCCGATGAGGTGAAGTTGGGTGAGTATGGACCAGCGCCGGAATTCAAGGGCGGGGGAAACGGGAGATCCCCGAGAAAACCCGCTGACCAGCGGCATCGTCCAGCACGATTCTCACTTGCGATAATCCGGGAGTGACCCCGTCGGGAGTCGAACCTAGTTCGCATAGGTGGGAGGTGAGTGTCTGACACCTTTTAGTCTTTGGAGTTTAGCTGATGTCACTGGAGCAGTTACAACAGATATGCAGTCAGATTCAACCTATTTGGAGCAGTTTAAATAATTTTGAAATCAGAGTGTGGGAGCGCCGCCGTCTAGGCATTTTCTCACTCTGCCTTTGGTGGACTGCTGTAGTCTATTCACGGTTACCTCCAACTCTTATGAAGCCCTACCGAAGTTCTACTTACGGTATATTCCTCTGCCTCGTGTAAAAAAAGCTAATCAAATCTAGAAAATTACACCGAAGGGACAACGCACCGCATTCGTAAGCATTAACTTCAATAATACTTTACATAAGAACTATTCCTTACTGAGCATTACCAACACACCTATTTTCTCCCTGTTTTTATTAATATTAATTAAAAATTAAACATTATAATTGATAGCTGAAAATATAATTAAAATTTCAAATTAACAAAAATAAGATACTTTTAGGGTAACAGAATAATAAAACGCTTGTGATAAATGCCATACTTGAAGAAACAAGCATATCATATATGGGTTGGTTATTCAAAAGTTCTGTTACAAAAGTGTGAAGAAACAGCGAATAGACTATAATGAGTAGGCGTGGGTTGGCTGTTCCCGTACTCAGAACGTCTCAGACTTTGCCGCGACGCTCCCGGTGGAACGACCTCTTGTTATGTTTTGGCGGTCCTTGACCGATCTCGGTCAGCGACCGCCGTCCTCTGATCGACGCCGCGCCTCACAGTACTATCATTGGCTGACCCTCTGCTAGCAGCACTTCTTGTCCGAGTTGGGACGTTCTGACGCGCTCCAGGTCTTTCTCCTGGCACACAAGTCAATATGTAGGCGTTGTCTGTTGTTGATCCACCAGCTATTTTATTCCTGCACGTAATGCCAATTTTGCAGTAGTTCAGATAAAGTGAGTGCGTGAAGAGATTTGGGCAGCTCTTAACAGCGAGGTCTTGAGAGCCGATTAGGGTGATTGAGGTGAGGATGGAGCAGCGCCAGAATGAAAGGTCAGGGGAAATGGGAGATCCCCGAGAAACCCCACCGACCAGCGGCATCGTCCGGCACGATTCCTGCATGTGAAAATCCGGGAGTGGCCCGGACGGGGATTAAACCCGGTTCACCTTGGTGGGAGGCGAGAAGGCTAACCGCTCAGCCACCTCGGCCCCAGTTCAGATAAAGGCTGTTCAAGGGTAAAGTGAGCACTTTTGGAATTAACCTCTGGAAAATTTCACTGCCCCTTCTTGCGTACATATTAACGGGCACACAGAATTGCATTCTCCCAATAAAGTTTATAACGACGGAATGTAAGTAGTACCTTGTTTTAACCTTGACTTTAAAGTGGTAGGTAAACATTCGAGAGTACTAAGATTATGTATTTTGTTTTCTGTTTTATTTAATAAATGGAAGTGCAAGAATCAGCAAATTTGTAAAATATTTACTTTTATAATAATTTCACTGTTTCACTTGATCGACACAAGAATAAAGTGTTGAAGCCCGTGGCAATGTTAATTTTACATATGGTGGGAGAATACACAATGTGCATAAAAGTAGAACTTAAGCAGGGCTTTCGAAAGTGCTCAATATAGCGTGAACAGCCTTTAAATTAAGATACAGCACCGACATATAGCTACTGCGAAATCAAAATTCCGTGCAGGGACAAATAGTTGGTGAGTGGTCATTCCACACGACAACGTTTAATGCTCAAGTCCTCCAGGATACGTCGAAATGACAGCGGACTAAATACACAAGTNGCTCAATATAGCGTGAACAGCCTTTAAATTAAGATACAGCACCGACATATAGCTACTGCGAAATCAAAATTCCGTGCAGGGACAAATAGTTGGTGAGCGGTCATTCCACACGACAACGTTTAATGCTCAAGTCCTCCAGGATACGTCGAAATGACAGCGGACTAAATACACAAGTAATGTGTTATTCTTTTTCATTAAAACTCATGGTCCACAGTTAAGCACTTTGGTAATCAAACTTCCAATGCTAGTGAAAACATTGGCTGGCATACAGGGTGGTTCGTAGGGAACGAGTTACCCCTCTGGAGCAGACTATGGGTGCCTTGAATGTTGAGGGTAAACAATAATGTAGTCACTCGGTGTTTCAGTTTACAAGGTTATATTTGTCTCGAAAGAAACACATAGATACTTACTCCGAGATGTTGTCCCGTGAGTTGGGAGCCTTAAGGGAGGCTTAAAGTACTCATGCTACTGCTTCCGACGCCACGGGGGAACGCTAGACGTCGGGAAATGTCCCTTGAGTGACGACGCTGGTACATAACTGTTTTTTGCAGTTCTGGTTGTTCCGGCGGTATGTTGAGGTCCGGTATGCTGAGCAGCCCTTCACGGGCTTTGGCTCGTTCTTGGCATTGTGGACACAGCTGGCTTCTTCCTTCTTCCGAGGCTGACCCTTCAGCCTTGATGACGGCTCTCCACGACTGACTGTTCCGGGTTCTCTTCTCGGCGGCTTCACGATGCGACTCACTCCAGTGACCTCACGATCTGACTGACCCTACCAGGGTCCGCTCCTTGGCCTCGACTGATTGACTCCCTCGTCCCGACGTGGTGCTTCTGGCGAACCCCTACCCGACTGCCGCCTCTCGGCGCGGACTTCCAACACTGACCCCACGTCCCAGTGTGGTGATACGACTGACTCTACATCACTGACTGACCCTGCCAGGGTCCGCTCCCCGTCCTCGACTGCGGCTCTGCATGACTCACTCGACTGACTCACTTCGCGTCTCGGTGTGGTGCAACTGCCTACCTTCACCTCGCAGAGAGACTGCTGAAAAACTAACTTCTTCCTCCACATGCCAGGACTCTTAACTCCCCTCCCGGCATCCTCCACGTGTCAACACCATCAGCATTTTTCCACAGGTCTCCTCGGGGGAGTGGGGAAGCCTCTGCATTACCTCGGCATGTATCCATGTTCTCATGCAATTTGCTTAAGGGGAGCACAGCAATACTGCCAAACACTGTCAGTCCTTTTCTCCTGCGTATCTCACCTTCAGGGTGGGTCGGCGGTTGTCTAGCTGCTGCCTGCCTTGGCACGTGTCATAATTCCCTCGTGGACGAATTGCTAGCTTACCTCGGTATTTCCTCGGCACGTGTTAACTGCCTGTCTGCCCTCCTGGAGCCGGCCTGGCCTCACGGCAAGTGTCTACTGGGGGGTCCTAGCGGTGGGTAAGATGGTTGGAGGGGTGTGTGACAGCGGTGCTTCAGAATACTAACAATATGCGGCATGCGTCAACGTCTTATAAAAGTTTGGGCTTTTGGTTAGAGATGTATAGTCAATGAAATTGGGTTCTTTTTTATGAACAGATCAAGCAAGATGGCACAGTGGTAAGCCTCCGGAGTCACACTGGGGAAGACCCGAGTTCGATTTTCGGTGCGGTCATTCTGATTTTGGTTTTTCATGGTTTTCGTGAAATCACTCAAGGCGAATGTCCTTGCTGGTCCTTACTGAAGACCACGTCTGAGTCTTTCCATGTCCCTGCATCTCTTGCCATCTTGTCTCTTCTCTATCGACCTCGTTGTTGACGAGAAGCTAAGATCTACCTGCCTACCTTTTTTTATAAACATTAAATAAATATTTCCAACTTCCAGATTCCAAAAAAATATATATGGCACATCCTCAATTTATAATTGCACCAATATTTGTTGTTAGGTCCTTGACAATCGTAGAGTAAATGGTGGGGGGAGGGGAAGTGTGCTCATACCAGCTATGCAGTTTCCACACTCCATGTTCCAACATTGGACTGTTGTTTTTTTTTCAGTACCATAATTTAAACCAACCATTTTTATCTACACACGTGATTTTTAAATGTTCGCAAACTTCCTCTGACCGAATTTTAATTAAAACAATATACATTCAGTTTAAGAAAGTTTTTTTACACAAATATGCGGATGCGGTAGAAAACGAAAGATTAGCAAACGTCCGTGTCACTATTTGGCCACGTGAATTCAACAGTTATGATGGTAATGGGTGGGTCAGCGTATGGGACATGCGCGAAGTTTAAAAATCGGTTGAAATTATCTGAAGTCTAAGTTAGTAATGTAAATTTTTGCAAAAGTCCGGAATGTAAACGACTTTATTACATACCTACAAAATGGGAGGGGGGAATAAGGATGCCAAACAAATTTTAACATCAGAAATATAATTTCCTAAGTGTAAAAAATATATTTCTTAAACTTGTTACTTTTGCAAATTCCCGAAAGCAACTATACCGCTGTAACACAAAAAAAAACTGAATATTGATCTCTGTTTAACCACTTGTAGCACGGTAAAAGTTCAGAGATGTTTCATACCAGTGGCAGATAAATCTCTCTACACTTTTAGTTTCACTTATCTGAAGAGTCGATTATGACCTGCAACGACAGGATGACGTCTATTATGACTTGATTTTAAAGGGATGCATTATGTGAGTTTTGAACCGCCTTGGATAATTTTATGACTTCACAGGCCTCAGGCCTAGTATGTGCGAAGTGTATTGAGTAGCAGTCTCATCGCATATGAATGTACGTATGTTTGTAATACATCGTACACTCAAGTGAATGTTATTTGTCATACTGCAAAAGTTTGTCTGCAATGCAACAAAAAAGCTTTAGGTTATTATTTTCCAAAATAACAGCTTTGCTTTAATTACACCTTCTGTATGGTGTGTAATCAGCCTGCAGACAATGACGGGCTCTTTCTGGTCTTGCCATTTAATTAAGTGTCTAGTAATCCTGAAACTTGAGAGCAAGGCAAAGGTTCTAATTCAATACGTAATAAAATATCTGGAATTAACTCCCTAGTTTTAACTTGTTATTTTGCCCGAACGCTAGACCATTTTCAGTGATACTTATTCGCCCATGTAAAGACATTGCGGCTTTCTTTAGAACTGGTAAGATTTTTTAATTGTAAATATTGTAAATAAAAATTATCTTCTATGATATGGCTTTGCCTGTGCCACTTACCTGTTGTCTGCTCCCCGGTAGTCGTAAACAGCTTCTGCAACAATAAAAAAATATCAATTACTATAAGATCCCACATCAACTCATTGTTTACAGCTTCAAAAGAATACGAAGCAATAGAATGAACCTAAGAGCATCTCACTTCATTGCCTTTTACAAAGCACTAATCAAGTGAAAGGAAAAATCATAGTATATAGAAGTTATGTGTTGGTTACTTTTATTATCTAAGAAGTAATTACTTGAGGCATGTTCGATTATGCTCACGTGTTTCAAAGGTGTTGCGATTATTGAAAATCCTGCTAGATTTACACTCTCCGAAAAATCGTACTTTTGTACATTTTGTAACGCGTGCACACACGCATACGCGTACAAGTACACATGTGCATAGTTGTCCGATATTCCATGTCAAACTGTTCAGTTTCAAATAATTTTCTACCCAGCTTTGGCAAAAACTTGCATGCCGTCATTAGGATAGCCGTTCTTTTCAGTATGCAGGAACAGGTTGGCAAGGTCAAAAGGAACAAGTGGAAGGTAGCGTCATTGAAGTGCAAAAAACTTTGAAAATAAAAAGAACATAAAAAAGTGTTTCGCGCAACCTAATACTCTAAATTTTAAGAGGAGGCAATAACGTTTTAGTACAGTAATATTTCAGCAGAAGTCAGTACTGCTTTTTTATATATATTTAGCCATTTAGGCGCACTAAAATAAAAATCTGAAGGTTAAGTTTTGTCGCTAGCTTTGCAATTGGTACGGACTTCGTGATATTTAATGTGGTGAACATGGAAGCAGAGAACACATATTAATATTCAGTATTAGGAGCATCAGGAAGGGGAGCGCACATGGTCGCAGAATTTCCTGCACTTAGTGCCACGCCATCAGGGTTCCTTCTATCACCACCAGTAAGGTGCGGGAAACGTAGTAAATGGCACCCCACACCACGACACCTTTCTTTGGGGCGGTGTGCCGCTCTACAATGAAGCGTGGATCATTGCGCTGGCCAGAACGTCTCCAGGCTCAAATTCGGTGGTCTAATGTATACAGACAGAACCGTGATTCGTCGCTGAACACCACTTGTCACCAATCTGAAAGCTAACATGCTGCCTGTTCCCGGCAGAACGTCACACGTGCTTGGTGGTGCTCTGGTCGTAATGGTAGACGATATAAGGGATGCCGCGACGACAAATTCCGCTTTACTAGTCGCCTCTATATGGTACAGGAGCCATGACATATCTCTGGTTGATGCACAGCGAAGCCAGTGGAGTGCTTACATCCTGTTGTACGATGAACCGAACCTCCCTGCTGGTGGTCCGACGGGGTAGACCCGAGCCTTCTCTATGGGTGTGTGTACCCTTCTGTTTCCACTTCGTTCAACACCAACTCACAGTGTAGGCAGAATGGTTCAAGTGACGAGAGCAATGCGCTGAAATGTCCAACCTGCCTCTCGGAGACTGACGATGGGCCTCTCTCAAGCTCATCCATTTGGACAAAGGATTGTCGAATGTGCCGTCGGAGCATGCTGCATGTTGCTGAGCTTAGATCTGTGGCTCACACTGCTCGCATTACTGCTAAAACCTTATTCGGTGCAGTGGCGTGTGGTGAACCTTTTCAAGGTAAGCTGGCGTTAGCTCTGTGCTGTACCGTGTTGCTTACTAGTTTGCACTTGCCCCAGTAAAACGTAGCTCGGCAGCTGACGCCACAAGGTGCGTGTAATGGGTGCCTCACTGCTTTCTTGTGAGTGGTCGGAATGCATTCAATTTCCCTAGGCTGCATGGTGGTTACTGGCTCATGTTGTGTGCACCGAGAATGTATAGCAGTGAGTAGGCACCAGCTTAACTTGCAGCAGTACATCACACGCCACTGATTCGGTGTCTTGCAGCTATGAATGATGGAGGGGCATGTATGCCCCTTTCCGGCATATCCGTGCAATCAAACTCTTCTAAACACCAAGGTCGCTATTACACGAGGCAACTAGTGGCGGGCAACCAGTGGACGGAGATCATGAGAAGCATTTGTTCAAATGAAAGCCATTGCGCGAGGTAACTGCAGTTGCCTGGCAGGCAACAGTTTCCCGACAGTTGACAGCTCTAGCAACTGCATGGTAAACTTTCAGTTGCCAACACTCGAGCTGGATATGCAGCCTGTTACACTAGCAACTAGTGGCGCACGCACTCCAGACTGCTGAAAGTCGCATGGCATCTATTAGTTCATTATGTTGACAAGGTGTAGTTTGCTGTTTTTCAAAAGGGCTTATTTGACCATGAACAGACTATATCGATGTTTCGTATTAATACTAAACATGTAGAGTACTGCGTGCTCGGGAAAATATGTATAAGCTTCTTCAGGCTTAGAAATCGTCCCTCATATGACCTGAGTATACTTGTAGGAAATGCAAAACCTTCATCAACCACAAGCACAAGAGGTACTGCCTCATACAGTCGTGTGAATGACCTCTGTAATGGAGAAATATTTAATGTTCCGTTCTGAATTCTTTTAAAAAAACGTACTGTCTTTGAACATCGTGGAGTCCGGTGACTTTCCATACACCCCAATATCGACATACACAAACTTGTAGGATGCATCAAACAAAGCCGTTAGTATGATAGAGAAGAATTTCTTATAATTACAATAGAGTTAGCCACTCGCCTCAGGATTTATGGTTCGAATGTGTTTCGCATATAGAAGTGCCAGGCAATCTGGGAAGTTAGTTTTGTCAAAAGACTCACCAGCTTCCTCAAGCCAGAATTGTTCGGTTAATTCAGAGAAGTATTCTGGTTTCACACGTTTCCAGATTACCTTGCAAACTTGCCGAACGATGATTGATAGTTCATCAAATGACAGTTTAATCAAACGAAAGTAATTGAAAAATTTGCTCTCGTCCTCACAAAGTTCATCATATAAAGTGCACTGAAGACCTTTCTCCATTCATACAGATAACATGGGATGTACATCCATCCTTCTCCTTTCCCTGTGCCCTTCTCTTTTTAATAAGCAAGGCAAGAAGTAATATTTCCTCAATAATTTGTGACATTTTCTCGACTGACTAACATGAGTTGAGTGTGGATGCTCAAAAGTGACGGAAAAATTATTTCATAGTTGAACTTGCTGGCAATCGGTGGCACAGGCACCTAGTTGCCGTAAAAATGCCTCGTTTCACAGCGCCCTAAGGGACACATGTTGAGTTATGACAATACTGCGCGGTAAACTTCGTTGTACTTGCACTTTTCGTTCATGGTGATCTTTTTTTTTTTTTAATGAGTGCAATTGTAATATTTCTAAAAATTTTATGTTGCCCACGCCATTTAATAGGTTGTTCATAAATTATTGATATGGAGATAAGGAATTATTATTTATGTTTACTTGTCTTAGTTTACACTCAATTCTTAGTAAAATTTATGCACGTGTAACGGTGCACAATGGGCCTACATTCTGTCAGTTTTGAGATTTATGGTAGTACATTAACACTTCAAGCGCATCTGCTAATTTCATATTCATTAAATCATTGCCGATTATATGAATTTAAACGTTTACATTTTATCGTGCATTCGAAAAATCTGCCTGTAAGTTGTTTTGGCGACGTCTGGTATATTGAGCATGGTAAATTGAGCACTTTTGAATGCCCTGCTTTATTTACTTTTATGCACGTTGTGAATTCTTCCACTTTATGTGAAATTAACATTACCACGGGCCCTATCACTTTATTCATGTGTCGGTCCAGTGAAACTGCGAAATTATTAAAAAAATTATTTGCATAAAAAACATAAAGCTAACGAAATACTTTAAATAATTACAAATGGTTGCTTCGCACTTTTTATTCGACGTTAAAATGTGGAAATACGTTCCCTCCATCGTTACCAACTTTACTAAACGCATGTCGTCACTCAGTGCGCCCCTTAAAATATATGCAGGTAGGAGCAGTAAATATTTTTGTAAGGTTGATTTCAAAAGTGCTCACTTTATCGTGAACAGCCTTTACTAGGCACTACAACGCGACCACAGCAAAAGCAGGTAAGTCACATAAACCCTTTCCAAGAAGTAAACGAGGATAGAAGCGAAACTCATAAGAGAACCGAAACCCAATATTTTTCATTTGTTTGCCGAAGCTTTGTAATATCATCAGACAAGGCGCATGACATCATCAGCCAGTATTTTATTTGTATTTTAAGATTTTCCTACGTTTTCTGGACCATATCATTGATTTCATCGTTTTACCGCAGTTATTCCGTACTACAGATGCATTCGACATAATGTAAATCATAATCATTAAAGCGGAATACTATTTATATAACATTTCATGCTGGTATTCATGAATATACACGTTCATGAACTTTCATATGTGAAAGCCACATAGACAAAGAAGGCTGTGCTACTACCATTAGAATTAAAATGTGTGCTAAATCAAGCACGTGTTTCTGCAATATCTAAAGGGAAAAACAGCACACCGTTTATTGTAGGTATATCTAGACAACTTGCAGGTAATAATTACTTTGTTTAAATATGTAATTAGCAGAGACCTGAAAAATTTGCGAGTTCAATGACCTGCAGGCTAGACTCTACAGTCTTATGTACAAATTTGCTGATATTAACAGCACATTGGTTATCTGCTGTCACAGTGGAAGGCGAAAATTGGACACAGTTCTTCAGGAGGTGTTAAACACCGTGTGGACCAATGGCTTAAATTTTTTTACGCAGGTGTTTTGAATTCTAGCTAGTCCCAAAATTAATCCGCGAAATCTTCAGGTCTCCAGCAATTAATTTTAATGCCAAAATTGTAAAGCTCAATTCACGATGGAAAACGTGTGCATAACGAACGTGTTCAGTAGGTTTTCTTTATGGCGTGGTTTATGGCTATCGTGTACGTAAACAGCCCTGACGCACACGGTGAACATGAACCATGCCATAAGGAATGCCTACTTTCATTTTGATACGTGCACGTTGATTACGTACAAGTTTTTCATCGTGAACTGTGCTTTAAGACCGCAATAATTCGCTCATCGTGTTCAAGTTGCTGGGCCTTTACCCTCGCGTTTGCCGTATAGTCTATTCACGGTTTGTTCACACTTTTCGAATCGAACGTTAAAAAAATCACTCCATGTATGACGTGTTTGGTTGTTTCGTAAATATGTTATGTACCACAAGCCTTTTATACTTCTGCTACCACAAAGGTATCTTATTTTTTGTACATTTAAACTTTTAAATATATTTTATTTATACATTATAATATTTCATTTATAATTAATATGAATAAAAACAGGGAGAAAATATATGTAATGGTAATTACTTGTAATAAATGGTTCTTATGGAAAGAAATAGTTCCTATTATAGTGTGTGCGCATGAATGCGGTGCGCTGTCCCTTTGGAGTAATTTTCTAGACGTTATTAAGCTTTGTCAGCGTGAGGCGGAAGAATATGTTGAAAGCAGAAGTTTAGCAGGACTCCAGAACAGTTGGAAGTAAGGTTGAATGGACTATACACGGTGGAGTCCCACGATGCACACACCGCGACGCACGTGTTCGACTCGCAGTCCTGGGGGCACGGATGCGTGCGTGGAATAGATAATGGCGCGGGACTTACCCGGTTGACGGCGCCGTCGTATATCATTTCGCGAGTTCCGCCTCCAGTGGCGCCTCGCCGCGGCAGGAGCGGGCAGCTGCGCCCGCCTTCACCGGCACACGACTAGCCTTCGCCTTTTCCCGACTCTTCGTAACTCACCGCGGCGTGCTCTTCCCGTAGAAGGAGCACGTGGTTGAGAGCGCATGCCAGCTGCGTATGTACTAGTCTCAACATTTCAACACTCAGCTGATATTATGCTTTGGCGTAACAACTAGGGGTACAGCTTACACACTGCTGTTCCCTAAATTTAGTGAAGGACACTAGAAAGAGAGTAAATTGCCCCTGAATAAATGTCCAAAAACAAAAGAAATTTAGTAGTACCTTTTATTTTAAAAATATATAATCATAGAATACAGTCCACTGGATGATATTTCAAAGGGGTGAAGCCCCATTCCCAGCGACGGATGCTCATACGTCCGTGAGAGGTATCCTAACTGTTTTTGTTCAACGGGATGCGGTGATATATTGTATAGCATCTGATGAATTGTTAAATTGTATTTCTTATACTTTCTTAGCTTCTGGGTTGTAGACTTCTCTGTATCTTTCACGCAGCATGTGATGTAGGTTTAGATCGCACCAAAAAGAAACTTGCAAGAAAAACAAGAAGTTATGCGGGGCTCCCGCCTGCCTTACACGCGCACGCGAACTGCAGTGTGTTTAAAATACAGTTCTTTTTATGAAATCAGTAAACGTTAGACCAAAATGCTAATCTACAAAAAGAAAAAAAACACTTCAGACTATTCGTGTATGGTGATTTCCAAGACGTCGCGCACATTGGAAACATTATTTTAATGCCCTCCAACATGGCTGAAAACGGATTTTTCAGGCTGCTACTTTTCAAAATATACGAACCGGATTCGTGCAAAACTACGATAGAGATTGCATTGGACTTTGCTACACGGATGGGTTCAATAAAATAATAGGGCCACCGCTTAAAGTCTCGTAGTTCCAGAGGCATGATAGGAACATAACTTGCCAGTGATTGCATCAAAAGAGCCGCCACTGCATTTCACTTCTATGTTCGCATTCATTCCGCGTTTCTACCTTCTTTTTTTCCAGCCGTCAACTCGATTTCGTCCATAATACATAGGCCTCATATTCCTTGTTGGCCACGAATTTTCTACGCACTGCCTTTTAAAGGATCACGAACCACTTCTGCAACCTACTGAAAGCTGTCTAGCAAGTTTTGAACGTTACGAAATATTCCAGTATTTAGGACATAATCCATGATCATTAGTGACTTGCACATCTGAAAGTTCAGAACGTATATTTTAATAAATATTTACATCAAATATTTCATAAATAGTATGTGAAATCTGTGATTATGATTTATATGCTCTCGAATGCATTCGTAGTACGAAATAACTGCTGGAAAACGATGTAATCAATATTATTGTCCAGAAAACATAGGCCAGTTAATAAATAAATATTAAAATAAAATACAGATTGGCTACGTCATGCACCTTGTCTGCCAACAAAACAAAGTTTCGGCAAACAAATTAATACTATTCGGTTTGGTAAGGTTACTTCTACTCAGGTTAGGAAAAAAGAGTTTATTTTTGGGAGAGCTTGGCATAGCAAATATTTCCGCCGCTAGTGGCGCAGTGTTCCAAAGAGTTCACTTTTGATTAAAATTTTAAGCTACGTGAATAATAAAAAAGTAATATTTTACTTAGTTATGTAGTTAGTTTATATTTGATTTATGGTTATTGCAATTTTTTTAACGTAGACAGTACAGAAAATCCTATACACATGTGACACTAGCGCTCACCTAGTGGCGAAAAATTTTAGTTGCCAAACTGAAAGCATTGAGCTTTCCGACGTGAGTAATATACACTGAGGCGACAAAAGTTATGGGATACCTCCTAATATCGTATCGGACCTCCTTTTACACGGTGAAGTGCAGCAACTCGACGTGACATGGACTCAACCAGTCGTTGGAAATCCCCGGCAGAAATATTGAGCCATGTTGCCTCTATAGACGTCCATAATTGCGTAAGTATTTCCGGTGCAGGAGTTTGTGCACGAACTGACTTCTCGATTACGTCCCATAAATTTTCAATGGGATTCATGTCGGGCGACTTGGTGGCCATATCATTCGCTGGAATTGTCCAGAATGTTCTTCAAACCAATCGTGAACAGTTGTGGCCCGGTGATATGGCGCATTGTCATTCATAAAAATTCCATCTTTGTTTGGGTACATTAAGTCCATGAATGGCTGCAAGTGGTCTCCAAGTAGCTGAACATAACCCTTTCCAGTCAATGATCGGTTCAGTTGGACCAGAGGACCCAGTCCATTCCATGTAAAAACAGCCCACACCATTATGGAGCTACCATCAGCTTGCACGGTTCCTTGTTGACAACTTGGGTCCATGGATTCGTGGGGTCTGCGCCACGCTCGAACCCTACCATCAGCTCTTACCAACTGAAATCGGGACTCATCCGAACAAGCCACGATTTTACAGTCGTCTAGGGTCCAACCGATATGGCCACGAGCCCAGGAGAGGCGCTGCAGGCGATGTCGTGCTGTTAGTAAAGGCACTCGAGTCGGTCTTCTGCTGGCATAGCCCAGTACAGCCAAAGTTCGCCGCACTGTCCTAACGGACACGTCCGTCGTACGTCCCACATTGATTCCTGCCGTAATTTCACGCAGTGTTGCTTGTCTGTTAACACTGACCATTCTGCGCACATGTCGTTTGTCTCGGTCATTAAATGCAGGCGGTCGGCCACTGCGTTGTCCATGGTGGGAGGTTATGCCTGAAATTAGGTATTCTTGGCACACTCTTGACACTGTAGATCTCAGAATGTTGAATTCCCTAATTATTTCCGAAATTGAATGTCCCATGCGTCTAGCTCCAACTACCATTACGCGTTCAAAGTCTGTTAATTCCCGTCGTGCGGCCATAATCACGTCAGAAACCTTTTCACATGAATCACTTGACTACAAATGAAAGCCCAACCAATGCACTGCCCATTTATACATTTTGTACGCGATACTACTGACATCTGTGTATTCGCATATATCTATCCCATGACTTTTGTCACCTCAGAGTAAACCTTAGTTTGGGTTCTCTCATGAGTTGCGCTTCTATCCTCTTATGCTCCTTGGGGAGGGTTTATGTGACTTATCTGCTTTTCCTGTGGTCGCGTTTTAAGTAGTGCCACGCAGTTACGTTTCAGACAACGCCAAAACAACTTACTAGCAGCTTTTTGGAAAGTGCAATAAAATGTAAAAAATTTCAATTCTTATAATATGCAATGATTTAATGAAAATGAAACTTAATGATACTCTTGACGTGTTCACGCACTACCGCAAATCTCAAAGCTGGCAAAAGGTAGGCCCATTGTAAACCGTTACACGTTCATAAATTTTAATAATTTACTTAACAGTTTCTCTTGAGTATACTGGGCACGTGAACTTAAAATGCATATACTCTGGCTGCCTGTTCATCAAGAAAAATATATTTTGATAGCATGTACGTCATTTCTGACGTGAGTGATTCCTAAGGGCGGCTCATGCTTTAGAAGTTGGGCGTGTGCCACGAGTTTATAACCCAGGTATTACGGAAAGTTGTTTAGACGGAACGCTGAGTATGTGAGAAATTTGTGAATGAAGATCTGCAACTACCGCATAACGTGTCAACAATTATTTCATGAAAGCAATCGAGGTTTCCTCCATTATTTGGTGTTCATTTTCGTGACAAGGAAGAACATTTTGGATTTTTAATGGCAATTCCACAGGTAAAAATTAACTGAAAAGGTGACCTCATGCTCTGCTAGAAAATCGTGCTTCAATTTAAATTACTTAACTATCGAACATCCGGTATGTGAGCAGCATGCACAACACTCTACTAGTTTATTGTATTGTTGGTGAAAACAAAGGGTTTCAATTTATAAGGGTGTACACCTTCGTGAATATGTCCAGAATAGCTTTAATTTACAAGAAATAAATAACAAAATAAAATGAAATTTTAACTGTTCGTATGCCACTTCCGTGCAGTGATAATTTCGATAGCTGAATAGGGTTCGCCTCTTCATTTTTGTGGTTAATATATTGTCCTCGACAAATAAGTCATACTGAACGATTAAGTACATCTAGTTAATAAAATCTCGCCTTGATATGATAACTTCACTCATGTCATTCGTAATAAAACTGTACAAAAATAAGAAGCGGTAACTCCCCTCCCATCCCCCTTTTCCCATCTGACTGGCAAACGGATTTCAAGTATGCAGCAGTGAGAAACATTCCACCACAATGTTGAGCTACAACATACATGCTCAGCATTGCTGCGACAAACGTAATCCGGTAGTGAATTGGGCCAGACTTACCCCCCCCCCTTTTTTTCCACAGGACGGTCGTCCTTTTTAAGGTGTTCGTAAAGTGTTGTCCGATTCACAAGCTATCAAAATCCACCCAATGTGGTTGTTTTGGGAAATTTTCTTGCAAATGGGACTGATGGTGTTCCTGCAAGGAAATATTTAGTTTTGGTATTGATGATACAGATAGTAGTATAGGGCAAGTTGTAGCTCCGTGGTGTTTATCTAAGAGATATTAACGCTTTCAGACACACTTTAATTTACTGTTTCAGGTGTCAAAAACAAGAAACTTCATGAAGCGTGCTGTATTTAAGTCGACACAACACTCGTTTTGTTGGGGCCTCAGTGGCTGAGCGGTTAGACTGCTCGCCTTCCACCAAGGCGAATCGGGTTCAATCCCCGGCTTTCGTAAGTGGGAATCATGCCAGACGATGCCGCTGGTTGATGGGTTTTCTCGGCGATCTCCCGTTTACTCCCACCTTCGCATTCCGGCGGTGCCCTATTTCAACCTCGCTTCACTCTCATCGGTTCTGAAGACCTCGCTGTATCGACTCGCCTCCCCGTATCTACCCTTCCCTCCCTTCCCCTCACACACACGCTACACTTGTCTGGGAAAATTGTTAAATATACGACAAAATTATGACCTTCGCGCGTTAACTGCGCTCAATCTTTAAATTACTGCAGATTAATAAAACTTCCGTTTCATTTTACCGAGAAAAATCTGTACTGACTGATTTTTTTCCTTCTTTATTGGTACTAGTTATGCTGGTCTGGTGCTCTGTCGGGAATTTGTTCAGAGAACTTTAACCAAGGCATTGATTTTCCGCTCAAGGTGTTACAACAACAAAGGACACACTTTGGCTTGACAAGTAAGGAACAATCTGCCCATGCATGGAAACAAATANCAAGGTGTTACAACAACAAAGGACACACTTTGGCTTGACAAGTAAGGAACAATCTGCCCATGCATGGAAACAAATAAGTCGAGTAACTGTCGCTGCATCACGCCATCAGCAGACAATTAACCTATAAAACTGCATCTTCAAAGTAGTTGCCGACAGCAACTTCCACAGAAAGGCACTGACTACATTTGGGAATGTATATTAACAGGCCACTGAACTTTTTTATCGTAGCTAAGACATTATTTTTAATCATTGCTAACATGAAATCTTTGAGAATATTTCAGAAACAGGTAACCTTAAAGAATACTTTTATACACACATCTACCTGAGCAGGACGTTGCTCCTTCATATTCCTAATAATAATAATGGCGTGTGGGGAGTGCACCCAGGGCAAGGCAACACCCTCCGAGTGACGGTCTTTCCAGCTGGGACCCGTAGGTGACCGTCATTCCCGGGCATGACAGAAATGAGACCCTAGAATGGAGCGGCGCTGGAATGCAAGGGCGGGGGAAACGGGAGTACCCCGAGAAAATCCGCTGGCAAGCGGCATCGTCCAGCACGATTCCCACATGCGAAAGTCCGGGAGTGAACCCGCCGGGGATCGAACCCGGATCGCCGTGGTGGGAGGCGGGCGCCCTGGCCACTACGCCACCGCTGCCCCCTTCATATTCCTATTAGCGTGCTGTCCTGCCAGGTAGTAAAACGTACAAAATTATGACAATCGAAATAGCTTGTCATAAATGCATCACAGTGGCAAAACATTGTTCATAACACCCCGAAAATACGCGTACCACGGAATTTTTAAAAATATAGAAGTGGAAAAGCCACTTATTCCATGAACTTCAGCCACACACGCCAACAAAATGGCGTCACTGGCCCGCAACACGGTGGAACGCCGTTCGCCAATTAGCTCATGGTAACTTATTTTCCAACTGGTATCACAGCGTAAGGAACTTTTCGCAGCAAGTAGTAGCCAACCAGACACAAAACCCGTTCCCAGAGACTCGCACAGCCAATCAGATGATGGGTACGCCCACATCAAGGGAGCCCCCACGCCACTTCGTCTCTATCTTCTTGTCAACTCTGTGTATGAGCTGCCGCCCTCAACACTGAAATAAGGATAGGTCTGAATATTTTATCTTATCATAGTTTGTGTTTAAAGAAAAAAGAAAGTTAATTTTGAGCTTGAACTTTTCTATATGTCATCGATTTAATTGGGAACGCAGGAAGATTTCAACGACTAAGATTAAAACAAAGAAAATTGAAATATTAATCGCAGGAAGAGGAAGCATTTACTCTAAATGTGCTCTCGCCATTCGTACAAAACATCTGCAATTGACACATTGTCACGCTGAAGTATAAATTACACCCGATAACTGTAATCATTACGTGAAGCCAGGCGGAGCTGGCACACTCACAACGAATAGACAATTATACAGAAGCGACAACGTATGTCAATGGTGCCTTTAACTTAAACGAACTTTGTTTTTTTTTTAGTTGTGTGTTGCTTTCGAATATGCAACGTGTCTGGCTGTGTCTGCCATGCTCTGTACTATTTCCCATCGGTAGGGACCTGCAAAATTCCCGTTTATTTTCTTTCTGCCAGGAGAATAAACACCGAGTAGTACTCCCGTCCGATTTCCGCCACTGGCCAAAAAGTTCATGTGTTCATGCTACAAGATTACTGTTGGCCAGTAGTAAAGGCTCGGCGATACAGTATCCAGTCTCCAGTATCGCGGTAAAACAGGTAAATGACTCCTATTGTACTCAGGTATGCAGGCCTGTAGGACAGAGAATTCTCGCCTGTTTCATTTATCTATTAGATGATCCAGTATTCGGCATATTATAAACCAGACGTTGAATGGTGGAAAGCCTTGCACATTTAAATGGCGTTGCGCCATGATCTCAGGATTTGCTACCGACGGCCATGCCGCGTTGACATACTCGGCGGTCTCATGAACTCTGAGTTAGTCAGCGTCGGGCAAGGTCAGTACTTGGATGGGTGACCGTTTAGAACTACAATGTGCCGTTGGCAAGCACACCATAAGCAATCGAAAAGGCATATATATATCAGCAGGAGGTACGACCCTTGGGATGTAAACTCTACACAAACCGAAAATGCAACCAGGAGTTGCGTTTTTTTATCGTCGTNATCAGCAGGAGGTACGACCCTCGGGATTTAAACTCTACACAAACCGAAAATGCAACCAGGAGTTGCGTTTTTTTATCGTCGTGGTTCGCGGCTGGAGTTGGCCGCACACACAACATCTGCACACTTAGTTATTCTGTGACACTTGTCAGCCGGCGGTGGGTTACGGAGTGCTTGCCAACTTGCAAACGTGAGAACAGAATCATCGTGCAGTGCCGGATGGCAACTGGTATGTCCGCGTGAGCCGGTGACTAATAGGTTGCAGATGTTTAGCTGTTTCTCACAGCCGGAAGGGCGCAAAAACTTTCCTGTCGGTAAACCCACCTGACGGAATTCTAGGTATAGTAACATTGAGTAAAGATGAATCTAAAGTGGCCGTGGGATAGGAACAAGTCTGATCAGTTTTTTTTTTTTGTTAGTTCTTGGGATGATTCAGATGAGCGCTAGTATTCTCGACTTGGAGGAGCCGGTAGCTGACGACGCAGCAGACAAAATTCCTCGCCACCCCCTGCGTTGTTACTAGTTCTTCAGCCAGCAAATGCAGGTCATTTACCCTGACCGCCCCCCTTCCACACTCAATGATAGTAATGCGTTACTTTCCTCGAAAGAGTGGGCAAACCGGTGGTTTTCGAAATACAACCAATTCATACGATATTTAAAGGTTTTAAAATGTTTTCTCCCATGATGAAAGTAACTGAACTATAACTCTTTGCATAATAGTGCCCACCACTTAAGTTGACGTGTGGTGGCTACTCAGGGGAACGTAACATTCCAAGAATTAGGGCAATGGCACAGGTAATTAGTATAATAATAAATTAAGGCGTGAGTCCCAAGTTCGACAGTCATTCTAACTGTAAATATTGCTATCTTTACGTAGAAGTAATATGCCACTCAGCTCGTTTGCCGCCCGCCATCTAATCTGGCGAGCACTGTATAACAGTGGCAATTTTTTCTTTGCCTTTCTACCTTTCTCATTGATATTCTGAAGTACAATGATATTCTTAAGTTTCACTTAACTATGGTGTGAATTGCAAGTAATTTCATGATGAAAAGTACTAGTTACACTCATATGTTTTTTATTATTGCAAGTATTTGATTATAAATGAGCAGTACTTATAAATAACTCATATCTGATTACTGAACACCTCTATTGGTTCACTAACAGAGTCGGAACTTACTTTAACAGAGCGTGAATAAGACAAGTAACTTACTGAGGGAACATGTACTCTAATGCAGTTATGTTAATTTAATTGACTTATAACAGTTTTACATGATTTATTTATTTGTAATTAACAGAATTCTGGTCACTATTTGGCCGCATGGAATGCTACTTCTGGAGACTCCAAAGGCATAGCAAATAACGTGTCTTAAGAAACTTAGAACATGAGAAACTACGTCCTTTTCCAGATTATACTGCGATAACAACAGGTTCCAAGGTGTTCGTTTCCACTACGCGTCCTGAACACAGAAGGAGAAAAGCCAACAGAAACGGATATGAAAACTTTCAAAGAACTGAGCGTCGTGTAGAGCCGGCTTCATTGTCTCCTACTGACACCACTGTTTTACCACTAACACTATTAGTGTATATATACAACGCACAATACTGAAATATAGGCCATTCGCGGTTACTTCACACTTTTCTGAAGCCCTGTTAAAGTTCTACTAGTTCTACTTTTGGTTACTGATTACGTATCCTTCCGCTACATGTAAACATAAACACTGCCATGTGACTTCTGCGTTTTAACTGTCAAATACTTTACTTTTTTTAGCTNTAACAACAGGTTCCAAGGTGTTCGTTTCCACTACGCGTCCTGAACACAGAAGGAGAAAAGCCAACAGAAACGGATGTGAAAACTTTCAAAGAACTGAGCGTCGTGTAGAGCCGGCTTCAGTGTCTCCTACTGACACCACTGTTCTACCACTAACACTATTAGTGTATATATACAACGTACAATACTGAAATATAGGCCATTCGCGGTTACTTCACACTTTTCTGAAGCCCTGTTAAAGTTCTACTAGTTCTACTTTTGGTTACTGATTACGTATCATTCCGCTACATGTAAACATAAACACTGCCATGTGACTTCTGCGTTTTAACTGTCAAATACTTTACTTTTTTTAGCTNTTCCGCTACATGTAAACATAAACACTGCCATGTGACTTCTGCGTTTTAACTGTCAAATACTTTACTTTTTTTAGCTGTTCAAAGAATTGTGTCATATTTCGAAAACAATTTCGTACGAACGTTCACAATGTAGAACTATAACCATATTTAGAACAGCATTATGACCTTTTAACAATGTATGTATTGACGACAGTTCTTGCGGTTATTATTTTACATTGTTAACATATTCGTTGTACATGACTAAGCACATTATACACGTAATACACGTTAATATTTTGCCCCGAATGTGTTTAACCTTTTTTCAATTGTGGGGGAAATAACTGTAGTATTTAACATCTTGTTTTTGATATGTGTTGGATTATTTCGTTAAAAGGACGGTCTCTATTGGAATAAAAATTAAAAAGAAGGTAAAACCAGTCCAACGAAAATATACAGTGAATTCAAGCACGCAACTCGTGTCGCTTACTTTTTGTATATAGCAGCGATAAACTTAAAATATAATGGTGAACATACATACAAATAGGTCTACCGTAATTTTTACTTCTCTAGTATTTCTATGCATAGATACTTACTGTTTTCTGGGTTTATTTAATTGTTTACTTAAATTTATCTGGCTGGGCTTAGAATTTTGTTGGGATTGTGGCGAATATTCAAATCACAGAAACGTAAGCATGTTACACAATTGTGTTTTAAAAACCTTGGGCAAAGTTACAACATTGTGATAAAAAAACAGACGTAACTTTAAAGTAATTAATTTCGTCGTAAAAACAGTTTACGTTTAAATTGCATGAACGTCGCACGTCCAATATTTGCAATCACACACACACATTTGCCCAAAGTAACGTAATGTCAACAATACTCTTTCACGCACAGTAGTCACGACGCAGATTATGCTACAGTATATTTATTCCTGCCGTAGAAAAAAAGATGTATCACAATATTGTTACTTGCCTAGGTAGGTTTTTAAAACGCAACATGCACAAACTTGATGTGGTAATTTTAAGTAATTTTCACAAGAAGAGCAAGTAACACTTCGTTCAGCAACACGCCATGTCATGTCGCCAGCCGCCACTTCTGCTTACTTCGGATTCGTAACCGTCCCGCCATCACATCGTAATATATTAAAATAAGTATTCAAAAAATAAAGTCTCGTTTCAGTTGAATTACAAATTCAAAAATCATTATTTTGGCTGTAATAAGTATGAAATGTGCTAAAATCGAAAATATGTGTAATTTTCCTGCTACTACTAGCGGTGCGAAACTTCCCGAAAGAGAGAGATAAAGAGAGAGAGAGCGCGCGACAAACTCTGTTCCATCTATTCTAGTTTTTTCCTCCAGCGAAAAAAAAAACACCATGTCACTACGGCCTACGCACCGTAATTTGCGCTGGTATTTTTTGATGTAACAATGAAATATGTTTCCTCCAGTGCTACTAAAAAATTTAATATATCAATAGGAACCGTTTAATTTACAAATAGCATACCAAAAAACCATGTGAAAATATTTTAACTGTGAACTATTTATTACTAGCCGTTATCAACACATCGCAGCTCTCACTGTTTTTAATACGTGTTGAATAAGAAATAAATATTACAAGTTATAGAAGATACTAAGTTAAAATTTTATTTATCAAAGATATAATACTTTAAAGTTAATCACAGTGTTAACCATTTGCAGTATACAAGTTAATTAGAAAACAGGTTAACATGTTACTCCTAGGGTGATTTTTCAATGGTTCGTTTCACAACATCCGAAGAAACCGTGAATGTACTATACGTGTGTGACCTCGCGATGCTGTCAATTATTTATTTTCCGCTGACTTAATGTGGTGCAATTTCCTTTTTCACTGGCCTACACTCCATTCTCAAACAGTTTTTACTAACTCGTGATACTTTATGGTGGACTAGTTACACTCCTCTTAGGTTAAAAATAGGGTGGAAATGGAGGCGTGTTTGTGTCGAGGACACTGCCGTAGGTTTCGGGTCAAAACGTCTACGTTAGAGAATGTGCCTAATATTTTATTTGGCATACGGGAATGAAATGTAAGTAACCAAACGGATGCTTGGCTTTTATGGCTTAAATCGACAGATATAAACAAGATATTTCGTTTAGCACCAAAGTCAGTACAAAAGCACATCGGAATGGTGAGATATACCGTCCGTCAATTTTTGCCCACACTCAAAATTGCCACCAGGCGCCGCAGACTCCCACCCTTGCCTCGCGCATGCGCGGTGTTAACTAGGTGTCATGGTCGTATCGTTATCCTATACCCAATCAGACCAAACCACATTTACTTTAATTGTGCTTTTAGTCCCGAAGTTATAATGTTGGAATTTATCACACTGCAAACACGTTATATCGCCATTTCCATTCCTGTACCACATGTGTCGGTCTGATTTCAAACATGTATTCACGTCAAAAAGACAGGTTTTGGAGCGAAATATATTGTATCGATCACAGCATTATCTCTAAAACAATTAGTGGACGAGAAATTCTAGTATNAGGTTTTGGAGCGAAATATATTGTATCGATCACAGCATTATCTCTAAAACAATTAGTGGACGAGAAATTCTAGTATGATTTTTAATTAGTAGTGAGGAAAAAGAGGGCTCAAAACGTATTTCATATGCTGGGTGATGCCAATATTAAACAAGTATAACGCAAGTTACATTCTCTGAAAATCCAGAAACGTTCACGTTTGGCACTGCCATCGCGGTGCAAATTAAACGCGCAGCTGCTTTGCTGAAAATACAGTTCAAATCCAAAAATTGGTTCGTTGCAGCACTAAACAAATTAATTTATCTGTGGGTCGCTAAGCGAATATACACAAAAATACCCCCATTGAATCGGTGTTGCAAGACCGGTGGCAACAGACTCAAAATAATTCAGTCGTCGGCACATTGCTAAGTTTACCAGTAAAATTAGCCAACTACTGCAGTCTATAAGAAATAAGGATATGTCAGACCTGCACTGTACTAAAGACCGATATTTAGCAGTCAACCTAAAGCAGGGAGCTGCTAGCCCATGCTGGTTACCATTTTCCTAAGAATAATTAAATAGGCTAAGTTTGTATCAAACAACGCTCTTAGCACGATCAAAGGAATCTCGAACAAAACCAAACAGTAATATAAATTAAAGTTGTATCTGTTGAATGGATACGTGCTGTTTTCTCCGCGATCTTTCTTTAATTGAGTGGTCAGAACAGGCACATATAGCATCAGCCCAATTGAAACATTAACTTGTCAACGCCGGCAAGACAGCAAACGCTCCTTGTTACAATGCAAATTGGACCTCTTGAGCTATCACCGCTGTGGAAAACCATTCCGCACTGATCGTATCTCCTCCTGCTTACAACAGATAGCATCTGAGAAGTATCAACCAGGCTCAACAGTTCTCCAGCTTCTCCCACTCTTAGCGACTTCCATAATTTTAGCACCGCTATAACTCATCCAGTTTGCCGATTTCATTCTTCCGCCTCTCAAGGCCCCGATGTTAAGAGCCGCTCAAATCTCTCCACACAAACACATTCTCTCTCTATCTCTCTCTCTCACACACACACACACACACACACACACACACACACTTGTGCACACTCTTCCGCGTCCTTTCTTCCCTGCTTTTTTTTCTCCATTGCTTTCTACAAAGTTCCCTTTTCAGTATGAGGTCCTTCTAGTTATAGTACATTCATGGGTACTTCGAAGTTGGATCTAACTTTCCTGAAACCCTACTCAAGTTCTACTTCCAGGTTATTTCTCCGCCTCTGCAAGCAAAGCTTAGCTATGTATAAAAAATTACACCCAAAGGACAACGCACCGTATTTGTGCGTACTCTGTTTAATATTTTTAATGAGAATTATATCTTACTAGGCATTACCAACACACTTATTTTCTCCCTGGTTTTATCCATATTAGTTATGAATGAAATAGGTTAATTTACAAACAAAAAGTTAAAGCACAATTTAAACAAATATAAGATACTTTCATATTAATATAAGTACAAAACGCGTGCGACTCATGACATACTTAGTAAATAACCAAACACGTCATACATAGAGTCATTTTTCAAAGTTTTGATTCGAAAGGTGTGCAGATACCGCAAATATGCAATAAATATTATTAACTTAATTATATTGCGTTCCCCTCTAAAATTGTTCATGCTTTATTCACATTGGCGCGACGGCCAGGTCATTCTCAATCAAGTAGCATGTAACGTCAAAGCGACAGAAACCACAGGCGCGATGCACGTTCGTGTTGGAATCCCATAGCCCCGACACGGCAGCCAATCAAATACAATGTAAATCTGACGTAAGCCCGACAAATTTTGCCGTCCTCACCAGCAGTTTTAGATAAGAAATTATTTATGTTTTCACCGTGTCATACAGCACGACAGATAGTACAACCTTGCAAAACGAAATTATTTGAGAAGCTTTCCCTACAGTCGCAAATATGCGGCTTAAAAGAGATGACAAATATGGAACTTTTTAAATATAACTCGTAACAATAACAATTTTACTTTCGTTTATACAGACTATAACATCTGTAATCTATGTCACCATCATGTATTCCAATTTTCCCGTCCCCCACCGCCTTTGAAACAAGCTTAGGCAATCAGCACATTTTAACTGGATTCTAAGAACTCTGCTCTTCTTGTCGCGCAACTGAACGGTCGGGCTGTAAATGCAAGCAGACACACTGAAAATATGATTGTCGTGTCGTAGTTGTGGTTTTTGTCGTATCGTGATGTGTTCGTCAGGGCTATGTGACTCCTGCATTGAAATAAAAATAACTTTTAACATGGTTGCATCGCGGATGCGACACTCGTAAAAAACGAGAGTATTTTGTTACTATTATAGTGGTGTCAGAATTCAGTTGGTAGTTTTGGGATGAACAAGCGACAACGAAGAAACCAGAGCTATACGACCCGCGTCAGAAAACATACCGGAACAATCAAAATAAATATTTTCATCTAAAAATAAATTATTTTACGTGCGTGTACGGTTACTTCACTTGTTTTAAGCTCTCCTGAAATTCTACTTCCAGGATATTCCTCCGCCTCATGCAAACAAAGCTTAACAGGGTCTATAAAATTACACCAAAAGGACAACGTACCGCATTCGTGCGCACTCACATTAATAATATGTATCTGGCATGAGAACTATTTCAGGCATTGCCAACACACCTATTGTATCGCTGTTTTTATTCGTATAAATTATAAACGAAATATTGTAATTTATATATAAAATATTGACAAAAATTCAATTTAACCAAAAATAAGGTATNTATAAATTATAAACGAAATATTGTAATTTATATATAAAATATTGACAAAAATTCAATTTAACCAAAAATAAGGTATTTTTATGTTAACACAAGTATAAACGCTTGTGATACATTTAATATTTTAGAAACAACTAAACACGTCTTACTAAGGTAATTTTTCAAAGGTTCTATTCAAAAAATGTTAAAAAACCGCAAATAGACAATATATGTACGCGCATGTATTTTCGTTTATAACAGTTCGTCCCCTTACACACTAGAAAACACACAAGTCCTTCTGATTCACATGTTACATGCAGCCATCGGTTGCAATAAAATTGGTTTGCATGCATATCGTTTCGCGTCAGTCGTGGCACCGTGTTTTCATTACAGCGAGGATATTGTCCGTCGAGTCACTGCCGTCCTGCCAATGAAAATCCAGGACTAGTGCCTCTTCGTCGCCAACGCTACCTGTCCATTGTATTATCTACGTATGAGATTGCAGTTAAATTTCAAAACATTCCAAATAATTTTTTTTCACTTCCCAACGTACGTGTCTCCGCGTTTTACAGAAAGCGTTTTTCATATATCTTCAACTCTTCACTGATACCTCTCGCTCATAGGGGTTCATATTTCATTTTCCCTCTTAAAAATGTTCCACTTGCAGTTTTTGTTCCTATCACTTGTGCGCAGCTTTCGTTCCACACGTTTGCTCATATTTCATGAACTAGTCCAACCAGTTTTACACTAGTATAAACGTCATGCACACGCATGTCCGAGTACTGAATCAGACTCCTGGTTCCCACTTGGCAAACAACCACAATTACTCTCCAGCCACTACAGAATGGGTCATGAGAGTAAAAAGATTCGCAAGTGTTACCTTGTTCTACCTACAACAAAGAAAGAAAACCAGTAGCGTTATCACAGTAATCGCTTAAGCGCCATTACAGTTATAGGTTTTAATCGTACTTGTTTACTCTCGTAGGAGAGTAAAGTACAATTATTAAGGGATTGGTTTTAAGNACAGTTATAGGTTTTAATCGTACTTGTTTACTCTCGTAGGAGAGTAAAGTACAATTATTAAGGGATTGGTTTTAAGCTGGATTTGAAAAATACAAAACATTAGTTAAAGACTATGTGAAACTTCAAATTTGTCTGGAAAAGAGCAGTAGTAAGAAAAGATAATTATAAAAATATGGCCAATACTTTTGTTAAAATAAAACCATGTGGAAAGCCCGCAGTTTGAAATAGTCTGCGTAAAAAAAATACTCTTATGTTTGCCACGTAGCAAAAAACCATTTCTTGACGTGAATGCGTCTTTAAAATCAGACCGAGNAAAAAAATACTCTTATGTTTGCCACGTAGCAAAAAACCATTTCTTGACGTGAATGCGTCTTTAAAATCAGACCGAGACATAGGGTTACCAAGAATGAAACGACCATTTAACGTTTGCCGGGTGATCCATTCTGACACTATAAATTAGTGATTAATAAAACGATTGGAATAAATGTGGTCTCTTTCGATAGGTGTAGGACTTCGGTGCCAGCGTGACCTTGAGCTGGCACCGCGCATGTGCGTGGACCAGGTGGGGACCCGCGGCGTCTTGACAGTTTTGGGCCTGGGCGGAAACTTCCTGGCCATTTATCTCGTGAATCCGATGTGCTAGCGCGCTGATTTTGGTGCCAAACGAATTCGCCTGGAGTTTTTGATATAACTCATAAANACAGTTATAGGCTTTAATCGTACTTGTTTACTCTCGTAGGAGAGTAAAGTACAATTATTAAGGGATTGGTTTTAAACTGGATTTGAAAAATACAAAACATTAGTTAAAGACTATGTGAAACTTCAAATTTGTCTGGAAAAGAGCAGTAGTAAGAAAAGATAATTATAAAAATATGGCCAATACTTTTGTTAAAATAAAACCATGTGGAAAGCCCGCAGTTTGAAATAGTCTGCGTAAAAAAATACTCTTATGTTTGCCACGTAGCAAAAAACCATTTCTTGACGTGAATGCGTCTTTAAAATCAGACCGAGACATAGGGTTACCAAGAATGAAACGACCATTTAACGTTTGCCGGGTGATCCATTCTGACACTATAAATTAGTGATTAATAAAACGATTGGAATAAATGTGGTCTCTTTCGATAGGTGTAGGACTTCGGTGCCAGCGTGACCTTGAGCTGGCACCGCGCATGTGCGTGGACCAGGTGGGGACCCGCGGCGTCTTGACAGTTTTGGGCCTGGGCGGAAACTTCCTGGCCATTTATCTCGTGAATCCGATGTGCTAGCGCGCTGATTTTGGTGCCAAACGAATTCGCCTGGAGTTTTTGATATAACTCATAAAACCAAGTATCCGTTTCGTTACTTCCATTTCATTCCCACATCCCAAAGAAAAAATTACCCGCTAACGCAGACGTGCCCACGTAAAGCCCGAGGTAATATCTCTGACACAGCCACACCCCTATGTATTTTCTTTTTCTATCAGCTCTCGGCGGATTTAGCTTTGAATTACAAACTTTCCAGAAATTATCTATTCGCGTTTACTTCACACTTTTTNTCGTGAATCCGATGTGCTAGCGCGCTGATTTTGGTGCCAAACGAATTCGCCTGGAGTTTTTGATATAACTCATAACACCAAGTATCCGTTTCGTTACTTCCATTTCATTCCCACATCCCAAAGAAAAAATTACCCGCTAACGCAGACGTGCCCACGTAAAGCCCGAGGTAATATCTCTGACACAGCCACACCCCTATGTATTTTCTTTTTCCATCAGCTCTCGGCGGATTTAGCTTTGAATTACAAACTTTCCAGAAATTATCTATTCGCGTTTACTTCACACTTTTTTAATAAAACCTTTGAAAAATCACTTCATGTATTGCGTGTTTGGTTGTATCCTAAATATGTTATCTATCACGAACGGTTTGTACTTGTGTTGACGTAAAAAATATTTTTAAAAGCCTTATTTTTGGTGAAACTAAATATTAAATTATAGTTCATGTAGGTATTTTAATAATTTAATTTATAATTAATATAAATAAAACAGAGATAAAACAGACGTGTTGGTAATGCCCAGAATGTTCTTATGCAAAATATTATCACACTGAGTGCGCACGAATGCTGTTAAGCTTAGTTTGCATGAGGTGGAGGAATATCCTGGGAGTAGAACTTGAGCAGGATTTTAAAAAAGTTGGAAGCAACCGTGCATGGACTATACTTTTAAATTTAACGCAGCGTCATTCAATTTCCGTCCGCTTGATGGCATTCCAAGTGGGCGAACGAGTGGCGGAAATAAAACAAGAAGGGTTTTATCACACTTATCTTCCGCCCCGTCAGCTCGAGCTGAGCGACTGACGGCCGAAAATGGCGAAGAGCGCTCCACTCTGTCAGGGACAGCCCCAGCGGCGAAACGCGGGCGACCTTGTCGCTAATGAACCTGGCGGACGAGGCTTCGCGCAAATCCCGCCCAATCAGCGATCGCGGCAGGAATTACGAAGCAAGGCGCTGGCCCGCTCCGCCCTTAAGTAGCGGGTGTTGGCGCCTAGCGAGTGGCCAGCCATTAATTACGAGAGCGCCCCCGGGGGCACTTCGTTACCTCGGCTGTAAAATGCGGCCAGGGGAAAATTACGCCATGATGTATGAACACTGCGGGAAGGAAAAATACCGCATAATTAAAGGATATAGATCAGTATATTCTCAACGCTAGGCGCTGCAGAAAGGCTTTGCTAGATGTGGAAGAGGGGTGTGGATGGAAGTTAGCAAACTGGATGTACACTGTACGACAGGAGAGCAAGAACGAAATATCACACAAACGTAAACGGTGACAGAGACAAATGTGTGTGTGTGGGGGGGGGGGATGGTAAACTTTATTTGCATTCGAAATAGCACATATGTATTTCGATGCGGTCCAGATCCTAAATTGCTCATACTGAGCGATAGAGTTCGTCGTACAGCCCCACTACCAACAAGAAAGATACTGAGCACTTTCCGTCATATACAGATGTAATAATTTAGGCATTGCAACGAACAATTTGTTATTTATATTTATTTTGAACCGTGCAGTATTAGAAAATGCATTGTATTTTCTTGAATCCAATTTTTGAACTGGCCATCCAAATTATTAAAATAGTATGAATATAAAGTGTAGTGTCCTAATACAGTAATTTATGCGCATTTAAGCTACATAAGTATTGGTATACATTTATTTCATACACAGTACATATATCATCTTAAAAAAAATTTGATTTTGGCAAATAATTTTAGCGTATTGTGTGGTTTATAGTGGTATAAAAATAGTTATCTAATTTAACTACAATTCAATATGTTGAATTTAATTGGTTGAATTCAATAACATACTANTGGTATAAAAATAGTTATCTAATTTAACTACAATTCAATATGTTGAATTTAATTGGTTGAATTCAATAACATACTATATCTGAACGTGTGTAATGGCCTTAAGAATATTCTACCACCTACACGGCTAGATAATGCCATAATATTACCAGACTTCGGTGAATAACATTTTGAATACAAATCTCTACATCATATAAAACCAAACCTAACGCATATAAACCCAACAAAGCNTGGTATAAAAATAGTTATCTAATTTAACTACAATTCAATATGTTGAATTTAATTGGTTGAATTCAATAACATACTGTATCTGAACGTGTGTAATGGCCTTAAGAATATTCTACCACATACACGGCCAGATAATGCCATAATATTACCAGAATTCGGTGAATAACATTTTGAATACAAATCTCTACATCATATAAAACCAAACCTAACGCATATAAACCCAACAAAGCNTTCGGTGAATAACATTTTGAATACAAATCTCTACATCATATAAAACCAAACCTAACGCATATAAACCCAACAAAGCAGGTTCAAAGTAAATTTAGATTCATAATCGGAAACACTGAAGAAAAGATAAATGCTAAGACCAAAGTGGAAGGATTAGGAGATACTTGACATTGCGGTACTTTTCGTTGTTGGGGGTGATGGCCATGTTATGAATTTGATTGTTTTACCGTAAACTGTTCGGAAATTACTGCCAACTATGCTTATATGTGGGTTTAGTACGTATTTGTCGCAAGCGCAGTGCGTCTCTAGACTAGCGTGCGTAAGCAGGCCTCGCTCTGTGTCGTACAGGTGGAATGACAGAGCATGAGACTCGTCCCCACCAGGATGCCAGGTGAAAGTAGACCAGAAGGAGTATGAGAAAACCAAGGTAGAATGACAAAGACTGAGACTCTTTCCGCCAGGATGCCAGGTGAAAGGAGACCAGAAGGAATATGAAAAACTAAGGTGGAATGATAGAGCATGATGAGAGAAGTTACATGATGGGGCAATGAACTCGAACATTTTTCAGGCAAGATGAATGGTGATAGCATGGTGGGATATCATGGAGAAACCCCTCCACATGGAATGCAAGAGCATGAAGTGGGGACATCCAGTAAAGGAATGAGAGTGTGAGAAAATAAAGGAGATCGGGAGGACTCTGAGAAAACCCCCACATGGAATGCAAGAGCGTGAAGCCTGGCATCATAGTGGGGAGCTGGGAGGGATAGCCTGGGGTCCTGGCAGGGACCTGGGTGGGACAGCAAGGAGGAAACTCTCCACAAGCGGGAGTGATAGGTGTCATGCGGCATGGCATGGGTCACTACCTCGTCCTCACTGCACAGTAGAGGCATGTATGTGCGCATATAGTATACTGCACACCTCCCGAGAGTTGTACAGATGCTCATTTACTGGCAGTGATCATGTACTACCGGATTATGGGCCAGCGCCCAATGAGCTACATCGTCACAGTCCTCACTGTATCCTCCCACACACAGAATGCAAGAGCATGAAGTGGGGACATCGAGGAAGGACGAGAGGCAGGAAGGAGACTGAGAGAACTCTGAGGCAACCCCCAACCCCGGATATTCTGGCATCCTGGCGGGGACCTGGGGGGGANGGAAGGAGACTGAGAGAACTCTGAGGCAACCCCCAACCCCGGATATTCTGGCATCCTGGCGGGGACCTGGGGGGGATAGCATGGATAAAACCTTGGGGACCTGGGAAATATAGCATGCAGAAAACCCTCCTCATGGAATGCAAGAGCGTGCAGTGGAGATATTCGTTGGGAAGGAATGAGAGAGCGTGATAAAATAAAGGAAATCTGGAGGACTCTGAGAAAAAACCCACACGGAATATAAGAGCATGAAGTAGGGAAATCCAAGGTGGCAACCATTGGCCAGGAATGACAGAGTGGGAGGGGAAATCTAGCATGNAAGAGCATGAAGTAGGGAAATCCAAGGTGGCAACCATTGGCCAGGAATGACAGAGTGGGAGGGGAAATCTAGCATGGCTGACGTCGGCAAGGAATGACAGAGCAGGAGGTTGCTGTGTGGCATCATCCATATGGCCACCGGCTCGTCCCTTCGTCCCCGCCAGGATGCCAGGTGGGCCAGAAGGGATCATTTCTTATTACTGTCGTATATTGTATAATAGGAAGAAAATTGCGATGGACGAGCTGCGTAGTCTACATAACAGTACAGATCACAGTTATCGTGTCTTTCCTTCCCCACGAATTGATGTCTTAAAAGATTGCTATCTTGCGTAGCATTGAATCTGCACCAACTAGTGGACAAAATATTGGTACCTGGAGCCATAATGATAGCGCAGATACTGGTTCCAGTCGCAGAACAAGTCACGCGAGTAAGGATGAATGAGTGGTTCTCGAACAAGCAGCACGCCGGCCGTGACGTCGCCAGCACAAGTACATCACGCAGGAACAAAGAGCAAACAGTGGCTGTCCTTGGTACATATGGACATTAATTACAATGTTAACTAACTCACTCTTGTTCCTTGAAGCGTAATGATAAAGAGTGGACGTTTCAAGGATTTGATTTGTTCTTCCGGCCTAGAGACCTAGAGCGGAATGATGAATTCCTTGGTGTTTGCTCGTTGTAGAGCATTAAAGTTTTCAATATTACACATCAGCAGCTAAAGATGAACTCATAGCATCCGTCGCACCCGTCAGTCGCCCGTCCGTCAGTCAGTCATCCATCTGTTTTTTCGTCCGTCAGTTGAAAGCGATTCTCAACAATATGTCGTCCGTCAATCCTTCTGTACCGGAAAATTTCAGTGTGACAACTTAACATCGTGATCTTTCTTTAGTTGGAGGTATATTTTTGTTGGCAATACATTTTCAAGAGGAAAACATTTTGGCTAGATAATATTTTTACGCGATAAGAATTTATACTGAATTATTATTTACATTTTAAATTCCTGAATTTACCACCAAAGATAAATAAACACATATCCACCGCCTTGAATTTTATTTCAAAGTGCGTATTCGCGTCTACGACATGTCGTCAGAAGGCGGTGGCTCATCTGTCGGTCCGTCGGAAATTAAAGTTTGAGAAATATATTACGGATTGACAGATAGAAAAAAAAAAGTTGCCCTGCGATTGGTTGAAGATCGTGACCGCCCGACAGACGGGTGACTTACGGATGCCACGGATGGTTGTGAGTCCAGCTCAACTTGACGTCGCGAGTATAAAAGCCTGTCTACTATCGGCCATGCTTGTGGACGTGGACGCGTCTGAATCTCGACGTCAAGTGACATCACATTATAGTAGTCCTAATATTGTCCAAAAATGCGTTGTCCGAAAGTGGGCTTTTAAAACCTGTCACGAGACCGCAGTAAATTCGACACATTATTTGTTGTTACGTAGTGATTTTCAAATATTGCTGAATTATCGATTGTTTAATTTTTGCGAAATAGGTGATTTGAATAGTTATTTATCTTTATGATATAGACCTTGACTGTTTTGTTTTAAATAAGTTCACCAACTAACATTCAAGAACTTTCTTTGAACTTTGCGTTTTCAAAAGTTTCATCCTTCATATTAAATAGTTCAGACCTAATGCAGACAGCACTACTTAGCATTTCATCAGGTTCGTCTTGAAAAAGCCAACCTTGTTCGTCCATTGTTTACATCTACAACGTGAATATTCCACAAAAGCGCACGCAAGTATCGGAAGTCTTCTTTTTCTACCATCTAAGAACACAACATGGGACAAAAGTTCAGTTTTTTTAATGCTTTGACCTGGGATACGGGAGATGGCGACAGCGCCATGACGTCAAAGGGTCACGTACACCATTATGTGTACCCTTGTCTTAAGGTACAGGTTGGGATGGCGCAATTGTACACAGGTGCCTTGCAGCTTGCTTCTGAATAGTCGCAATACCTTCAGTATACATCGGCTTCACGGTAATGACTCGCCGGTATACCTTGCAGCATTTCGCCAGTCGTTACTGACAGTACGGAAACGTTCAATAGCGTTCAGAAGAAATCTCAGCTAATAGGGACTATGCAGTGCGAGGAAACAGTTTACTCTGTTGCCTGTATAACCACAATAAAAATTGTACTTAATATTATACGTGCCACTTGATGCGAAAACCGTTATATCGCTCACTCTAAATCTGATTTAGTGAGAATTTCACTTTTTAAATCAGTTACCTGTCTTATTCAACAGACACTTCAACAAATTTAACTAATTAATTAGTGATAAAAATGCCGGTTTTTCTTCACTTATTGATTTAATGACATTTTCCACTGATTTATCAACCATTTCATTTACTGTTTTCAGTGATTTGTTTTTATTTGTTTTTTATAAGTTGAACAGCGTGTATCATATGAAATATCAACGCATAAACTCATAAGATATATATTTTTTAGATGTGTGTTTCTTCTTTTATAATACCATTTTACGAGGAACATCAACATTCAGCCTTCATTTAGATTTCACGTCTTTCATTTCGTTGTCACATAATCATTATAGCGCTTGGTTTGTAGGTTTAAACCAGGGTTGAGATGATTTAAATAACCTGATTTTAATCAGTGATTTAAATCGCNTAGCGCTTGGTTTGTAGGTTTAAACCAGGGTTGAGATGATTTAAATAACCTGATTTTAATCAGTGATTTAAATCGCGATTAAAATCAAGTGGTTTTTTTTTAATCGTTGATTTAAATCAATACCTTTTTTTAATGCAACAAAATCGACCAAAAAGTGTCAAGGGACTTCCCCGACATAAACTACGACGCACACATACTTGCAATGCTATGTTTATATACACAGTTCGGGTTTTCCCCGAAATGTAAACTCACGACTTAATGTGCTTTCGCCCGGTCATTCGTGATTGATCAGTGAAAGCGTGAATACAACTAAATGGCTGGAAGAAAAAAAAAATGCTGTATGGGTTTATTTTGATGAAAAAAAGTCTGCTTGCGGAAAGTTTAACAAAGCGGTGTGTAAAAGTTGTAATAAGGAGTTATTGGGTTTACTAGAGAGAATGAAAAAACATTTAGAAATATGTGTGGCAGAAAAGGATTGCAATCAGAACATCGACTCAGACGACGTCGGCGGCAGTGCCGCCGCGAGCGCGGGTAACTTACTATCTTTTTTATTAACAGTACTATGAGTTTTGTTTGTCGTACATTTTTATAACTTATGTAGTTATGTGGTGTGATTTATTTTATATCTTACAGTATCCGGCAGGATATCACGCCGCTCTNTTATAACTTATGTAGTTATGTGGTGTGATTTATTTTATATCTTACAATATCCGGCAGGATATCACGCCGCTTTCTTTGGCGGTAACGGATACCGCACGTTCGTATGAGATCAGGCCTTGTTGTTTGTAGAAAACTTACCAGGACATTTCTTTACAAGACATATTATTGTAGAGATGCTGGTTTTTATGTTTGTTTTAGGAGTAAACGAAAATGCTTGTGCCTCGGTGTCTTCTGCATCTGCTAGTTCCTTACCTAAAGCAAATCAGAGCGCTGGTTTAGGCCGAAAAAAACTAGATGACTACGTTGTAAAAACAGATGCCACGCAGAAACATCTTTTGGATTTGCAAGTAGCGAAGTATTTTTATGCAACTAATACCTCATTTCTGCACGCGGAGCACGAAGAGTTCAAGAAATTGATGAGTATGTTACGGCCAGGTTACGTTCCTCCAAATCGATTTGATATTGGTGGCAAGCTGCTCGATGAAATTTTCAAGGACGAACAAAACAAAAGTAGATCAGATTTAGAGAATAAAACTGTAACCTTGTCAATTGATGGGTGGTCTAACATACGAAACGACCCTATCATTTGCACGTGTGTCTCAACGAATGATGGTAAAACTGTCCTGGTTGATACCATTGATACGGCAGACCACAGTCACACTGCTGACTACTTAGAAACTGTGGCAAATGAAAGTATACAAAAAGCAGAAAAACTTTTAAACTGTAAAGTTAGAAGTGTTGTATCGGATAATGCAGCTAACATGGCAAAAATCCGTAAGCAGCTTCAAACAAACACTGCTGGCGATAATAGCGCAGAAGTTAACGTACCTATGGTTACCTACGGATGTTCTGCACATATTCTTAACCTATTGGCTAAATATTTAGAAATTCCAGATGCTACAACACATGTTCTGAAAGTTATCAAGTACTTCAGAAACAATCATTTCGCGCATGATAAATATTCACTCGCCAGGGCGAATAGTTTAGTAATGCCACAAGAAGTAAGATGGAACACAATGTGTTATTCACTAAAGGGCTATGTTAAAAACTGGCCAATTGTTATGCAAATAGCAGATGAAAATAAAGAGGAAATTAGCTCTGACATTAGAAACCTCACACAAAATATGAGTATTAAAANTTTTTTTAAATCGTTGATTTAAATTAATACCTTTTTTAATGCAACAAAATCGACTAAAAAGTGTCAAGGGACTTCCCCGACATAAACTACGGCGCACACATACATGCAATGCTATGCTTATCTACACAGTTCGGGGATTCCCCGAAATGTAAACTAACGACTTAGTGTGTTTTCGCCCGGTCATTCGTGATTGATTAGTGAAAGCGTGAATACAACAAAATGGCTGGNTTAGTGTGTTTTCGCCCGGTCATTCGTGATTGATTAGTGAAAGCGTGAATACAACAAAATGGCTGAAAAAAAAAAGATGCTGTATGGGTTTATTTTGATGAAAAAAAGTCTGCTTGCGGAAAGTTTAACAAAGCGGTGTGTAAAAGTTGTAATAAGGAGTTAATGGGTTTAGTAGCGAGAATGGAAAAACATTAAAAAATATGTGTGGCAGAAAAGGATCGCAATCAGAACATCGACTCAGACGACGTCGGCGGCAGTGCCGCCGCGAGCGCGGGTAACTTACTATCTTTTTTATTAACGGTACTATGATTTTTGTTTGTCATACATTTTAATAACTTATGTAGTTATGTGGTGTGATTTATTTTGTATCTTACAATATCCGGCAGGATATCACGCCGCTTTCTTTGGCGGTAACGGATACCGCACGTTCGTATGAGATCAGGCCTTGTTGTTTGTAGAAAACTTACCAGGACATTTCTTTACAACACATATTATTGTAGAGATGTTTGTTTTTATGTTTATTTTAGGAGTAAACGAAAATGCTTGTGCCTCGGTGTCTTCTGCATCTGCTAGTTCCTTACCTAAACCAAATCATAGCGCTGGTTTAGACAGAAAAAACTAGATGACTACGTTGTAAAAACAGATGCCACGCAGAAACATCTATTGGATTTGCAAGTAGCGAAGTATTTTTATGCAACTAATACCTCATTTCTGCACGCNATGCCACGCAGAAACATCTATTGGATTTGCAAGTAGCGAAGTATTTTTATGCAACTAATACCTCATTTCTGCACGTGAAACACGAAGAGTTCAAGAAATTGATGAGTATGTTACGGCCAGGTTACGTTCCTCCAAATCGATTTGATATTGGTGGCAAGCTGCTCGATGAAATTTTCAAGGACGAACAAAACAAAACTGTAACCTTGTCAATTGATGGGTGGTCTAACATACGAAACGACCCTATCATTTGCACGTGTGTCTCAACGAATGATGGTAAAACTGTCCTGGTTGATACCATTGATACGGCAGACCACAGTCACACTGCTGACTACTTAGAAACTGTGCCAAATGTAAGTATACAAAAAGCAGAAAAACTTTTAAACTGTAAAGTTAGAAGTGTTGTATCGGATAATGCAGCTAGCATGGCAAAAATGCGTAAGCAGCTTCAAACAAACACTGCTGACGATAATGGCGCGGAAGTTAATGTACCTATAGTTACCTACGGATGTTCTGCGCATATTCTTAACCTATTGGCTAAAGATTTAGAAATTCCAGATGCTACAACACATGTTCTGAAAGTTATCAAGTACTTCAGAAACAATCATTTCGCGCATGCTAAATATTCACTCACCAAGGCGAATAGTTTAGTAATGCCACAAGAAGTAAAATGGAACACAATGTGTTATTCACTAAAGGGCTATGTTAAAAACTGGCCAATTGTTATGCAAATAGCAGATGAAAATAAAGAGGAAATTAGCTCTGTCATTAGAAACCTCACACAAAATATGAGTATTAAAATAAATGCAGAAGGTCTAATTGCACGACTAGAGCCAATAGCCAAAGCTCTGGACAAGATTCAGAGTGATAAGTGTACCATTTCAGATAGCGTACTTATCTGGAAGGAATTAATTGACCAACTAGAGGAGGAACTACATATGATTAAAATGAAGATTGTAATGAAACGTTATCGCCAAGCGATGCCACCGGCTCACTATCTAGCTTACATGGTGAATCCAAAACTGCCCCAAGAAAAGTTGTCAAGCGACGAAAGTGATGCAGCCTAGCAATTTTTGCGAGAAAGCTATGGAGAGACACGAACCAGTTTGATGAATAGCATTATTCTTTTGAATGCAAAAGTTGAGCCTTTCACTGGTTGGTGGTTAGCAATCCACAACATGAAAAAAATGGATAACTGAAGCAGAATTACAGATAATAAAGCAACTGCTAAGTGCTATTGCATCTTCCGCTGGGGTGGAAAGAATATTTTCAACTTTTAATTTGGTGCATACCAAAATAAGAAATAGGTTAAGCACCGAGAAGGCTGCCAAATTAGTTTTCCTTTCAAAGAACCTGAATGGGAAAAAATAATTATGTAACCAGCCAAACGGATTTTGTCAATTTTAAGTCGTTGATTTCTTTAATTTTTCATTGTTGATTTTTTGTTTGAATGTGATTAATATTGATATTTTTAGAAGAACAACAATGTTGATTCTTTTTTATTTTATAAATTAAAATATAATCAAAATATAATTAAAATAAACAAAGATATGTTTTTTTAATAATAACTGACTTCCAAATGAAAAAATATGGGAATATGTAAATAAATCAAAAAAATCCGATTTAAATCAAATAAATCCGGTTATTTTGATTTTTTTAAAACAAATCATGATTTTTATTCATTCAGGTTTAAACTGCATTAAATATGGTGAAGTGAGTGCATTTATACGTACAATATGTTTAAATAATCCTAATGTTACCAATTAAACTAAGAACGAAAAGAAAGGACATACGATTTAAAGCTACATATTTCGAAAATGAACTGTAATATGTTTACTTTCTCCTTGTAGTGAACTGTGGCTTAGTGTCCTACTCCCATAGGTCAGGGGCAGGGTGGCCGACTTGTAGTCGGAGGTTCGGGAGTTCACGTCCAGGTTTCTCCCCGGAAGATTTTCAGTCCGCATATCACGCTTATGTGAACTGGGAGTTTGTCAACAAGTCGGTCTAACTTGAGCTCGTCACACGTCACTTCCACACACTTACAATATGACACTCGCGCTCTGTACACTGACTGATGTATCAGTCCAAAGTCAATAAAGAAAACTTTAATAAAATAAGTAGCTCTATTGGTAAGGTATCGGTCGAGGAGCGGGGTACTATGGGCTCATTCCCGGACAAAGCGAAGTCTTTACTTTTTTTATAACGTTAAATTGCACAAAAGAAACTGTGACTATCAGAAATGTGTTTATTTCTAGTAATTATTTGGATAAATTCAATAAAACTAATATTTAATTCACCGCACGTAGTTGGCCGTCATTAATTCAATCACTGAAACAAAAGTGGTTTTCCTCTGATTCTAAGTGGAGCCATTTTCACTTATTCCAGTAATTGAATTTCCCTGATTTTCCACTGATTCGAATTTAGAGTGCTACATGCTGGAGAAGGAATATCAGCAAACAGACTGAATATAATTACAATTGGCAACAACGATGTCGATTTTTTTAATGCCAGTTCTCGCTTACCGCGTTAGATATCTAATTTTTTTGCTATGTATGATTTTTTAAGTGGAAATAAAGGGTGTCAACAAAGTTCTGCCCGATATGAAATTTCCGCCCATGTTGGGAAACAATTTAAATAATCTGCTGGGAAATACAGCAAAGCGGTGTTTATTTCTCTGAAGTAAGAGGTATTCCCTTCAGTTCAGCTCTTTCCTGATAACCTCAGTAATCGTTAGCTAATAACTAAAAAAAAAACAGCATACATTATATAATGCACAATGACTGATGGATACTAAAACTATATCAAATATATTCATATTTCTATATGTACGACTTTCGATGATTAATCTTAGTGAAATTTTGATTGTATAGGATGATGCTGTATATTATCACATGCAAGAGAAGGGATACATGAATCGAAAAATCGAGGTCATGAGAGGCGATGAGAATAAAATGAGGTGAGTATGGAGCAGCCTCGGAATGGAAGGGCGGGGAAACGGGAGATCCCCGAGAAAACCTTCCGACCAGCATCATCGTCCTGCACTATCCCCCACATTTTAGGTTTGCCGAGATGGGAGGCGAGCAGTCTAACCACTACACCACCGTGGCCCCAGACATTGTAAAGTTATCAAAAACATTTTTAAAAATTTTATTTAGATAATAAATTGTTATTTGGGATAGTTTTAAGCAATAAAAATATTTTATAGTGTGTAAAATATTTATTTCGTTTTCTTAAAAGTCCTAAAGTAATGCCCAGGTGATATGCAACAAGCTGAAATTATTTTTCTCATTTTTACTAGTTATACTTTCCTCACACTCTTGCAAGTGGCGCCCATCTTACGTAATCTAGGGTCAAAATAAGTCGGAGGTGGCAAGCCAATAGTACGTGTCTAATAGCGTGTATGATGCCTATAAGAAGTGCTTTTTTACAAATAAAATTTAATTAATTAGCAGTATTAACTTATTGCAGGGTTTTAATGTATGCAGAGGTAAGAGTATCTTGCAATGTACTGCAATTTAACAAAGTTCAAGATTTGGTGTAAAAATACCGAGTAAAATTTTAAGTAAATAGGATGGAGCCCCGTTCAATCAATCTCCCTAAAAAGGGTTGCAAGTCTACATCTTCAATCCGACCGCGCTGCCACCTACCGACAACTGCGCAAGCTGCTGCAGAACCGTGGAAGGCAAAACGTAATAATTGTGAAATTAGTGTTATTTGTCCGGCATAGCCTTGTTGTTCCAGACGGAGACAACGACTGTTGCAGGAGGAAATAATTACCGTCGGCGCCGTACGGAGAAACACACTACATCGCGGTGACCTCCAGGAGTCGCTACGCAGAACCCGTCTCATCGCGCGGCCGGCGAGTCTACACACAAAACTGCAGCGTACCCGCGCGATATTCGCCGAACCTTGACTGTGTCAGGTCAGATAAACACAAAGGCATCGCCCAGATAACACTGACACATGTGCATCTCTCATCCATCTGTGCCGCACACGCTCTTGCACATGGACCGTGACGCAACTGCGCTGATGTGCAATCGTGACATTTGGAAGATTCACGGCTGGTCAAGATAACCATACAACGTATTTATTACAGTCTAATGTGCGGTTAAGGAGTGAAGATGTCTGGGCGTCTCTTAACACCGAGGACTTGAGAACTGAAGATGGCGAAACGAGGTGGATATGAAAGGGCGCCGGAATACAATGGCGGGAGAGGGAGGGGGATGGGGGACAGATTCCGAGAAAACCCGCCGACCAGTCCACCAGAAATCAAAACCGATTCACCTTTGTGGCTGCGAGCGCTCTAGCCGCCCCACCAGCCGCGGCCCCGAGCTGTTAAGGAAATAACTCAATTTAATTATCATATGCACGTGACCTCTGTGGTCATACAAACTAAGCCATTGCTTTTGGTTTGGACCGTGATGTTCTATACTCTAAAGGTCGGTACACATTGCATTTTAACATGGAGCTCATTGCGTTAACTTTGTTTTATCGTTATGCTCAGGTATATATCGCGCAGCAGTGTATTAACATATAGAAAAACCTCTCTCCAGGTAATTTTGTTGGTATGGTGTCACAGGCTCCAACACATTAATTTGGAATACATGCACATTTCAAAAGATAACAATCCTTCTTTTAATCCTCTGAATCCAAATTACTGTGGTCAGAAGCCAGGAGTACTGAAGCGACATATTACCCGTATAAGTATTGCAATGAAAATGTAGGTTTTGTATATACGGTGACTAAAACTTAAAGTGGTTTGGCACGAAATTCGAATGCATTGTATTCATGTCGAAAAAAAAAAATATTAAGTTACAGCTACACGAACACAAACGAATAAGAACCCATTTTGGTGCTGCCATACCAGTTTATATTGATAATTTCTTTATTTTCTGCTAGTTAAGCAAGAGTTGCATTGTGTAACACGATATTACTTTATAATGTTTGCAATAAAAACCCCTTTCTCATCAACGTAATAATTTTAGTCCCTTATTTGTAGAGAAATAAAAAATAGTTAAGGGTGCGAAAAATTGTTGTATATAGAGGAGTCAAATGTTAGAAAACCATATCTGGTTGTTTTAGTCTAGTCTTCAGCTGATGCAGAGATTTAAGATTTGTGATATAAATTTAAGTAAACATTTTTTTCGGAACAAAGAATGATATTGTTTGGTACATATTTATGAAATTTAACAAATTAACTAAAATACGTGATACCAAATATTTTGGTTGTGAACTTATCAGTTGCTCTGTTTTACGTTTAAGTGTTACCAAATAAATCTAACGGTTACATTTATTTGAAAATAACAGTCACCTGGCAAATGAGGACCTTACCCAAGAATTGTAATAAACACGTGGCCAATCTTTTAGGTTAAGATAGGTGTGTGCTTCGGTACAATAACCGTTGCAGTTATAATTATCAATAAATTAAAAATTATATTTATTTACAATATTTTCAATATTAATTGACTTAATGGAAACTTAGGTAGTTTGAACATAAATATAAGTAGTGAGAATGAAACGGTGTATAGTAAATAATTTTTTGATTAATAAAAATTCACTTGATATGAAAATCAAGATGATATACATCGGAAATAATTATATTAGTTATTTTTTTATATATTTTTATTTTATTAAGTGGTTCTTTGGTGTTCATGATATAATATGTTTACTTTAATCGTGGGAGAAAATAATTGCAGTGTAAACAAATGTGAAAAAGATTAGAAATTAATTTTACGACAAAACAAAAAATTACCTATATACATAAAAAGACATACAATATCAATATACAACCGTTTAATAAGTTGTTTATATTAATTCGAAGGAAAATTTATGCGATTATTAAAATCAATAAATTTCCCGATGGAAATACATGCCTGCAACAATGTCTGTGCCAATTTTTTTTTTCAATCAAAAAATATATTGCAACATCTTTGCTTTGTTTGACGTCATACCTCCAAACACGGTAAAGCTGCCTTCTGAATGTCTACTTTCGTTCCATACACGAAGAACAGACTGAAAGTACTCGGCATATGTAGGTGACTCTATTAACTTATAATTAAGTGTGACATAAAATTAGTACTTGCATGCGAAAAGTTTACCCAACTTCAAAATAACGTAAAGTTAACGAAGTGTCGGCCAATCAGATTAAAGAAACAATTTCTGCTTCCGTTGTTCTGCATTCATTTTTATTCCTACCAACTTCCGCAACTGAATATTAAGTTTATTATTTCGTTTTTGCGAGTTCAAGATTAACAATTTCAGGTTACCGAGTAAACTTATAAAAAATTACATTCGAGCTCTCCTTCTTAGAGATTTGGGTGGATCTAAGATCTTGGGAGCCGATGAGAGTGAAGTGAGGTGAGTACGGAGCAGCGCTGGATGCAAGGGTGGAGGAAACGGGAGATCTCCGAGAAAACCCACCGACCAGCGGCATCGATTGGAACGATTCCCACATGCTAGAATCCGGGAGCGGCCCCGCCAGGAATCGAACCCGTTCGCATTGATGGAAGGCGAGTAGTCTAACTACTACACCACCGTGGGCCCTTTTATTAATTAAAAGTTAAAAATGCCTAAAACTCCCAAATTAAATCAAATCTATGATCTCAAATAGGTGTGAACTTGCTAGGGCAAAGTTCATATGTACATTTATGACATGTCTCTATATGCATGTATTTATACATACACGAGCTTTTTCTAGATCTTAGATACAGAATTGGTATAGTCCATTCACGATTACATGCAACTTTTTTTTTCAAGCCGTGCTTGAGTTCAAATTTTAGGCTTTTCCTCCGCCTTATGCAAACAAAGTTTAACCTGGTCTGGAAAATTACACAAAAGCGACAACGAATCATATTCCTGCGCACTCAGTTTAATAATATCTTGCACGAGAACTATATCTTACTAGGCATTATTAAAACACATATATTCTATCTGTTTTTATTTGTCTTAAGTACAAATGAAATATAACAATTAATAGATAAAGTTTAAGCAATGGTTCTGTTTTACCAAAAATAAGTTACTTTTACGTTAAAAGAAGTGTAAAATGTTTGTTATACATGACATATTTAGGAAACAACCAAACAGGTCATATATGAGATGATTTTTCAAAGGTTTTATTCACAAAGTGTGAAGACACTACGAATAGAGTATAGCACTGCATTACGAAATATCAAAGATAAGCCATTCTTACCTCCTACGTGAATAGAGTCACAATTTTATACAAAAAATTGTTGTACAGTTCAAGTTAAGTCAACTTAACAAGCCCCATGTTTTATTATATGTGAATCGGCCTTGAGTCCAATCAATGATATCAATCAGTGAAATATGATTCACTAAAGGCCCGTTTACACGTTGCCAGTTACTGGCAAGCCAGTTGACGTACTTACTGGCAATACCAGCACTGGCACTGCGAGTGACTGGCAATAGCTGTTTACACAGCGCTAGTAACTGGTATGCAAGTTGAGATACTACTGGCTAGTGCCAGCTACTGGCATTGTGACTGGCAGTATTCGTTTACACAGTACTAGTCATTGAAGTCAGCTGGCCTCCGTGACGGTATAAAAAATGGCGTGTGCATATAGACAAGTTATACTTCAAATATAGGTGCATTTGATTTCTTTAGTTGTGTGTGAAGAACTTTTACAGGTATTGCTAGAAGAGAAGAAACGGGAAAAGGAAGAGGGTACGAGCTTGGTTGAGTAGTAAAACGATGGCGGCATCAGAAACTATTATTAGAGAGCTACATTCAACAGATCCTCGGGAATTTAAAGCAGTTATGAGACTTGTACCAGAACAATTCGAAGAGTTACTACGCCTAATAAGTCCACTAGTTACATGTCAAGATACTGAGAAGCGTATTACTCTGCCTGCAAAACTGAACTTAGAAATAACTCTGGCTTTTCTAGCATCTGGAACTAATTTCATGTTATTATCAGTGTTCTTTCGTGCATCAAAGGCCTCCATTTAAAATATTATTCCTGAAGTTTGTGATGCCATCTACAACGTGTTGAAGGATTTTGTGAAAGTAAGTAATACCTTTATTTGTAGTAATTTTAAAAAAATTTAGGTAATTATACCAATAGCTATTTTAACTCGTAATAAAATTAAACATACTATGAAAATTACATACATGAAGTACCGTTTTCCAGAGACACCTAGTATTGTATAGTTAAAAATATTACATTTAATAACATCATAATAAATCAGTTAACCATTTTATCCTAAGTATCTGGAGTAAAGGTAAGTAATAACTATTTAAATATCTTAGTACTACAATTTACAATACTACAAAATATAGTTACAAACAGTATTGCAGTTAGTCTTGGTCATCGTCATTGGCAGCCAAGTCATTTGTAATGAGACTCGTGTTCAAAATGGGATTGGGTGGGTCAAGCTGGTCAGAAGTTCCTGTAGAGGACGCTGTTAAGATGGTATACGTGCTGTTGTCACGGGATGACATTCCCGGCGATACGGCAGACCTGGAGTTCATGTGCTCGATTCTGAAATCCATTAGGATTCGTTGTATTTCCAGGTTTGCTCTAAGTCGGCTATGCTCTGGCTGCATACGACGTTGCACTGCGATCTGCTTGCCCATAATTTCATACTCATCCTCAACGATGATAGTATTGTAATTAGAGAAGGAGGAGGGGTACAGAGTAATTTATTTAAATATTTCAGTTCTTTTATTGCAGCGGTTATTGTACCTGTTTGCTTGTTTGATTTTTTTATGCTCTTTGTAGTATATATACATTTCCTATTATTGAACTCAGAGAGCTGAACAGGTGACAACTGTTCACTGTATACACTTTGGTCATCTGAGAGATCTTCGTATTCGTTGTTTATAAGTATGGTCTCATTCAAGTCAACGGAAGTTTCCTGTTGTACATCCTCGGGGGCGTCAACGTCCTGAAAAGGAACGTGTTCGTATAGTGTGTGTGTGTGTGTGTGTGTGTGTATACTGGATGTTTATGAAGTATGGGGGCCATTTTGATATATTTTGCAGTTGGGTAAGTAAAGCTTGTATGTTTTGTGTACCTTAATTAGTGATGAAACGAACATTTGGGCATTAATGTTGGCATGTGCCTTAACTGGGGACGTACATTTACCATACTCTCCACGCGCCGTCCCCATTAAAGTAAAACGGTGAAATTAAAATGCAGCAAATATGGTTTTAATGACCAATAAATATATATACAGTTTGAAATTATTTCTTGCACAACTTTAAAATATGTAAAGGTGGTTCCATACTTCATTAACACATTGTAAATATATATATATATATATATATATATTTCATTTTTTATTTTTTTTTATTATTTCTAATACTTGTCCTCTTAAACAAAGTATTTTATTAAACCGTTAACAGCATACTTTAATTACAAATAAAACGACACCTTGTTTGTAAAAAGGGAATAAAAAATCATTGCGATGTTTCAGTTTGAAGTTGTGAAAACGTGTTTGTTTTGCTGGGAGTAGTATGGTTGTACACCTTTCAAGGACAACATAGTTGTACACCTTTCAAGGACAACATAACATCGGCTATTTATCAGATTTTTACAAGCAAAGCGCCGTCTGTATTTGTAATTAAAGTGCGTTTTTTATGATGCAATAAAAGGATGTAGTTAAGAGAACCAGTTTTTTAGATAATTAAAAAAAATATTTTATTGGCCACTATTTTGATGTCTTTTGGCCGTCTGTTTTTCTTTCTTTACATAATTGGTTACATTTAACTCATTTATATTGCTAGATTTCTTGATTCCAGATTATCTGCTAGTACATTTCTAACATCCTATATATATCCTAATCTAGTTATATCATTTTTTGTTCTTCCAGGTGCCTGATTAAGAAGAATGAGAAAATATCCAGGTGGGATTCCATGACAGATGAAATTTTCCCGGGTGGTAAACACATAGGGATTAAAGCACCGAATAGTTTTGGAAGTTAATATTACAATTATAACGGTACAAACAGCATTGTACTTCTAGACATAGTCGATCACGACTATTGCTTTAAGTACATTGATATTGGGTCGTATGGATGAAATGCTGATGGAAGAGTTTTTCAATGTAGCAATGTGTATCCATTATTATAAAATGAAGTATTGCTTCCAAAAGGAGGTCTTCTTGTTGGTGATGACGCCTTTCCGTTGCAAACATATTTGCAGAAACCGTATTCAAAACCGGACTTAAGTCATGAGGAAATAATTTATAAGTACAGGACTAGTAGAGCACGAACAATTGTTGAAAACGCATTCGGCATCTGAGTAAGTCGTTTTCGTGTTCTGAGTCCACCTGTCATAGTGAAAGTTGATACTACGATCAGAATTACCAAAGCGGCATGCGCCCTTCATAACTGGTTGCGCACCACATCCCCTAACTCTTGCACGCCGCCAGTAAGTGTCGACTACGAATACATTGTCAACACAACCGTGGTTACGGGCCTGTGGAGAGCAGAAACCACTCAACAGCGTAGTATTCAGCGGACACGTACTACAGACAGGCCTACAAAGATTACTCGGCAATTGAGTGACAGATACAAGGATCACTTCAGTGGAGATTGGTAGGTCGAGTGGCAAGACAGAATGATTTCATGAAACCACGTCTTCAGCCGGAAGATTTTCTGATAGAACTGATTCTAGTTTGTACTGTATTAACAACGTGCAACCTGTAGTCTACAACAGTGACTGTTTTTTAGTCTTAAAATTAATGCAATTGTGTAAGTTTTAAGATTTAAATAACTTTCCAAAAATCCCATTTTTTTTTCTAATTGTTATTACAAAATTGATATCCTACATAGTATAAAAGGAAGTCCCTGTTGCGCATCTGTCTGTATGTATGACTGCGCTAATCTCGAGAACCACTGAACGGATTTGGATGCTGTTTTTACTGTTATGGTCTGCATTTATCGAGGAGGGTTTGTGTGCATTTTTCCCTAGCACTTATAGGAGCTGAGCATTAACGGTATTAGTGAATCAAGTCGGGAAAAAAGTTTGCCGCCAGCGCGGTCTCGTGAAATACGCTGCCTAATACTTTAGAGATATAACAAAATCATGTGCGAAATAATTGTGTAAAATTAAATTATCTACAAAAAAAGTCAGCGGTAGCATATATCTATCTTTAATAGATAAGTAGTAATAAGCGTATTTACAATTTAAATTACGCAGTAAAAACAAACGTAAAATTCGCTGTCTTTTCTAACTATAAAGAACTTAATCTTTATCAAAATTAATTAATTCATTGAATCCTTCTGGCATGCCACCACACAAACTGATTTTAAAAATTGGAGGTCCCATAATTTTATTGCGAAATATAAATCCACTGAAATTATAAAACGGGACTCGATTACAAAGCACTTAAAACAAACACGAGAGTACTTATGTCTTCAGAAGATAACAGCATGTTTGCTGACATGCTACTGAAAGTCGGAAATGGAGAGCTTCCAATGAATTGTGGAAAAATTTATCTCAATAGTGATATATGTGTTTTAGTCACCGACCACCAACAACTGATAGATAACGTATACCCTGAAATGCATGACCTTTCAAATAAGACACTATCGTGATTCAAAGAAAGAGCTATATTATCGCCCATTAATCAGCAAGTCGAAAAAATTAATGAATTAATGCTCGCAAAATTCAATGCGAAAACACAAGTCTATTACTCAGTAAATACAGTACTCGACAGTAAAGAAGCTGTGCACTATCCCATAGAATTCATTAATTCATTGAATCCTTCTGGCATGCAACCACAAAAGTTTTAAAAGTTGGAGCTCCCATAATTTTATTGCGAAATATAAATCCATCGAAATTATGCAATGGTACTCGATTACAAAAAAAATGTTAAAAATGTTATCTCATTGAAGGTACTATTATAACTGGGGAGAAACTGTTTTCATAACTAGAATACCAATGATTACCTCGGATTTGCCTTTTGATTTTAAAAGAGTCCAATTTCCAATAAGAGTTTGTTTTTTTATGACCATAAATAAGGCACAAGGTCAAACACTTAATGTGGCTGGAGTGGATTTGAGTGGAGCATGTTTTTCACACGGACAACTATACGTAGCCCTTTCGCGTGTCACGCCAAACAGAAATCTTTTTGTGCTGGCGGTCGGAGGCAAAACGATTAATGTTGTATACAAATAAATTTTCTAAGCCAATATCATAAAATATTGTTATATTAGAGATGTATGAATGTCGATAAAACGAAGGAGGTAATTATGTCAGGATCGTGGTAAATGGAGGTCCATAATCTCTGCCTACCCATCTGGGAGATATGCGTGACGTGTATGTATGTATGTTATATATGATAGTAGTTTAGTAATTTGCTACCATGTAATATTGTAATTGTCTTTTCCCGATTTATTTATTAGTGTATCGCTGTAAAAACTAAATTGTACCAGGGCGAAGCCAGGCCGGGTCGCTAGTCATAAAATAAATTGTTAATATCGTATATAAAAAAAACCTTTAATTGAAAATTTCATGTGTGAAATCCCAATTTTTAATTATATTTTTTATTTATTTGAAGTAAAACTTCATTTATAGAATTTAAGCTGAAATCCGGTTTAAATCAAACTTATTTTGATGGTCATTCCTCTTTGACATTTCTTGGAAGCAATAAAGCATAACCTAACATTTAGTAATTGCTAGTAAGTATTGATAAACCATTAGTATTAACGTCAATTCCTGTAATTTAATATTTAGAACTGTTTACATATTTAATAGCAGTTGTAAAAATTTAAATCATTATTTTATTGAATCGGTTTATTTTGGTGAATGATTTTATCATATAATAAGTTATTTATATGAAACAGTAATTGTGTTTTCAACGCTTATTTACTTTCTCTATTTTTTCAAAAACATTAAGCTATAAACTATTTACAATTTTTTTTTTTTTTAATAGGTACTAAATATTATCTGGAAAGCGACGTAACCTGGGTTGAAATCTGGGAATTCTTGCCCCATACTTTGGTATTTTATGTGCATAAACAATAAGCTTTCTTGACAAAGTTACTTGTTATATTTTTTTTAATATATGGCAATAGATTACTTACCAAGTTGCTTGCAGTTTCTTTATCCTTGGTGTTGATGATGCCCGTAATATATTCCATATCTTCAAACCATAACAATGTTGGCCTGTACACAAAGCCAGTACTTCCACCGCTGCGTTTACTTTTTCCGATTTTCGAAACCTCCAAATGATAAGTACAGCGCAAACCTTTTACTTTCTTTGCAACTCCCTTCGTTGTAAAATGTTCTAAGTTCATTTAATTCACTAATGCCTGCAAAAGTGCACTCCGAGCATCACGATTACGATACTCCTGTAGATAAAAATTCCACAGACTTTCATGCTCCCTATATAAACGGACAAACTGTGCAGTTTGTTCATCAGTCATATAGAACGTATTCGTAGGGTTTATTTTTTTTTTGTATTTCACAGTTTCCTTGCCCTTTTCAGCCATAACTGCTAACAATCACTGGTTCACTTCAACAACAACAACCTGTCAACTGGCAAAGAGCGACTAGGACGCTAGATCAGATGTCTGTTTACACGGTGCAAGTAGCGAGAAGCCAGTCCCGAAAAGTGGTGGGGGAGAACGCCAAGGTACCAGTGAAACAAATATATTTGTTTCACTGGCATTGTCAGCGATTGGCGCGCTGGCCTTGTCAGTCACTGGCAACAAGGTGTTTACACATTGCCAGTCACTACTTGTCAGTTACTGGCAACCTCAATTGGCACGCTTACTGGCAACGTTTAAACGGGCCTTAAAATATAGCTGATAAGCTACTACCGACTACCGAATCAAGCAAGTGAACTGAGAACAAGTGACCAATGGTGGTGGGATTCTAGACATTCAGTGGATCACAAACAAATCTGTGAAAGTGATCCATCATATCAATATGTTATCTGTACTGGAGCCGTTTACACTGGTTTTTCCACTGGTTTTGCTACATTTTCACTATTTTTTGCTTTAGAGAGAGATTTGGCTGCTCTTAACAGTGAGGTCGTGAGATGTTTAGCTTTTAGAGTACAACAAGTCTGCGTAAGCCATGATTATGTGCATTATTTTAATTATAAATTCATTTTTAGTATAGTGAGCTAGCAACCTCACTGGACACAAATGAAATTGAACAGAAAACTTTAATAAATATTATAACCACTGTTATTTGAGTATTTTGGAAATCAAACTTTGAAAAATATCACTGTCCTTGCCTACATCTATTTTAACAGGCACACCGACTGGCATGTGGCCAGTAAAGTTATTAACGGCGGAAAGAAAGTAGTTCGTAGTTTCAACGTTGAATTAAAAATGTGCAACACAAATTTGTAAAAACTTAAATTATTTCGTTTAGTTTCTATTTTTTAATGCATATTAGTGAAATAATGAGCACATTTGTAAAATAATTACGTTTCTTGTGATTTTACAGTTTCACTTAACCGACGCATGAATAACGCGACAATGGCAAAGTTAATCTAACACATGGTGGAATAATACACCATTATATCTTAAGCAGGGATTTCACAAGTGCTCAGTTTATCGTGAACAGCCTACAATAATAGTAGCAGTAATAATATAGATATATTTGATGCAATCTTCCTAATATCACATGTCTGCCACAGTGGAAAGTAGAAACGCGTATTCCACCTTACTCGCCGACCCACGAACTAAACATGATTTATCCAGATATTTAGAACCAGCCGAATATCCGTGCTCTTATCCTGTCAGGATGAGATGTCAAGAGTTAATTCAGCAAACGAGCGCAGCTCAAACAGACATGTTCTGTTGAGTACAGGCACTGAGGCTCAGACTTANTCATACACCAAACAAATTACGGGGCCATCCCGAGAGTCATCCGTGAACAAAACCTCCCATTCTTTCCCAAGCTGTCCATTTGAACTTTGAACTTGCGACATTTCCTACTGCGTGCACTACTGTGAGCACGTGAATACTGGTTTGCGCCTGTGCCATTACTAAGAGCTTCCTGGAATCCGCCAGCTGTGGACTCTAAACGTCTAGTAAGTCTGTGCAGAGGGACACATTCCATGGCCTTTAAAGAAAACGGTGTACAGATTATCACCGATGCTGCCGGAAAACGTTATCACTGTGTTAGTGAGCGTAATTTCGTAAAGGTGTTCTCAAGTGCTTAGCGGTCAATGCGACAGATTATGGTGCGCCGGGTAATATGTTCGAATCTCGGATAAGGATAGTCTTTGTAGGCCATTTCATTTTAGGCTGTTTTAGTATAAGCCACCTCCTGTTAATCTTCCTGCATAAAGTGAGGTCATTCAGATGCAAAACGTTCTCCATTATGCCACGGCTTTGGTTTTAATAGCTAACTGTACTTTTTGTTAATATATTTTATGTGGGAACATACATGAATTATACCCAGAGTATAACATACAAAGAGTGGCAAGATCTACCTAGCAATTAAACTGCTATCATAAAATAAGAGATGCGCTAAGAATGATAACCACGATAACAAATTATGTAGGTAACTTATGCCATTTTCCCAGTGGAAATTTTATTTTTTTTAAAAGGAACATTTATGTCACTGGAAAGCGGTTTATAAAATACGAGTTCAGTGAGATATTTTTAGTTAATTCAGCTATGTTCAAAAGAAAAGTCTTCTTAGAACAGATATATTTAGCATTTTTACTAAAAATAAATTCTTCATTTAATGATAATGTTATGGATGACTGCAAGTTGTTTTCTTCGCCATTAATTTAAAACTATTTTAACAAAAATTAAAATTCTTTTAATATTTATTGAGATAAATAAATGGTTAAAGTCCTGAAAACTGCAAGTTTTCACTTAAATATACGTAGTTGTAAACATAAAAGTTTTTACATACACACACATATAAATATATATATACAGTATGTATANTTGTAAACATAAAAGTTTTTACATACACACACATATAAATATATATATACAGTATGTATACCCGCGCTTATTTGAATTTCTTCACATTGAAATTCGGAAGCACTGGGCAAAACACAGGTCTCCCGCCCGAATGATGCACACTTTCACACCACCGGTCAACCCTACAGGGCAGTTTGCCAGAGAGTTAGAGAATTTAGTCGAGGCACGGGACCCCGTCCGTACTTCACCGGGCTANGCAAATGCTTCTGTTTTTATTTCAAACTGATTTTAAAAAGCCCTTAAAACGTAAGGAATATATAGGTGCTCCCGCATACAATACTGGGTCCGATGCAAGCAATGTAGTTACAAGGGAAGGCCACTCCGGCTAGTCGCGCGCTATTGGCTGCCAACGCATGACGTCACGTGGTGGAGACTTACGCTGCGTCGCACCGGGTCACGTGACTCTGCACCTCGCAACTGTAACAACTTGTTTCAAATGCTCGCACTAAAAATATTGCTGAACATATTCGATTTTTTTCTTTCATGAGCAAGCATTGCAGAGTACTCAAAACAATTCGTATGTTTTTGTTAAAGCAAATATTTTGAAAATAGTTATTTTTAATAGGCAAACTATTATGGTTTCCAATTGTTTTATCAAAATATTAATATGTATTACACGCCAAAATGTTGACGAGTATACGTTTTATTTCAAGTAAATTTTAGGGTTGCAACAATAATTTACTTGGTCACTCAATGCAGTAAATAAATGGGCTTGTAAAGATATACCTACTTTGGAATTTTCAAAAATAGACACAGTATTAGCGTTCGTTACCAAATTTACATATACCCATTCACAACTCAAATGTTAATCATTTGTCCATAAAACCAAGTGTAATATTTGTAGGCAATGGAAGAAACTATATAGGTATGTAATTAATAATAAATATCAATAAAACACAACTTTACAATTTTTTCAGATTCTTGCCAACATGAAATATCAAATTATCACTCCTTGCAGTTGACTACTGTTACAGGTGGAAAGGATTAGTGCAGCATTACATTTTGAAGGATGAGGAAAAGTACGTAAATACAAACGACACTTCACTGCGTATAATTTCAGTCACATTATTTGGCTGTAGATTATGCTATCCATAGGCGATTCTTTTTTGTTGTGTATTTTTTAATTGCTGCGATCTTTATTTTTTGGTTTAAGTGCCTGATGCAAATTAATGTTCTTGTTTTCGCATACAGGCGTAGAATTTTTTTATTTACTTCAGGGCATTTTTCTTCCAGTAAGGGTGTCATTTTTGCTATAACATTATTGCACGTAGATATATGTGTTCCATGAAAAGAGGCGAACACAATCTCAAATTGTTTACCTCATCCAACCACTCGGGTGTAGGGCGTGTGAGCCCTCTTCTTGATATGATTGTAATCCAGTCATTAGAAACATCAGTTACATCACACTGCTCACTAGGCAAACCCAGATATTTGCGGATGAATCGGCATTTAAATGACATATATCCAGCAATATATTTTACAGCATCAACTGTAACATCTACACCAAACTCTCTTTCTGACAGGCCTCCAGAAATGTAATCTTCCAACAAGTGCATAACTTCTTTTTCGTTTCCGACTGCAGGCGCGCCTCTATCGCCATGTGTTGCTCAACTTTCCTCAATATTGATGCACAATTCACTGATAAGAAACCCAATGAAGCCTTCGTTCGTGTTCTCAATGCTTTGCAGTAATTCCACTACTTCTTTCTTCCCTCACTGACGCATTCGTGGACAGTAGGACATCCTTTGCATTCCCTGTCACTATCAGTAAGCGATTTCTGTTTCTCACTTCAAACGGTGCAGGATTATTGTAAAAAATTCCAAATCACGAAGTCTTGAAAAAAGGTTTTCCAAGCAGTCTTGGTTAAGTCTAGAAGTAAGAATGTATGTAATGTCTTTTTTCATGTCCTCGTATAGTCCCATGAGTGACTTAATGGAGATTATGAACCCACTTTGAAAAGGTAGCAAGTTTTTTTTTCGTTCCAAAAAGTATTACTACACATACTTCCAAAAACCTCTTAAGGGAATTTTAATGGCTTTGATTATTCAGACCATACCCACTTCTCATAGGTGTTTTCACATCTGAGAGGTATCTCGAATTCATGACACGAAACATGTCATTGATCTCTTCCACGAAACTGCTTTCGTTATTTTTTTTTTTTTTTTTTTT